>CM053791.1:814072288-814619788 GCA_028749045.1 Cupressus sempervirens | reverse complement strand
ATCCTCTTAGTATTTGCAGAAGCGGAGATTACTTACTACATTTGGCTTGTGTTTGTATGCCAGTCTTAATATACTCATGCACACTGCATCCATTCTTTGGTAGCCTGGTGACGTAGTAGCTTACAGAGCCTACCTTAATCCTCGCTGAACTAGAGATTATGTAGTGAATCTGGCATATGGTTGCAATTCAGCCTTCATCAACTAACCCCAGCCCACCACTTTCAGTTTCGGTCAGCCCCGTGCCATGATAACCTAACAATGTCTGTCTGTCTACATTCTCAATCTATTCTCAAATCTGCTGATCATTCAGTAAGTTTGGCTTATGGTTGTGCATCAGCTTTCATCTTGCAACCCTCACATTTTTATATTGAAGATCATTTACAAACCTTGTGCTCATTCAACAAACAACATGAGACTTACAAGCTTATTTGAGCTCCTTACGAACAACCAATCTAGAAACAACAATTGGAAGATCAAGAGTCACAACTTAGAATCCGCCATTTACTATGAGACAGATCCAACCAAAGCAAGACCAAGAGTCATAACTTAGAGTCCACCTTTTACTATGAGACAAATCCAACCAATGGAAGACCGAGACTCACATGTTAGAATTCTTCAAAGATGTCCCTCTTTGGATTTGAACCAGGTTCTCCACAATGAGAACTCATTGCTTCAACCAACTAAGCTAAACCCCTTGGATGCAACCCTGAAGCTTTTTCCAAATATACATATTATTTAATAAATTTGGCATATGAGCCTTGACCTTTTTTTCCCCATACTTCAATTCTTTGCCAGCCTGTGTCCTTGTGGCCTACAATGACTATCTGCATCCAAATTCCATTCCCAAAACAGCACCTTTTTCAGTAATTTTAGCATATGATTGCATATCGGTCTTAATCTCAACCCCACCAGTTACATCCATTGCCAGCTTGGCCTTGCACTAGCTATTATATCTATCTGCATCCCTATTCCATTCTTCTAGCAGCGTATTATTCAGTAAACTTGGCTTATAGTTGCATATCAGCCTTCTCCTGATCAATCATATCATTTTTGTTCTTTGCTAGCTTGGTATAATATAGCTTACAATTTCTATATGCTTTGATCTACTCACCCCATCTGCTTTCATGGTGAGCCTGCAAAAGCTACTTGCATCCGCAATCACTTCCCAAAGCTACAGATTTTTTATCAAATTTGGCATTTGGTTGCATATCAGCTTGGAAGATTGAAATGGCTTACAATGTTGCCAGTGTTCTAATAATTGATGTTAATGTATACTGCAGAGTGTATTTGCAAGGAAGAGAGCTGCAGCAGCCCAGGAGAAGGGGAAGCAGAAGGAATTGTCACCAATGGATGCAGCTCTGATCATCCAGGCCCGCTTTCGTGAATATCTGGTGCATCGTTCTCAAACACTTCGTAGTCTCAGGGATCTTGCAGTGGCCAAGGCAAAGCTCAAGGAGCTCAGATGCCTATTCACAAACTATGCCTATCGTCGCCATCTTTGTCGGGATGCTGAGGAAAAACAAAGGTTTTCTGAAAAAATAATTGTTCTTTTGCTTACAGTAGATTCCATCCAGGTATGTACACGAACCCTCACTAAGTCCATCAAAATCTCCTCTTTGTTTTAAACTTTCAACAAAGGACAGATTAGTGTATTTTTGGCTAATATTGTCTAGCATTCTAGCATTTTATTGATAAATGGGAGTGGGTCTACTGTGTTCCAAGAATTTAAGTTAGAGCTGATGAGAACCAGGGTTGAGAAACAGACTCTCTTCTATTAGAATGCCGAAACTCAAAGCTTGGCTACCGAGAGATTTTTCTGTGTAGGGTACACGCATGGGGCCCTGGAGAATCAGCAATCCAGGTGACCAAGGGATTAAACCTCATCACATGTTAAAGGTATCTTAACCCTGCTTGTTGTAAAATGTAAAAACCTAATCTGTCATCTTTCCTCATGTGGCAAGATGGTTAACTTTACCTGATTGGGGAAGGGCTAGAGTGTAGGTGGATGTGAACCAGTGAAACACGGGGACTCGCACCCCCTCCCAAACTTCGGAGTACCCGTCCCCGCAACATCCCTGCACTGGGTACTTGGAGTACCCGAGTACCCCCAACTCCGCCATTCTGCAACCATGCCACTGCTGGGATGGGTACTTGAATTTCTATTTGAAATTTGATTTTTGAATGTTACTATTGGATATGTACCATGTTACTATGTTGACTGTTCAATTGTTCTAGTTCATGTTGCAATTTTGCTATGTTCAAGTATTTTAATTTAGTATGTTATACTGAAACGTCATTTCATAACTAGCATTTCAAGTTCTATATGTATAGTATACAACATCCCTCCCTGCCCTGTCGTCCCCTGGCCGTCCCCCTGCTGTCCCGAAATTGAGGCACATTGTCCCCTGTCCCAGAAACTGACCCCGTCGTCCTGACATACCCCAGCGCTGGCATTACACTGATGTGAACCTTTTGTTCTATAGTTCATTCTGAAAGATTGTTTGGCTCTGGGTTTTTTATGATTTTTGGCCCATTCCTATAAGAATGACAGATGTTTGTGTTGTTTTCTGTCCATTGCCAATAGATAAATTGATCTTGTGATTCAGATTGCCAGGTTCTCCTCTCCAAAAAGATCTATGATTGTTTGATATTTGATTATTCTCAGTCCCATTTCAAATGCATTGAAGTGATACATTTGCCATTACTAACACATTGGTGAATGGTGTAATTGTGGATTTGGGGTTTGCATTGGTTTATGCGACACCTAACAAATTTATGTGTTTGTTGTTTTCAGTATTTTACCTTATGATCTTATCATGTCCATTTTGCATAGAAAGGTTTTAATATTTGTGTTTTTAGGTTTTGTAAAAGTACTACTGAAATTTTGGGTTTCCTTGTCATGATGCTTTTTGGCCTTTTCTTTCTCGTTGATGCAGGGCTCGGATCATTTGGTGAGGGAAGCAAGGAGGTCAATGATCCAAGAATTGGAATCCATGTTAGACACCATAGATCCTCAGTCAAACAAGGACTCTATTTCCAAAAGAAGATTTGATTTACCCGATCAGGAACCAGTGCATAAGGAGATGGAAATGGAAGTTGCAGAGGTTGTTGGTTTGTTGGATGAGAAGAATGGTGGAAATCTGTTCCCCTATGTTACCCTGTGAACCAGGGAACAATGATTTCAATTTTGGGCTCAAGAGCTTTCTATCAAGATACTTCTTGGTGGGGATTTCGACTTAAATTACTTTTGTTAAGGGCTTTTTTCAAAGACTTCAATGAGAACAGAAACTAATGGTGACCTTTCATAATTGGATTTTGATTTCTGTTCATAGACTTTTAACAAGTGACTGAACTCAAAATTTGCACATTCTAATGTGGTACATTCAAATTATCCTAGGTTACGACCTCAAGATGTTCTACAGTGATTACCTAGTTTTATTTACACATAATTTTAGATGACCTGATGTTTAGTAGAGTAGAAATTAACAAGAAAAATATCTTTCTTCTGAACTTTTCATATTAAATGCAGTTTTTGTGTCTGGTATAATTTAATTTGGTTCAGTAAACATGCACTGTGACTAATCGATTATGATGATTCTTAAGCTGATTAGATTCATGAAATGGAAGTAGGGCCCTGATTTCCAATGAAGGCCGTGCATGTCCTAGTGTGAGCTGTATGGTAACCTTTTTTAACATGTAATTATTTTTCCATAGTTTAGTACGAAACAACTCCTGGCAAATTTACAGAAATTCTGGGGCAAGACATGCCCACGCTTTGTGCTTTCTTACTCTATTTTGCAGACCCTGAAACTAGGAGCAGCTACTTGTAGTATTTGCTAGTCTAAAGTTTGAAATGAGGGAAAAGAGTTTTGGGGTTTTCCAAGGGAGAAGCCATACCTCTCCTGCTTGAAAATAAGGGTTAGATGATGAAGTTTAGCATCAACTCCTAAAATGCTTATTTGTTCAACTGAACTTGTGCTTGTATATTGTTTGCTTGAATTTCTGTGCTGTAGGCATACAATTTGTTTCTCTCAAGCTTTACAGATAGGTTTCAGCTCCAGAATTGAATCGGGCAGATGTGATCTGAAGGCAAAGAAGGGTTTTTAAGCCTTGCTTGTAGATTGCACATGGATTGGAAGTATTGAAAAAACAACCAGCGTGTTAGTCGTTTTGTGCTGTTATTACTTACGTGTTGATTATTATCTCTAATGGAATTACTTGCTGGAAACATTATATGTATGATTATGACTCATACCTGAGCAGATATCTGGTGATCCGTCATTGTGTTATGTTTTGGTTGTATACTGCTGTGGATATCTTTGACGTGCGTTTTAAGTTTGCCGATAACATGTTAAATTAGAGTGGAATTAAGAGGGCTAATATCTTGTGCAGAATAGCTGCTAAGGAGCCAAGCTTTGTGTTACCCATCAATGAATCTGATAGATTGGTTTCATACCTCAATCAATCTATTTAGATTAGGAACTTTCATGCCAACCTTTATTTAGTTTAATGCGTGATTTTAAATGGGACTTGGCTCAATACTTACTGATATTAGATGAAAAAAATTCATCTAGAAATTCGTTTTAGGCATTCCATAGGGAGCATAAGCTTTAAGCAGAACTTCTTTGGCTCAGGGCTAAGGACAGAGCGATATCTATTCTGCAAAATTTACCCATAGTACAATCCCAACTTCATCCTTTATGATGTTGGAGCCTTGCACTCACCAAGATTGGATCTCTAGTCAGCTCATTAAGAAGCTTTTAACTTTTAATTTCACTAAATATAATGTTTATTGAAAGAACAACTGCACAAATTATCCTATGAAATTTGACGCTTCAGTGAATTGGATTGAATGTATAGGGAATTTTTACTCTAGACACGATCGAGTTAAGTAGAAGGGGGTTATTTAGTTTCATAATAATTTTATTGGTGTTTTTCAATGGTTCATAAACATTTTTTGCAAAAAGAGGGGTAAAAATTTATTAAGACAGAAAGGAATAAAAGGAGAGCTCAACAAGGAGCTCGATCTTGAGCAACAAGATCATCAAATTCTTGCACCATCTCAAAGGACAGTTGCCTTCTATCCCTAATATTCTAACCCAGATCATGACTAGATGCCCATTTGGCTAAACAATCAGCAGTTCTATTCCATTCACGAGGAATATACGTGAACCTAATGAACTGAAAAGAGGAAGAGAAGAAAAGAATTTGCTTAACAACAGTAGCCAGCTGCCAACTAACATCCTCAAGCTCTTGCGAAGAAAGCATGTTCACCACTATCTGGGAATCAGACTCACAGATAATCTTACTCCATCCCCGCAAGCAACACTGTTCCACAACATATAAAATAGCTTGAGCTTCCATGAGATTGTTAGTATAATCACCTTTATGAACTGAGAAGAAAAATTTAACATCCCCAGAACTACAACGAGCCACTCCGCCAATACCAGCCGGACCAGGATTCTCACGGGAAGAACCATCAGTGTTAATTTTCAAAACTCCACAGGGAGGAGGAGTCCAGTGCCCATCCCGTTTAACTCGACCCTTCCTTTGATGATGAAGCTGCTTGGACATAGAAGGAAACCTATGAGCTACAGCCCCATCCTGCAGATGAAAATTGAGGCGATTACAAATGGCAAGATCAATCGGATTCATACTCCCATCAAGCTCACACTTCACAAGAATAGTTTCTTGAAGAGAATGTGATATTTTCCACCAAAGATGCAAAACACCAAGCCGAACATCTTGGAATATGCGACGATTCCTCTCCAACCAGATATGCCAAAGCATGAAAGATGGGCTAGCAATCCAAGCAGCATGGAGAAAAGAAGACTTGGAGGGAGCAGTACCCAAGCAGGCCCAGAACTCAGGCAAAGAGGAAGCATGCCGACAAGAGCAACCCCAAGCGCGCCACCAAAGGTGCCATATCTGAGTAGAATAGGAGCAATGGAAGAACAGATGGGAGATAGACTCCTCTCCATTACCACACAAAACACAATAAGAGGGCCCCTGAAATCCACGTTTACAAAGATTATCCCAGGTAAGACAACGGTTGTGAGCCACTAGCCACATGAAAAAATTGCACTTGGACCAAGAAACTTTATTCCAAACTTGCTTCCACCAAGGGACCTCAACATCCCCAAATAATTGTCTAGTTATCTCTTGATACCCAACAGAGACATGATATTTACCAGACAAGGTACCGCCCCAAGCCAAAACATCTGGACCAAGCAAAGAAGAACACTCTCTAGAGGCCAGAAGTTGAGAAAGCTCCTGACGATCCATGTCTGTACCTCCAGGAGGCCAATCAGAAGAATGCTTCCATCTGTAACCAACAACAGGTCCCAATTGATAAGGAGTCTTGTAATGAGCCACTTTATCCCATCGAGCGGCAAGAAAAGAGTCACAAAGAGGCTGAAGATGAGGGTATATGGATAAAATGGAAGGGAATCCATCCCAAGCATCAGACCAAAACAAAGCCTGAGAACCTCCTTTACATATCCAAAACAGACCCCTCTTTACCAACATCGCACCTGTCTTCAAAGTATGCCAAACCATTGAGCCACAACCTTCAAGAGGAAGTACAGAAACATAGCAAGGATCAACACCATGAAAATATTTATGAGTGATAATACGAGCCCAAAGTTGATGTTGTCCAGAGCACCATCGCCAATAAAGTTTAGCAGCCAAAGCTTGACTACTCAATAGAGCAGATCGAAGACCAAGACCACCCTCCTTTTTAGGCCTACAAACAGTTGCCCAATTAACCAAGCTCCATTTAGTACTACGCAAATTACCACTTCAAAGGAATTGTCGAGAAAGAGCATCAAACTCCTTGAGAAAGTAAATAGGTGCAACGTGAACTATGCATCGGTAAATAGGAAGAGCTTGGATAACAGCTTGAAGAAGAGTAACCCGGGCAACACTAGAAAGCCATCTATGAGTCCAATGATTTACCTTATCCTGAAGCTTGGTAATCAAATTTTGCCAGAAGAGACGTGGCTGCCTGGAAACAGCAATAGGGATGCCAAGATAAGTCAAAGGAAGTGAGCCTATCTGAAACCGTAGGATACAAACAATCCTGTGTTGAATAGAATCAGGAGTGTTAAAAAAGTAAATGGAAGATTTGTGCTCATTAACTTTCTGGCCTGAAGCTGCCAAATAAACGTCCAAAGCATGTCGAAAGGCTTCAACTTCCTTGATCCTAGCAAGACCAACAAGAGCAGAATCATCAACAAATTGAAGATGGGAAAGAGAAGGTAAGCCATTACCCCACCGTCAGCCTTGAATAGAATTCTGGGACACCTGATGCTTAATGAATCTGCCCAAGCCTTCAGCCATGATGATGAATAGATATGGGGAGAGAGGGTCACCTTGGTGGAGGTCTCTAGAAGCACCAAATAGTTGAGAAGGTTGACCATTAATAAGAACAGAAAAAGAGGCAGAAGTAACACAACTCATAATCCAACTCACCCAGTCAGAGCTAAATCCAAAAGAAAGAAGAATACTCCTTAGGAAGCTCCATTTAACTCTATCGTAGGCCTTAGCCATATCCAGCTTAACAAACATGGCTCTCTCCCTTGAAGTAGCCATAGAGTGAATAGCCTCAGTAGCAATAACCACCCCATCCAAAATTTGTCTGCCAGCAACAAAACCACCTTGTTCTTCTGAGATAATAATGGGAAGCCACCTTTTCAATCTTTCAACAATCAACTTAGTAATAACTTTGTAAACCACATTACATAAGGCAATTGGTCTAAAAAACTCCAATTGATTAGCACCCTCTCTCTTAGGAATAAGAGTCAAGAATGTAGAGTTCAAAGCTCAAAGCATCTGCTTGCTAGCATAGGATTCTTTAACCACCTCCAACAAATCATGATTAATGATGTCCCAAAATTCTTGAAAGAATTCAACTGGAAAGCCATCAGGACTAGGAGCCTTCCCCTTAGGCATGCCAAAGACCACCTCCTCCAGCTCTTCCAAAGAAATAGGACGCATGAGATAATCATTCATTTCCTGAGTGATAAGGGAAGGAATACAGGACAAAATAAGATTTTCTTCATTATCAGCAGAAGGAGAGTCCTCAGAGAAGAGGGTAGAGAAGTACCAAATAGCCTCCTGGAACAAAGCTGGTAAGGAATTCAGTTGGATACCTTGAGAATTAACCAAAGAAGAGATAGTGCTCTAATTCTAGCGAGATTGCACTGTTTTATCGAAAAAGGCAATGTTACGATCACCTTCTTGGAGCCAATCAACTCTAGCCTTTTGCTTCCAAAAAATTTCCTATCGAAGTTCCCATTCTTCTAGAGCTCTAGAAGCAAGGGATTCAGCCTTGCCAAGATCCTCTGAGAAACCTCGATCTCTAATCTCCCTTGTGAGGACATCAAGATCTTCTTGAGCAAGCTTCTTCATAAAGTGAAGGTTCCCAAAGCATTCCCTATTCCATATCTTGAGCTTCCTTTTAACATATTGAAGCCTTTTAGAAAATGAGAACATTGTAGTACCATATGCAGGAGCACCATCTTTCCACCAACAAAAAACACAATCATGAAGAGAGGAGTCCCGAAGCCACATCAACTGAAACTTAAAAGGAGGATGCTTCGGAACATAAGCCCCTATAGCGGAAAATTTGATTGGCCAATGATCTGAACCCCTCCAATCAAGGATTTTAGAAGAGATAGTAAGGGTGCCACTAACCCAGAAGCAAGAAACAAGAAATCTATCCAAACGTTCTGAGATAGCAGCAACACCAGTCCTGCGATTATTCCAGGTATAGAGACCATTAGAAGGCTTAACATCAGAGAGATGCAAAAGAGATATATGTTGCCGAAGAAGAGCAGAAGAAGGCCTCAATCTAGCCAAACCACCATGCTTCTCCTCCAGACTTAAAACTGAATTGAAATCCCCTGCTAACACCCAAGGATGATAAGGATGACAATTTCTAACATATTGAATATGTTCCCAAAGTTCCTCCTTTCCCACAAGATCAACATGTGCATACACATTAGTAACCATGATTACCTCTCCTAAGTCTAGAGCAGAAACTACCATAGAGAGAGCTGAGCGAGAAGACATCCAGCCAAGAGGAGAAATTTTTTGAGGATCCCAAAATATAGCTAAACCACCCACACTGCCTGTTGCCCCAACACACTGGCATTGGCCACGAGACCAAATACTAGAGGCATGTTGGACCATAGACTCCACATAAAGCTTAGTCTCTTGGATACAAAAAACATCAGGGCTATGATCAACCACCAAGTTATGAATAGCCTTTTGTCTAGGGATGCTATTCAACCCCCTTACATTCCATGAGAGAATAATCATCATTGGGTAGAATTGGGAAAATGAGAATCCAAAGGTTTCACTGAACCAGACTCAATCAATATATCTCCTATGAGTTTAATCTTCTCTTGGTTTGTTTTGCACCCACTCCTTAGAGGAGGAGTAGAAGAAGCTCGCTTAAAGGGTCGAGACATCAACCCCAAGGGGAGAGGAGAACCCTTGCCCTTACTTGAAGGTAGCACATCCTTAACCAAATCAGCTAAAACAACATCATTATCCTCCAACACTGCAGGAGTCACCAGAGCCTCTGTCACAGGAGCTACAGGGACCTCACAGTTCTGATATACTACAACTTGGGATGCCCCACAAGCATCATTAGGAACAGATCTCTCATCTGGGCAAACTGGATCAGAAGAGATAGGAGGAGGAATACCCTCCTCTAGAACCATACTATCCAGCACCTCAAAGCGGTTAAAACTTGAATCAGATAATCTTTCTTTCAAAGGCCTCTTTTGACCACGACCCTTAGCACGAGGGCGAACAGGGGTAAATCCATCCTTATCCTGCATTTGAGCCTTACCCTTATATGTAGCATCTTGCAGATTCATTCCCTTGGTAGTATTAGCCATTTGAAATTGTCCTTTCCTTGTAGTATCTGCCAAACCACCAGTATTGCCAGCTGTAGAACCATCCACTCCTTTGAAACTTGAGTTACGGGGGCACTGATGCAGTAAATGACCATACTCATGACAAATCCGGCAACGGAAAGGGAGAGATTCATAATCTAACTGCTACACCCAAGAAAAATCCCCCATACAAATTTCCAAAGAATTTGGTACTGGGTTATTCAAATTAATTTCAACACAAATTCTAGCATAAGAAATAACCTTTTTATCGAGGGATTGATGTGCGATCGCAGCCAGCTTCCCCAACAAAGCAGCAATTTGTCGAAGGATGTCTTCACGCCAAAATTTCAAGGGAAGACGAGGCAAACGAATCCAAACTGGCATTGTTGAAGGGAGATCCTCAACAGAATTAAAACCTGAATGCCAAGGTTTGACAAATAACCCCACATGGTTGTAGAAATAAGGGCCTCCTTCAAAAACACGATCTCGATCAGACATGCAAGAGAATACAACAAAAAAATAACTATTCCCCGCCAACATAATCTCCATATCGCCTTCCACCTACCATGAGCGACGGATCCATGCCTCAAGAGCGGATAGGGAAATTCGGATTCCAAGAAATTTGCATATCAAAGCATGCTTGGTCCAATAATCAATGTCCTCCATTACAGCCGTTGGAGGAATAACCAGAACAGGGCGATCATGGCTACGCGTAAAACAACCATTAACTTTTTTCAGCTTGAAGCTCTCCCTTGAATAAAACGATTCAGATCGCATTGCATGCATAGTTGGAGAAGAACCATCTGTTCTCACCAACGGAGAAGAAATCCCAAGCCCTGCCATGCAAACAATAAAGCCCCAATCCAAAATTGACTGTAGAAGATTTTCAAAAACACCGATGCAAATTATGTCCAGTAGCTAGCAATCCAAACATAACAGAAAAATAGTAAAGATCCAACACCAAGAACAGGCTAGGGGAAAAACCCTAGCCCAGCTGGCAGCCAATGCTTCTCGTTATCGTGCCAATTGGCGAAAGACAACATGAGAACTTGGAATAGTTGATGCAATCAACACATGCACGAGTCAAGAATCATGTGTTTGGAGTATATGAACTAGGATCATTGATAGGGTTCTCATGGAAGGAACAATGTTTGAAAAATTGTTGTGTGCAACTTGAACCAAACTAATAACTAGCATAAAAATGCAAGTAGATTGACAAATAGAGAGACATTGAATAGGAGGTGGTCGTGCCAACTCATATGCATTGTTGAATGATAGCTAACATATCAAAGCAAAGATTTTGCAAACTTAGAAAGTCTATGAATGTCTTAATTCCCTTCATAAGAGACATTTAGGACATAAATTCTAAGAATTGATATGATACCTAGATCAAACACTAAAATCGAAAAAGGAGTTTGGGAAATTTATATAAATATTAAGATAAAATGTTAGATATATGTTGTGAAATTGTAAGCAACAAGTTTGAAGCTAAGGTTGACATGTGGATGGATTGTATTAGATGAGAAGCAAAATAATTTGAAAAAAATGTTCTATTAATGCTAAGTTTTGTCATAATTGGGAACGAATGAATTGTGTACGCCCTTTGTACAGAGATTGTGAATTAAGGATCATAAGTCATTAGTGACATAGTGAAAGTTCAATCAATAAAATTAGTTTAAAATTGTCATTAAAATGGAGAGTGGAGCTTTATGCTAGGTTGTAATTGTAGAGGCCATCTTCATTGATGCAAGTGTTATGAAGGTTGCCTTTCTTATTGTAGGATGATTGTCATCTTAGTTGTAGTTGGATGTCATTTCCTTGTTGTAGCAAGAAGTATTGGTAAATGTTGAATTACCTTGTTCACTCATGCTTAGGCCTATTGGAGTGGTTGTAATTCTTGTAACTCCTTGCATTTTTCTATATATTCATACTATATCTTCTAATTACTCTCCTTTCTCCATTTTATCTCTATATCAACACATGTATGTGTCTCAAATGATGAGAAAAATATACATGCAATAGGTATCTCAAGTGACAAAGAAACATATATCAATTCTTTAAAGTGAGATAGTAGCAAGAAAATTTCTAAGTAAACTTTATTTGAGTGTGAATAGGTCAAACTAAGAAAGGTAATTAGCTAACTAGTTTGATAATGACACTATTACATTAGCACGTCCTCTTGACAACTTAGGAAGTAATGTATGCAATATGAAGAGTCTTAACTACTAGGCCATGTTAAGTACTTATGTACAAATTTCTCATTAAGTGGAGGAAATGAGGAAACTCATTAGAGACAAAACACTTCACCAAAATATGCTACTATGATCACACCACCTATTGACATCATATAGTATTGACCATAAACTAGAAAAACCCTTGAGTGAGTAGTTAATATTGTTAAAAATAAACATAAACATTTAATACATTTTTTTTCACCCCCCACCCCCCCCCACCCAAAACACACACTCCATAAGATAATAAGATGATTTTATTAATGTCCAACAAAAGACCACAACATGGGTCTATGGGACTAAAAGCTTACACCAAGAAGAAAGCAGACAAATGGAGCACCAAACGATGTGTAAAAAAGAACAAGTACAACAAAAGAAGAAGAAAGCATGAGACATCACAGAAAATATTAGGTATCTATCCTCACAGGGAGAAAGTCCAATAGCGACTGATCTGTGCAGCTACGAAAGGCCCTGTGATGAAGTTGAGTGTTATGAGAGGAGTGTCGCTGGTGAAGAGATCCCTTGCAGGGTCTCATAGATCTAGAAAGGCTTGTGTTAGAGAAACTGTACAGTTGCTTCACACCCTGAGCCGTAGCTAAGGGCGAGAAGGTCATAATAAGTTGTGCCTGGGTTTGACCCTAGGAAATGATAGCTATAAAGTATGGTCACAGAGCTGTAAGGACTCATGAAGATAGAGCGCAATGCAACGTTGATTTGTGTACTTGAAAAAATCTTAGAGGGATATGCAATCTCTAAACAAACAATAAAATCTCCCTCTAATCTCGTAGTATATGGGGCATCTAAAAAGGAAATGGATCTTAGATTTTGCCTCTGCTAAGGTACAAAGTCTACACACCTGATCCTCTCTAGCAATATGGTGATCGACCTATATCCGAAGTTTGTGCGAGCCCACCCTGAAGGATCCAAGGGAGATATGCAGGGCGTATGTCCAGTATCTATGTAAGTACTTAGGGCATACAATAATCCCATCCCAAATATCGAAGAAGTGCTTGGTGTAGAAAGCCATCCTCAAGCATAGTCCCCCTAGAGGATCCACCTAGGTGCATATGATATATTGCCTGTAAATGTCAAGTCTGACATGCCCGTTCAACTCCTGCCGAGAGGGGAGTAGATGAGCAGGAGTGTCTAATGAGAATTGGTAGGGAGGGAGCCGATCAATGTCAATCCCAACTGAACTTAGCAGGATAGTAGCCTGAGCATACCAACAACGAGCTCAGTGGCTGGATCAGAGTCAACAATAGCAACTGAGGAGCAGTAGGCTAAGCAAGGGTATTTGTGTTGGCCTTTAGCCGAGTCTACAAAGCCACAAAGATGGTGGAGAAACTAGATCAGGTCAAAAATGGCTACAAGCCTGAATGGGTGAGCTCCAAACTCAGCCAAAATAATACTGTGGGGGGTAGATCTATGACATTTGATAATCCGATGGAGGAGTAAAGTATGGTATGATCGATCATAACCCAATCCGAGTCTAAAAAGGAAGGACCCCAAACCACTGAACCATAGAGCACTATGGGTCTTACTATGGAATCCAAGAGGGATAGCTTAGACGACATGTCCTAAAAGTGGTGTCTGAAGCACTATCTCTCGAGCATGGCAAGGGAACCCAACCCTTTACTGATTTGAGGTTGAATGGCTGGTCTCAAGTTGAAATGAGATTAGGGAAACTTAACCCCAAGGTATGTGTAAGATGATGTGATCTCAACTTCCCAACCTTGGCAGTGAAAATGGAGATGTGAGGTCTTTAGACTGTTAAAGACCATAACACGAGTCTTCTCAAGGTTCAGGACTAGCTATCTCATGTCGCAAAAAGATGCAAGTCTATCCAAAAGCCTCTAAAGACCCTTAGGAGAAGAGGCAAGAAGAACCACATCATTAGCAAAGAGAAGGATGGAGATCAATACCTAGTGTAGATGACAACCATCACCCAGAAGTGAGGAGTCATTGAGAAAAGCCTCAATCTCATCAATATAGATCTACAACAAGGTGGGCAAGAGGGGGAAACCCTGCTTCACCCCAATGGTGCTTTGGATAGGGTCGGAGAGGCCCTTTGTGGTCCCGAGTCTACCAATCACTTGTCTCATATAACCTCATGATAGCCATCAGTAAGATCTTAGAAATACCAATATCTCTCAGTCTTTGAAAAAGGGCCACTCTAGGGATGGAATCAAAAGGCTTACAAAAATCCACAAAACAATGGTAGACTTTCTTTAAGTGGTGCCAATCCTCCTTGATAATAGCTTGTAGTATAAAGATATGATCCATGGTCTGGTAGTCTATCCTAAATCCTGGTTGACCCTTAGCCCTGCAATTCCTCCTATCAAGCTCATTGGATAAGATAGTATTCAATGCTATAGCATAAAGTTTGGCAAATGTATGCTCAATCATGATGGTCCTATAGTTTTCAGGATCGAAGGTCAACCCAAACTTATGGATCAGGTGAATAACGTGTCTCGACCATGAGTTCAAAAAACCAAAACAAGCCACTCCATTAAAGAGTGTAGAGAGATAAGGGCCCAGGATCGTGGTACTGAGCTTGAAGAGCTCAACCAAAAAACCCTCCTCATCAACCGCTCTGTTGCATGTCATAATTCTAATGGCCTCATAAATTTTGGAGGTAGAGAATAAGTGACAATGGGGGAGTGGGCTGGTAAGGGGAGTGAGCTGACCCGAGATGTCATACAATCTAGAGACATGGGAGGCAAGGAGGCGAAGGTCAGGGGTGGACTGGGGTTGGCTATGCCGGGGGAACATGATGTGCCAAAACAACTTGGGATACTGAATAAGCATGTTAAGGAGGGATCTACCCTGTGAAGCAATAAATAATTGTTTCTTATGGAAAAGAAAGCATTTGTAAGAGAGTCGTAAATTGGTGAAAGTGGGGGAATGAGTATCAAAAGACAAGCACAAGGAGTAGTGGAAATTTTTATAGGCATCATCAAACCACTGGTTCATGGGACAAGTATTCCATCGAACAAATCTGGGAGTGCTGGGAATGGAGTGATGGGGGATAGAGAGGAGAGCTGACTCCCAAATTGCAGTAGCTAGTGAGTGAAACATGGTGGACACCTGATTGTGATCCATGAAGCTAGTAGGGTAGAGGAATATTCTCAAATGAAAAATGAAGAGGTTTTGATCACTATCCTCAAAACAAAAACAGGTATGGGGGCGGATTTGGGCAGGGTGACTAGAGGTGGGTTGTAGAGGGTTGGAAGAAACATGAACCGAAAGGCTAAGGAGGGCATGATCAACCAAGGGAAGACGGGAGATAGTAAAGTTTTGGATGGAGGGGAGGAAAGAAGCAAGAACCATCAACACTCTAAATACCACTATTATCTTCATCAATAAAAATGCCATTCATGAAATTGTTAATTTGTCAAGCCTATTTTTGACATTTTATCTTTAAAAATGCCTAAATAAATTTTCTATTTCAGAATAGTCCTTTAGTTGTTCATCATTGTCTATCAAACAATATATAATTTGTAAACTAAATAAAAACTTTATACCCTATTTTATGTAAAATAAATACGTGACTAGAATCCTACCATCTAATGACACTATATACTACTAACTACAATTTTTTATAAAATCCTTGATTTATGACTAATTCCAAGACTTATTTCCCTAATACTACATTGACAAAATTTATCTTGTATTGAATCTTAGGAAATTGGGTATTGTATATTTGTAAGAACCTCATTAGTACTAAAATATAGAATAACAAACTATAAACATAAATTGAACTTATTTGCTCAAAACATATGAGTAGAGACGTGCGATTAGATTTGACAAAATTGTTTGATTATATAAATTCAAAGCCTAGGCAAAACATAAGAAATCTATTTCTTTTACATGGAGACCATATGGTTGGTTGAGTATAAAAAACCGATGAAGAGTGCTCCCCTTAATACCACAAATACACAAAAATAGAGAACAATTTTTTTTGCAAGAACAAAAAATGAGCTTCTTAATATCTCCACAAATGTAGAATTACATATTTTTTAGAAATACAATATGAAAAACCACATGGGCGATTTCTTTACAATACTCTTCAATACAAAGCCACAAACTACCAACCAAAACTACCTAAAAATCACTACGAGCTTTCCTTATATAGGCACATTTTCACTATCCAAGAAGGTTTTAGACATTAACCCTAGCCCTTAAGGCCGAAAAAACTCCAATTAAAAATAATATCCTAATTTATTACATAGGGTTGGCCCTAATTATGTTTTTAGGTACCCCAACTTCCAGAGGCCATAACTTTCAAACTGTATGCCCAATTTTCAACTATAAGTAATTTTCAAAATTGTCATCTTCTAAAATACAATGTTTGATAAGCGCAAGCACTAGTCAGCCCATGCTTAACCTTATTCTAGAGCCTCTAAGTCCTTCAAATTTGAGCTCAAAAGTTTTGTACCCAAAACCCTTAATAACTTTTGCAATACCTATGGTATGACAATGCAGCTTGATTGGCAAGCTGATATGACTAAGATGAACCTCCACTTGTGAAATCATAACATTATGAGATTGTTTGACCCACGTACTAAATATAGTAAGTTTCCATAAATAGTAAATATGTACTAAAATAGCAATTATTGAAAAAGAAAAAACAAAAATATTTTTGGGTGATGCAAGATTACCCTTACACCCAGGATGCTCCTGCATCTGACACCCGAGGTAACTTGAAAAGTGACACTATCATGTCTTAGGTAGTTAGAGAAAAATCGAGGTGGTTAACCTCCTCCCTTGTAAGCCATGATGAATCCTCAATAGGTCATCCTTTCCACTAGACCTGATATTTTTTATATTCCCTATTCATTGTACTTCTACCAATTCAGTTGTCCAATATCTCTTCAATCTCCTTTGTAGTTGAAGTAGCTGCTGGAGTACTCCATTGCACTTATGTGACTCCATCGCCATCACCTCCTTCATGAAAATTAGTCATATTTGAAATGTTAAATATTGGTGAAATATTCAGTTCAAGAGGCAACTCAACTTCATAGGTATTCCTATAATCAAGCCTTTTAACTATCTTACATAATCCAAACTTCTTCATTTTTAGCTTATTATATGTACCCATTGGAAATCTCTCCTTCCTTAAATGAACCATTACTTCATCCCCAACCTGAAATTCCTTATACCTTCTTTTCACATATTCCTTAGCCTTATATTACGTATTCATCCTTGTCATGGACTTCCTCACCTTCTCATCAACGTTCTTCATATGTTTAGCAAAATTCTCTGCTTTAGTACTACTTATCTCTCCTTTATCCAACTACCTCAATTTAGAAACATTTCTAGGACTACTTCCATATACAATCTAAAATGGTGATTTACCATTACTCATGTTAACAAAATTATTTTATACAAATTCTTCCTATGGTAAAATCAGATCCCATCCTTTTGGCTTATCTCCAACCAAACATCTCATCAAGTTTGAAACCAAAATCCTATTCACCACCTCTATCTACCCATCAGTTTGTGGATGATGTGATGAACTAAATTTTAATTCTTTCTTCAATTTCTTCCATAGTGTATGTCTGAAATAATCAACAAAATTGGTATCTCGATTAGAAACTATGCTCTTTGGTAGAACATGTAGTCTCACTACTCTGAAAAATAACTTTGCCACATGACCAAAATCACTAGTCTTCTTGCAGGGAATGAAATGTGCCATCTCTGAAAACCTATCAACCACTGCAAAAATAGAATCATGCCCATGCAGATTTTTTGGTAAACCAAGAACAAAATCTATACTAACATCCTATCACAACTTCTCTAGTACAAGTAATGATTGATACAAACTAGTATTTTGCTTCACTCCCTTTTCCATCTAACATATTTTACAACTTTGTAAAAATTTCTTAATGTCTTGTTGCAATTGTGAATAGCAATAATTCTCAGAGACCAAAGCAATGGTTTTATCTTGAGCAAAATGTGCAACCAATACTCTATTATGTATACAATAATAAAGTGCACTCCTGTAAACCATTCTATCCAAGGTATTCCATGGGATGGAAACCTTGAATTTCAGTTTATAGCTCCCTAGTCATGGAGTACAAAAGACATACAATACAAGCAATAAGATAGCTCTTAGTTGAGCCTTAGGAATGCAACCCTTGCTAGTAAAACATGAACCGAGAGATTCTTTTGATAAGAGCAAGAGTACTAGTGTCAAAGAATTCTCAAGTATACACTACAAAGATGAAACTATGCTATGAGATGCACAATGCAACTATGTTAATAACATGAAAGTATTACCAAACCATCCTAATTAAACTAGGTGAACTATGCTATTGCAAAAGGAAACTAAGATAATGCAAATGAGGCTAAGCTAGAATGCAGATGTAATAATAAGAATAGAAGTTTTCCACAAAATGCTCCAAAGTAACCTATAGGTAAACCTACAACATAACAATAGCTCAAAAATGAGATCCTTAGAGAAGGAGAGAGCTCTCCCTTTTAAAGGTGTATGAAAAGTTGAGATCAAGATCAAGAAATGAGTGATCAAGGTTAGGAGTTGACTTTTGGTATGATCCATGTGCAAGATCATTTCCACCAATAGAAATGAGTTGACTTTTCATGTGAGACAAAGTATTTTCTTTTAATTTGTAAATAGGAACATGACTTTATGTGTGCACATTAGAGTGGGTTGGTAGAATGGGGTTTTTTATTTAATTAAAAGGGGACACATGTTCTTGTAATCAAATATGGACTTAGAATATTGTAAGAATTTTCCTAAGGGAAAAATTCACCCAAGAACAAAGAACTCAAACACAAGCACAACTGTAGACCAAAAATGGATATGATCAATTAATTAGAGTATGTTCAAATACATTGCTCTGTTCAGAATGTGATTTTCAACACACTAGGAGTGCTTGTATATAAAGGCCTCTTAGGAAGCACCTAGAATATCTCTAGAAACAACTAGAAGATAAGACAACTAAGCACCTTATCCAACATTCTAGATGAATGGATAAGAATGACAAAGTATCATATGTGTATAGAAGATTCCTATGTTGTAGACAACATGTGCTTAAAAGAGGTGCAAACTTTCGTGTCCCCTTTTCAAATAATTAAAAATAATAATCTTTTCTAAGGCAGGTAGGCCCAAAAAGGTGAAGTTTCGAAAAAATGGGATAATATTTGGAAGCTAATGGACTAATAAATGAAAATTATTATTAAAATATATTTTATTAACCCCTCTTGGACGTGAGTTAGGGTTATGCCCTCTTTTAAGGAGTTTGGAGGCATTTTGGGCTGATTCTAGAACTTGATTTTTGCTTATTTCTTTGTTATTCTTCATAGGCTGCCAAACCTGTGGAGAAGGAGACCCAAGAACAGGAGTTTGCAGGTTTTCAGGTGTTGAGATAATGGGTGTTGCACACATTGCATAATATTGTTATTTTATTATTTTATTTTTATTATGTAATGTTGTACCTAGATGGATGTGCAACATGTAAAGATTCCCATGGGATATACTTGATGAGTTGTATTGTAACATTGTGATAATATTTTATGTAATTATTTAATATTGGGAAAAAGAATTAAATGCCCAATATTAAATGTGGGGTCAGTGGGTTAGGTAGCACATGGTTTATGCAATACCACTTGGTGGTTTTGTGGGACTTGCTACTATATAAGTAGCCACAAGGGTAGTTGTTGTAGAATGACAAGGAGAAGACAAAAGACAAGAGTCAAGCGGGACAAGGCTTGACAAGTTAGCCAAGGGAGCATTTGTGAAGGTTGGAAGCATGGCATGGGATGTGTGGATTCATACTTGTTCACATAGTTTGCTCGGTTGTGGCTATGACCATGAAGGCTTCCATGGTTGTATGGCAATGGTATTTTTGCTGAATAATACATGGTGATGGATTCTTTTAGAGGCTGGGTTTTTCCCTCAATGAGGGTTTCTCAGGGTATATCTTGTGTCACAATTTTGTGGGTATGTTGTCTATTCTCTTGCATGTGGATTTTAATTTTGTGTTTATTTCAAATCTATTATAGGTTATGTGGAAACGGTTATATTCTTTGTTGCCAAGTTTCCTTACAAATGGTATTAGAGCTATGGTTTTATTATTGTAACCCTAGATTGAATCCATGGGAATGCATCAGAGGATAAAAGAAAAGGGCAAGATATATGAATGATTTATTGCAGGTCTGAGGGCTTTGGATTTGTTGTTATGATGGGATGTTAAAATATTTTGGGCATGTGAAATTGTTGGACAAAAGCATTTTTTCGGATGTTTCATTTAAATGAGGGTTTTGGGGGGTAGCTTGCAGAAATGACCTGCTGGGTTAAAAATAGACCTCACCATTGGGTCTGGGTTGACATTTCCATAAATTTTGATATATAATATGCCCTAGTTTGGCCATGTTCAGAGGAAATGAAAGAGTTTTTTGGTTTCAGCCCATGATGACCATCAAATTTAATCCCGTCGAAATTTTCGTCACTAAAAAAATAAAAAATGAAAAATCGCACTGAAAATGGTAAAAAGACTATCTTAGTAAAACAACCATAACTTTCTCTTAGAATATCAGATTTTAGAGTTCTTACAGGCATTGGAAAGCTAATTCAGAGCACTACAACATGGTATAGGTTTGGTTTTGTGATTTTGAAATTTTGTCAAGTTTTAAGAGCTCTAAAGTCAGATGTTGTTTATTTTAAGCACGGATTAGGGCATAACTTGGGCATACAGAGTCGGATTTTGGACTTCGAGTAGTCAACGGAAAGCTCTTGGAGAGCTCTACACATTGGTTTAGATTTGGTGTAGCTTTGACATAATTTATTTGTTGATATATTGATCTGAACAGTTTATAGGTATATTTTGACTATGGTAACATTGTGAGTTTATGGCATTGGAGATTTAAGATTTGATGTCATTGTATACTCAGTTCATATTTCAGATTGGTCTCATAATGATATGGTTATCAGTGTTTGGTTTGGATATGCATGATGACTTGTTGGGTCTACAAATTGTGCAGTGTTGTAAGCGGTCTATACTTACAGGTTGCATTTATAGCTTGGTTATGGGTTGTCTTTGCCTATTGATCTTTCATTATTGATGCATATTCAGATTGGCGGCTTGGATTTGGGTTGTCTATGCCCTAAGTCACATGATTTACTATTTTCTTCATGTAGAAGGGATGAGATATTGTTACCAGGGACAGTCATGGTGGAGGATTGTGGTTGACTATTTTATGCTGACAGGTTGGACACTTTGAGAGATAGATGCTCGGTTCATCGATGTGATCATGGTGTCATGGATTTTGGCATGACATGATTGGATATACAGGTACATCCTTGATGTTCATTAGCTTAGATTTTTTTGATTCAGTTATGGTGGTATATCTTCTTGTTTGAGGATCATGGAGTTCATGATATGCACTTTGAGTTCTTTGATGGTTAATTTAATGCCTTGGTTGATTCTCATGGTTAGAGGATGGATTTTTTTCATCATTATGTCATGGATAGCTTGGATACACGGTTGAGTGGGAGCTTGTGACAGTGATGGGGTGACAGTGTAGGATTAGTTCCTGGTTTGGTTTGGATCTTCAAGTAGGAGATGGATTTTATGATGCCATAGGTGACTTGGTACCACAGTTGAGTGGGAGTTGTTGGAATTGATATATTTATTGAGTGTTTGCAGATGTTGGAGGTTTGTCTTAGATCCTGTTACTGCAGAAGCGTCTTTGACATTTGCATGGTGCACTTGTTATCTTCATGGTGTTTGAAGATGGTTAGATCTTGAGGACTCATGGAGTTCTTGGTTATCTTCATGGTATGCGGAGATGGTTCTTCCTGGTATGTGGAGATGGTTTTCTTCATGGTGTGTGGAGATGGTTGCATCTTGAGGACTCACAGGGTTCTTGGCAAAGGTGTGGTTTATATTTTTTATTTGGCATGTTATCCTTGGTATGAGGATGGTTTCATTATTATGTCATGGTATACTCTTGATACACGTTTAGAGTTGTGACATGTTATGGTGTGTTCATATGGAGCATGTTATCTCTTTTAGTTGAGATGGTTAGATCATGTTGTCATGTTTATGTTCCTAAGGCCATGGTTGGAACTTGGACATTGATCTTGGTTTAGTTTCTTGGTATTGAGTACACTGATCATAAGATGGATACTTCATGATATTGCTATGTTGCATTTGGAGTTGGCATGGATTGATTGGTTATAGGTGCTCATGGATACTTAGAGATGCTGGTGATGCTGATTTCTCTTGGATTATAGAAGTATTTGTTGGACGGTTGATGGTTTCAACAGGAAGTTCGAGGGGCAGTCACCTGATATGGACTTGAGAGGAGATTGTTCTTACATGAGTCTTGGTTGGAGACTTGGGTATCTTGATCAACATTCTCATTCCCCACTCTTGGTCTACTCGGCAGTTTGCTACTTGAGAGGTATAGCCCATTATTTTCTCTCAGTTGCATTATATTTATGCTTATCTTTCATGGATATGGATCTTGAGCTATGGTACATGAGTTAGTTCTGGAGGGTTCATTTGAGAGATGGTTTAGCATTAGTTATCTCCATTTGCATATGTTGTTATGCTGGTTGAGTTTGGGAGATGGTTTTATATTGGGTATATTCCTTGATTTAGGAATGGTTTATTGGGTTTGATCTTCTTGTGAGAGGCTTACATCCATGATTAGTTATATGGTATGGTTTGGGTGTTGTTGAGGCTTCTTGTTGGGGTTTTATGGAGGAGATCATACTTGCACAGTTTAGAGGTGTGTGTAGAAGGACATGATACAGGTTATGATTTGCATGGTTTCTCTAGTCTTGGTTATCTTCCTGGATGTTCAATTTTGCCTACATTGGATTTGAGATTGGTTAGAGATTGTGATCACTGGTTTGTGCTCATGTATGTCATGTGAGAGATGACATGGTTATTCCTTTATCTCTTTCCTCTGTTGGTTGTGATGAACCTGGGAGAGCATTGGAGACTTGTTATGAGAGTTTTTTTTTCTTGCAAGATATCAATTTATGTATTGTGGATGTCCTTGATACTACATGGATTCACTTCTTTGAGATGTTGTGAGTGGATTGGTTATAGATTTGAAATTATCTTTTTCAGTAGGAGCTTCTTGGTATATATGTGGTAGGTATTGCTCTTGAGGCTTGTGATTGCAGGTTGCAGATTGGATATGTCGATGACATGAGATTCACTTGTTATACCTTTGAGGTATGGATAGTTGGATGGGTTTGGCACTTTGCTGTGGGTGCTATTTCAGCTATGGATATTTTGACAACTATGGATACATGTGATTACCTTTGGATCAGGTTATTTGTGCTTGGAATTTTAGTTGGTATAGGATTTTATGATCTTCTAATGCGATAGGTTGAGTGGCTCTCTTTGGATGGCTTCTATGTATGTCTAGTGGTAGTGGCATAATAAGAGGTGAGATCATTCATGTTTGAGATGCTGGATACTTTGATTTTGTTGCGGGTACCAGGATGGAGCACTTGGTGTATTTTGATCCATGATGGTGGATGTGCTGGGAGGAATTATTCCCTTGTTCATTTATGTGGCTATGGATTGACCCTATGCAATGTATACAACAAGTGGGAGATTGTTGAGATAATGGGTGTTGCAAACATTGCATAATATTATTATTTTATTATTTTATTTTTATTATGTAATGTTGTACCTAGATGGATGTGCAACATATAAAGATTCTCATGGGATATACTTGATGAGTTGTATTGTAACATTGTGATAATATTTTATGTAATTATTTAATATTGGAAAAAAGAATTAAATTCCCAATATTAAATGTGGGGTCAGTGGGTTAGGTAGCACATGGTTTTAGCACATGGTTTATGCAATACCACTTGGTGGTTTTGTGGGACTTGCTACTATATAAGCAGCCACAAGGGTAGTTGTTGTAGAATGACAAGGAGAAGACAAAAGGCAAGAGTCAAGTGGGACAAGGCTTGACAGGTTAGCCAAGGGAGCATTTGTGAAGGTTGGAAGCATGGCATGGGATGTGTGGATTCATGCTTGTTCACATAGTTTGCTCAGTTGTGGCTATGGCCATGAAAGCTTCCATGGTTGTATGGCAATGGTATTTTTGCTGAATAATACATGGTGATGGATGCTTTTGGAGGCTGGTTTTTTCCCTCAATGAGGGTTTCCCAGGGTATATCTTGTGTCACAATTTTGTGGGTATGTTTTCTATTCTCTTGCATGTGAATTTTAATTCCGTGTTTATTTCAGATCTATTATGGGTTATGTGAAAATGGTTATATTCTTTGTTGCCAAGTTTCCTTACACCAGGGAGACCCAAGAATGAGAGTTTGTAGGTTTCCAAGAAGGCTAAGGATGGGAGTTTGAAGCCATTCCATGTGCATGCTCATGCATGTTAGAATCTGAAAAGATTAATAACCCAGAAAACTAGTGCAAAGAGTAAATATCTAAACTATGAATGCAAATGATACAAAATCAAAATAGTATCATAGAGTTAGTCTCCAAGAGAGTAATGCAAATGCTGGAAGCAAAATAACATTAAGGGGATGCAAAAATAAGAGATACAAATACAAGCCAGGTAGCATGCTTATATAGGCTAGGAAGAGGGAGGAGGTGGCAACACCAACCAATGAGGAGCAACCATCTATTGGACTAAAGATAGCAAAGTATCTTCCCAAGATAGCTAATGGATGCTCACATGTAGGAAGGTGACACCTCACAACCATTCACCTAATAAGACATGCTTTATTAACCTAAGAGAGATTATTAAAAGTGTAGGAAAAACCTATCAAAATAGGAAAAATAAAAAACTACACTAACAATGCAGAGTTTGCCTTTGTGCTGAACAGTGCAGATTTGTGAGTTTTCGGGTGTATATTTTGTAAGAGTTTGGTGTTTCCAGTTGTGTATTTCATATCAGTTTGAGTTGCTGCTGTATATCAGATTTTTAAATATTAAAATAGAGCTGAATATATGTATTTGGATATGATTATACTTCTGTGATAGATTATTAAGTTTTTGTCATGATTCTGGGCTATTTTGTGCTATTTTCGGGAGCTCGATGAGCATTGTTTTTGTCCTTCATTTGGGGGCTATTGTGTGCATGTTATACAGATTTAGAAATGTCATTTTATAGGCTGTTATGCTGCTCAAATTTCTATAAAAATGTGCACTTTCAGATTTATTAATAATAGGTGAAGCTATGAAGCTTTTGGCACTATTTCTGGCAGACCCGATTTGGAGTTTATTGAGAAATTGGTGGATCTTTGAAATATTGGTTGTTTGATCTTAAAGATCTGATTAGAGGTTGGAAATATCATAAAAAATCAAAAAAGGGAAATTTCAGTGGTATCAGAGCCATGATCTTGCCAGCCTGAAGGTTTGTAGAAGTTTGCATGTCAGTTTTGACAACTACCCAGATCTTGCATGTCAGTTTTGACAACTACTCAGATCTTGCATGTCATAATTTATGATTGTATGTTGTTTCTAATCAGTTGCATGTCAAAATCGATGGTTGCATGCTACTTCTAATCATTTGCATGTTAGTTCTTGGTGAATTTGGTGGTTGCATGTTGCTTCTAATCAACTGCATGTCAAAATCTATGGTTACATGCTACTTCTAATCAATTTCATGTTAGTTCTTGGTTTTTGAAGAAGTTATAACCTATTGAGATTACACTCTACTTTATCCAAAATGGATAGGTATAGTAAAAAGTCTTAGAGGACACGATCTTGGACAATTGATATCCAGAGTCAGAACAGTAGAAAGGATGGTTATTTAGACATTCGAGATAAACTTAGGAAAATAAGCCATGAAATGTCTAAACAGTTGGTTGAGCACCACCGTATAATGAATGACATGTTGTCTGACCTAGCTAAGGTGGATAAGTTGACTAGATTTCTATTTGGCAGATTTTCTCATAGGGCAGATGACACAATTACCAAGAACTTACATGAGGAGTTTGAGAAACTACCTTATAGCCAGGCTGAGGTATTAGATTCTACTCTGCCACAAGAGGTAGTGAGAAAGGATATTATGCAAATTGATAGTAATGGTCAACTTGATACTCAAATTGAGACAATTGTATACAAGTCGTCAAAGGGTGATGTCACAGGTATTCAGGATGGTATAGTTACAACAGGTAGTGACTATAGCGTAGTGGGTTCAGATGATGATTATGAGGATATTGTTTTCCATGATGGTGAGATACCTGGTAGAGATGAGCAGACATTGAGCATTCATGACTTTGCTGAGAAAGAGTACCAGGCATAGTTAAATGCTTCGACACATGAGGTTGAGGCTGGTAGTACTTCACATGATTTGTGCTGCCAGCTGAAAGTGGACAAAGACAGTATTGTGAATTCATTATCTCATCATGATAGGTATATGGAGTTAGTTGGTATTGGTCATATTACTCAGGTGAGGAGTTTTCTTGAGTTACCAGCTGATTCTAGTTTACAGATATGGACTCGAGATTGTTATATTGGCATTTGGGATTCAGTTGACTAGAGATCTTTAACACTTTTTGGTAGCAGTGTTTGTTTGAGTGCTATCATGGATTTGATTAGCAGATTGTAGGGTGTTGTCTTTTCTTGTGCCAGCAGCTTGTCCGATGCTGGTATTAGTTTTTATACACCGGTGTTGGGTTTTGTTCATATATCCAGTCAACCATACTTGTTGGAATGTGTTGATGATCTTTCATATTTGGTAGTATGTACAGATGAGTCCCAGGATCATATTGGCATTGATGACATCTAGGAGGATGCAGTGGGTATTTTTGAAGACTTAGTTTCCTTGGCAGTTTCTTTTGGTATAGAGGAGTTAGACATCAGTGCTACAGTTTTTGATACTCCATATGTTGATATGAGCTTTGGAGTTGATTCACAGGATGTGGATGGTAATACTCTAGAGACTAGTAACTTTGAGGATACTCCTTTAGATAGTGCATCAGAGGAGGTTTGTAGGAGACAGTCTAGCCAGTGCCATCATGTGTCTAATCAGTTGAGAGTTAGTGAGCTAGACATTGCTATTTTTTGCCAACATTTTGATGTTGTTCGTCAGTTGTTAGCAGTTTATGGATGGGGTTCTCCTACTAGTGATGAGCAGGGAGGCAGTTATCTTTCCTTGACAGAATTCCACTCTTTATGGGAGACTATCTAGATTCTGAGACATGATTATATGTAGTTGGTAGCTGATAGAGATTATCTTATGGAGTGGGGCAATACAGCATACAATGCATTGTTGGCCAAGGAAGATGAGGTGAGTGAGCTTACTCAGCAATTGGAGGTGACTTCTGAGATTCTTGAGAGTACACAGTTGGCTTTCAAGGAGTCACAGTTTCATTTGGCTAAGGTGACCATGGAGTTAGAGCAACTACAGTCTTTACCAAATTCTATATAGTCACAAGCTATGGTGTCTGGTGATCTGAGGATGTCCATGGTCGAGATTGTCAAAGACAGTGGAGATGGGGATGCATCGATCCTTGATACTAACATTGGCATATCGGGTTCATCCCCACTAGAGTCAGGTTCAGTTGAGTTGGGTACTGCAGTAGATTTTTGTGGTATGCCTGACATGGTGGTGACCTCTAGCACTAATGGCATGAAGACTAGAGATGCTGTATCAAAGACCATGTGTGATGTTGGTGAGCCGATAGTTGGCATGGTTCCTGATAGTAATACTACTCCCTTGGCAATGTCTTTAGAGGTAGTAGTTAGTTCCAACTTGGTTAGTGATCGATTGTAGTTAGTTACATCTGGATTGCAGTTTGAGCCACTGACTGAGATTGGCGCATTCTATCAGCATTGAATTGTGAGGTATGCTCATTAATTTACCTTTGATGACCATGTTGATGAGATGATGATACAGAGATGTACTTTGGTTCCTAGTGCTTATCATTAGTTATGGGATAGTTTAACACCTCAGGATGAGAGTTGTGATGGGCACAACATGGTATAGGTTCTATAGTTGACAGCTTGATAATACATGACTTAGAGCAGGAGTTTCAGAGTGATACTTCAGCGGGTGTTGTTATTGATTCTACTCCTTTGGCTATGACATCTCCAGACTTAGCTGGTGATCAGTCACAGTGGGTTGTATCACTTGTTCATGGTGAGCTGTTGACTGAGGTTGGTTTTTTTTATCAACATTATATTGCAAGGTATGTACATCAGTTAGCATTTGATCCTTGTGTTGAGGAGTTGATGGCAGAAAAATTTGGTTTGGGTTCCAATTCTTGCTGTTTATCTTGTGATGGCTTTTCACCATCAAGGGTGCATGGTAGTTATGGTTATGAGACAGTGGTTGGTGATCTACAGAGTTGTGTTGACTGCAGGCATTGTATAGTATGTGGATTCTCCATACTTGGTACAGTTTCATTCGGGAGCATTCACCATTGTTGCAGAGTTGGATTGTACATTCCGTATAGGCCAGTGGAATGCATTGATGGTATTTACTATATTGGTAGTCTACTTTACTTGGGTTTTTATTTTCTAAGAGTTTGTGTCTCGTGGGTTTCTGACTATGGAAGTTGTGACTTTGGAGTTTGGTTGAGCAATAATTGTCAGTTTGATTATAGATTCCTCTTGGTTATATTGCAGAGGATATTGCAGGAGCCTGTGTTAATTGACAATAGTATAGTTCATGACTACATTTGGGATCAAGGTGGATTGATTGGTTTATTGTTCAGCCATTTCTTGAGGACAAGCAATATTTGGAAGGGGAGGACTGGTCATGTCCCCTTTTCAAATAATTAAAAATAATAATCTTTTCTAAGGCAGGCAAGCCCAAAAAGGTGAAGTTTCGAAAAAAGGAGATAATCTTTGGAAGCTAATGGACTAATAAATGAAAATTATTATTAAAATATATTTTATTAACCCCTCTTGGATGTGAGTTAGGTTTATGCCCTCTTTTAAGGAGTTTGGAGGCATTTTGGGCTGATTCCAAAACTTGATTTTTGCTCATTTCTTTGTTATTCTTCAGAGGCTGCCAAACCTATGGAGAAGGAGACCCAAGAACGGGAGTTTGCAGGTTTCTAGGGAGACCCAAGAACAAGAGTTTGTAAGTTTCCAGGAAGTCTAAGGATGGGATTTTGAATCCATTCCATGTGCATGCTCATGCAGAGTTTGCCTTTGTGCTGAACAGTGCAGATTTGTGAGTTTTCGGGTGTATATTTTGTAAGAGTTTGGTGTTTCCAGTTGAGTATTTCATATCAGTTTGGGTTGCTGCTGTATATTAGAATTTTAAATATTAAAATAGAGCTGAATATATGTATTTGGATATGATTATACTTCTATGATAGATTATTAAGTTTTTGTGGTGATTCTAGGCTATTTTGTGCTATTTTCGGAAGCCCGATGAGCATTGTTTTTGTCCTTCATTTGGGAGCTATTGTGTACATGTTATACAGATCTAGAAATGTCATTTTATAGGCTGTTATGCTGCTCAAATTTCTATAAAAATTTCCACTTTCATATTTATTAATAATATGTGAAGCTGTGAAGATTTTGGCACTATTTCTGGCATACCCGATTTGGAGTTTATTGAGAAATTGGTGGATCTTTGAAATATTGGTTGTTTGATCTTAAAGATCTGATTAGAGGTTGGAAATATCATACAAAATCAAAAAAGGGACATTTCACAAACCCCTATGATGTCATCAAAACATCTCACAAGAGTGCACAAACTCCTAAGTGTCTCAAAAATAAAATAATGCAAAATAAATAAATAATGCATTAACCTAAGTAAACTTAAGTAAGTGTAATAAGTAAATACTTATTTACACCAACACCCCCCATTAAGTGCAACTTAGGGGAATGCCCTTAAGCTTACAAAACTAGGATGAAGATGCTGAATGGGTCTCGGCTACTAGGTCATATTAGGTACCCATGTACATAATGAAAATGCAAATCTCCCATAAAGCAGGGAAAGAGGGAAAACCTCATGGAAAAAACCCTCCCCCAAAAAGAGAGATGAATAAGGATGCATCGATGGATGGAGAACTCAAGACCCCCCCATTACGACATACATCCATGTATATACAAAAGAGAAGGAGAAGGACAAAACCTCTTAAGAGGAAAAAGTCCCCCCCAAAAAGGAGAAGAAGGAGACAAGGTAGTCCCCCCCCTTAAAAGTAGTGTGCCAATTAGTGAAGAATGCTCCTATGTAGAAGCTGATCCATGACCTTTGGACGATGTTCTTACCTTTTGGAAGAAACAAAAGCAAAGGTACTTGTGAGATGCGTCCCCTAGATGGAGAAGGAATCTCTATGATTACTGGTATCTCTAAAACCTATTCAAAAGTCCCTGTGTCAATACTGATGATGGCTTCCTCCAAAATCGTTGAAGAGAAGAGAAGATCGAGCAAGGAAGGAGGTAGAACCTGTCTCAGGAAACCAACAGTCTTCTCAAATGTGAAAGAGACCTCTTGTAGATGTTGTACATAAGAATCCACAATCACGCTAATCTAGAAGGATTGATCATGTAGAGAATGTGCAATAACTATAGAAGAATCTACCTCAGTAAAGAGAAGCGATAAATCATCATGAAAGTCTCCCATATCTACTGTGTGTGACTCCAAGAACAGAACTGAAATGTCTAGCAAGAAATCATCACCTAGAAGACCATGAGTACCCTGCAGTGCTGAAGTACATGAATCTATCACTGCGGCAAAGGATGAAGTATCCACCTCAAAAAGAAGATGAATGCCATCAATAATATCTCCCACATCTTCAATGTGAGACTCCATGAACAACTATGCAATGTTTGAAAGGAAGTCTTCGCATGAAGTTAGAGTAGGAAGACATAAAGTATCCTACTGCATTGATTTTGAAGCATCTGTGGCTAAAATAGGATCAATAGGAGCAACAGGAGCTAGAGGTGTGATCTCATATGAAGAGGAGTCAGCTACAATTGGTGGAAGAAGATCTTCTGTGAATGGAGGAATAGTGGGATCTCCATAGTTCTCCCAAAGATACATCCAATAAACATATGGATCAGATGACTTAATTTTGATCGGCGTTTTTAGAACTTTATATTCTATATGTGAATACAGAGTATGCCAAATGATGTCATGCTGATCAAAAGTAAACTCAAGATTTGGTGCATAGGGTAGTACATTGTGCTAACAGAGATATGTGATAGCAAGTTGACTCCATTCTTGATAGTTGTTTGGGGTCAATTCAATTAAATCTTCCTCTTCCATGGTGGATCAATCAATGAAACCTCCAAAATATCAAGGGCAATTAAAGAAACCCCCCACCCCTAATGTATGATTTGAGCACTTGATAGCCACTTGATAATTTAGGGCCGATTTTTGAAAGTTGTATTTTTGTCTAAAAAAAGTTATAATGTGATTGCAGATCTGGAAAGTAGACAAAAAAATGCACTTTCAAAAAAAAAAAAAAACTTGATTTGGAGTCCAGATAAGCTCGTACCAAGCATTTTAAGTGGCAAAATTCAAGATTTTGGAGTTGCAGAAAAATTTAGAAATAGAGATCTCAAACCACCTACACCAATGTGTAGATCACAAAATCCTACCACAAAACAAAAAAAATTGCTCGCAAAAAGGAGTCCGTATGAGGAAGATATCGCTGGTTGAAAATCGTTGCTGCTGTTATTTTTTATGAATCCCTGCCGTGTCTCTAAAAAACAAATGGCTTTAGATTTTGCCTCAGATGTCTGATTTGGATGAAACAAAATCTGATCTAGAGGTTTTTGGACCTTCTGAATGTGATGCAAATATTAGATTTGCACCAACAAGCTTCAATCTTCACTTGCAAAAAATCTCTCCTATGGCCATATGGCCAATTTTTTTTCGAAAAATAATGCAAATCTAAAAAAAATAGCAGAGATGCATATGAAAAAAATGTAGATCTGAAAATTAAATATACAAATCTAAAATGATCATACCAATTTTGCAAATCGGTCCTTCGGGTGCCAATTTGCAAAAAAAAATTGCCTCACAATTGACTTTGGCCTAGGGTAGGCAACTTTATAGTCGATTTTCACCAAATCAGCATTCCAAATGCAATGGCAAGGTCAGATTTGGCTCTAGATGCTCCCAATTTTTGCGACACTCCAAATTCAGGTTGAGGTGATGAAGCAAGTGTGGTCTCAAATGGTTATGTGATGAGAAAATCTCCAAGTTGCTCTGATACCATGTAAGAATTTTCCTAAGGGAAAAATTCACCTAGGAACTAAGAACTCGAACAAAAGCACAACTTTAGATCAAAAATGGATATGATCAATTAATCAGAGTACGTCCGAATACATTTCTCTATTCAGAATGTGATTTTCAACACACTAGGAGTGCCTATATGTAAAGGCCTCCCAGGAAGCACCTAGAATGTCTCTAGAAACAACCAGAAGATAAGACAACTAAGCACCTTATCCAACATTCTAGATGAATGGATAAGAATGAAAACTGTCATATGTGTGTAGAAGATTCCTATGTTGTAGACAACATGTGCTTAAAAGAGGTGCAGACCCCTGTGATGTCATTAAGACATCTCACAAGAGTGTACAAACTCCTAAGTGTCTCACAAATAAAATAATGCAAAATAAATAAATAATGCATTAACCTAAGTAAAATTAAGTAAGTGTAATAAGTAAATACTTATTTACACCAAAAAATATTATAGTCAAACTATAGGTTAAAATCAAATAAATTAATTTTTAAAGATTTGGTCTAGGCAAATATTTGAATAATTTAGCCAAAATGTTGAGAACGGGGTTAATAGTTTAGGTGACCATTTTAAGGTGATTACATTTGCCCCTTTAGATTAATGTATGAACAATTTGGGAACATATTACGTCAAATAATGAAGAAGCTAAGCAGACAACAACATATAGAGAGATCTTATTTCGAAGAACGAAAATGTAGAGTGAAATAGCAAGTCTTGAATGTATAGCCTAGTAGTGACAATACCAAACACTAGGATAGAGATAGTATCAGGACTCAAGAAGAGTACTAACATCAAGAAAAGTAAATAGATCAAGAGAAAATGGAAAGGTCGAGCATATGCCTTTGAGATATAGATAGCCATAGCAAGCAATTTGCAGTGATGATAGAATATTCTTGTCCCCTCAAGATCAAAATCAAAATTAGGTAAAGGGGATGCATAAATGAGTAAGCCATGATCAAATTGAGATAAATCAAGGTCCATGATGATAGATAAGTGATTAGAACTGAAGAGTGACCATGAGGAGGTGATATAATGCCCTAGTTTGACTAGAGTTGACCAAGAAGGATAAGGTATGAAAATTAGGTTAAAACAAGTAGAGAGATGATATAGAAGTGAAACGAGGTTGTTGAAGTAGGTAAGAAGTACAAAAATGATGTAGACATGATGAAATGATGACGCCTCAACAAAGATTCAAAGATTAGACCTCAAAAGGCCAGCTAACTGCATAGAAGAAAGAATTTTTAAATGTAAATCTGACCATCAAGATGAACTTAGATTTTGGATTTGATCTTGAAAATGAATCTGGGATGTTGAAATCAGCTAGGGGTGCAATTTTTGTGGAATTCTAAGGAGTTTGAAAAATGGGTTATAAGTAGTCCAAGGGTTATTTTCAAATCATTTTGTGAATTTGAGAGCTTTTGAGTGGTCCGAGAGAGATAGTGATGACTTTGGTAGGTATTTTGACCCACCAACACCATTTTCAGTGCAACTGGTTGTAGAGGCTCCAGTAAGTTTTTGAAAATTTCAAGTTTTTTGGTCATTTGTTGCACTTTTTTACAAATTTTAATGAATTTTTATGATTTTTTTGCAAAATATCATGCAATGCCTAAAAGTATTGCACACCTATAATAACAAGTATCACACGATACTTCTAATAACAATTATGTATTGCAAAACTATTATAAATTGTATCATATCACGGGTACCCAAATGTCGCACGACCCTATGCGAAGTATTGCATGACACAAAAGTATCACACAATGCTTATGAGAGGTATCACATGACACTATATCAACAAAAAGTATCACACAACTCATTCTTGAGCATTTTTTCATGTTTAAAAGAAGAATTTGAGCATGTGAATTTTGTATTCTTCTGTGCTTAGCTATTTAGAGCTTTACTTGATCCATTATAGTTGGTACTAATACTCTTTTATTTATTGTTTTGGTCATGCATATAGTTTTACTAGCATGGCTGATCACATAACCGAAGATGGTGGGGTTATGAGTTGTAGGACACCTAGAAGATGATGAGATCACAACACTAGAGACTATGGGATTTGGTTGGTTACTGCATATGCCCCATATTTGAGAAAACCATGGACTATTGACAATGCTAGCCAAGAGGTGGTATAGTGAGCATAACACGTTTCATTTTCTCACTGGTGAGGCCACCATTACTCTAGAGGATGTGTATCACATCCTTCGTGTACTGTGCCATGATGATATGATGAGTATGATATATATGTCTGGTTTTTGGTTTTCCTTATGAAGTGTACTAATATGAGCATTTACATGTCACAGGTTTACCATGATTAGACCCCAATAGAGGGAGGTTAAAGGTGCAACAATTGTTGAAAGATGTCACCATTTTAGACCACCATCTTAGCTAGGAGAGGCTGATAAATGAGTACAAGGATAAAAATCTTGTAGCTTGTCTTGTCTATTCATTGGTAGCCCAGGCCCTGGTTATAGATAGGAGCTAGAAGGGCTTCCCTTTAGGCTAGGGTTGATTAGTGGAAAATTTGATTGGATGAACCCAAAGGATGGAATGGGGACTCATAATCCTTGTAGACATGTACCATGAGCTCCATGAGATAGTATATTGAGAGGGGTGGACATGGGCCTGAGGTGCAAGTTTGGCCCACATTTGGGCATGGGAGCATATCATCGTAGTAGGGCCATGGGTACAACCTCTATAGTGGAGGCATCCCTACATCTATAGATATACTGATTTCATCCCATAGACTCAGAGAAAAGGTGTTACTTACTACAAGAGACTCTTTGATGAGCTAACATCATTTGTATGGAGGCCATATAGGTAGTGTGCCAAGTGGTTAGATTCATGGGAGCTAGAGTATATGTGCTATAATAGACCACTCACTGGGAGATATTTGGATATTGTTGAGCATTTTTTTATCAGTAGAGTGTGGAGGCAATTTGGGCAATGACAAGGTATATCCATTGAGACCATGCCATATGCCTACTTGAGGGGGGATGAAGATCATGGATGGTTTCTTGTGCTAGACTATAAGGCAACTTTTAGAGATACAATGTCATTACAAAAAGAGCCCTATAATTATTATCCTAATCTTGAAGATGCAAGAGCAGAGCCAACCTATCTAGATGAGATGTAGAGATACCCATTTCCCTAATTTACGAAATCAGATGCACTACTAGAGGTAGTAGGAAAGAAAGGAGATGGTGGAGACAAAGGAGGTAGCTGTGTTAGAGGTGTTAGGTGGATGGAGGTGGGGAGTAGTTTCTAGGGAGATATAGGGAGATAGATACAATCATAGAGTGGGCCTTGAGAGAGGAGGAGGAGGAGGGAGATGAGGAGGAGGAGGGAGATGAGGAGGAGGATGAGCCTAAGGAGGCATAGAGATTAGTGAGACAAAGGAGGGTAGAGGGGGTAGAGCCTCAGTAGGAACTACCTACAATGGGAGATGGAGAGGATGCTAGGGATACTTAGATTCAATCACTAGAGGCATATGTATAGGAAACATAGATTACCATCACTGTGTGGGACCAAAAAATCATTGATGAGAATGCACCTAGTGAGGAGTTCCCCATGGAGAGGGATGCAATGAGGTGAGAGGCAAAACATCATGGTGCATGAGTAGCTTACTATTATACTGTGTATAGGGGTGTGGTTCCACTAGGACATGGTCTTCCTAATTATTTAGAGCAAGTAGGGAGATTAGAGGGTGTGGTACAATCGTCAGATAGGAGATAGGCTCCTACACCATGACCACCATTGACCTAGGAGGGAAGGATTCAGTCTTAGGTCTAGGATGATGTCCTCATGATACATTTTGATGTATATATGTATTTTGAGATGGTTATCTAGATTTTGGATCTCACATGTACATGTACTCTTCACTTATTTTGATATATATATATATATATATATATATATATGAGATACTAGAGTCAATTGATTTCATTGTGTTCTTGTCTCATCTTATGTTCATGTGATGGCTTTAAATGGATGTTTCAACACTTGTTTTTATATCCCATATGATATTTATCATGTATGATCATGCTCATGCTCATGTTTATGTATGCTTAGTTTTTGTGCCCATGTGTATATGCTCACGGATCTCTCTCATAGATATTTTAGCTCTCATGTTTATGATGTAGACTTATGTTTTGAAAATATGATACTTGGATTGGTTAGATTTGATGATGATATTAACACCTTGTGATAATAGGTATAGAAGAAGGAGAGTAGATGTAATTGAAAAGGAACAAAGGATATAATCAAGAGAAATAATGAGAAGGAATGAACATAGTTAGCTAACATCTTCGTGAAAGGTGAAGAGAGAGCTCCCTCCATATGGAAAATGCAAGACTAATCTAGAATGATCTTACAATGAAAACTAGTATGCAAAGTGGTTTACTTGCAATGGAGACATAACTTTTAGACTCTAATTTCATCAAGGAGCATTATTAGGAACATCGAAAGATCATATAATGCTCACTAGTATAGCTATGAGGACTTCGGCTAATTCCTTTTTAGACTCTTCAATCTCTAGGAACCTAAGAAGTGTTCTATCTAGACCCTTCCTATACAAGTTACTAGAGAAAAGGGTATAATGTGAGACATTGCAAATGAGTTGGCATTTTTTTTTGTTGTGCGTGAGGTTTTTAGGAATAATTTGATCACAGAGGTAGAAAAAGATGGTGGAATAGTGTGAGAATCATGGCTGAAAATAGTGCGAATTACATGTTTTTCAGGGGAGTCATAGGTAGGGTGTTGTAGTTCTTCCACGAGGAACTTAAAGCAAGACATGTATTCTTGCAATTGTAATATGGATTCTAAAGCGGCCATAGAATCTACAACCTTGTTTTTAGTCCTAGGAGTCTACTGGAATGTTACAAATGTGAAATAATTTCTCACGACATCAATCAACTTCTTATAAGGTACTAAATTTTCATTTTTAGTTTGGTACTCATTGTTGACTTGATTAATGACAAGTTGGGAGTCCCCATAGATGTGCAATTATGTGATTCTTCATTCAAGAGTCATTTTAATCCCATTAGTCAAAGCCTCATACTCTACTATGTTATTAGTGCATTGAAACAATAACTTGTAAAACTTTGGGATTGTGTGGCCACGAGGTGTAACAAAAAAAATGCCTCCACTAGCTCCATTTTGACTGTGTGAGCCATCGAAGAGAATCTTTCATGTCCCCTTAGTGATATACATAATAGAGGCATATGGAAAGTCAATATGCATTGGAGCATTATCTATAATTGGAAATTCAACCAATTGATTGAAAATTTCTTGTCCTTTAATAGATTTACATTCAACATACTAAATCTCAAATTTGAAAAGAATCATCATCCATTTGGAAAGTTGACCCATAAGCACAACTTTACTTAAGAGGTATTTTAAAGGATCTATTTTTGCAACTAACTGCGTAGTATGTGCAAGCATATAATGTCTGGAATTTTGGGATGCAAACACTATTGTTAGGAAAGCCTTTTCAATGTTTTTATAGTTGATATCATAGGCTACCATGGTACGACTCATACAATAAATGGTTCTTTCTTTCCCATTTTCATCTTGTTGTGCCAACAAAGCTCCTAATGAATTTTTTGTAGCTAAGATAAAAAAAATTTAAAGTTTTCCCTTGAATAAGAGGCACGAGAATAGGAGGTTTTTCAAGATATTCCTTGATTTGAGTCAAATTTTCTCATATTCTTCATTTTATGTACATGCAACACCCTTATGTAGATTCTCATTGAAAGGTTGTGACCTATCAGCAAGCTGAGAGATGAACCTCCAAATTGATTGAAGGCATCCTTGCAGAATCCCCAGTTGGCTAATGTTTTTAGGAGGTGACATCTCCTTAATAGCTTGTACCTTTTTGGGATCTACTTCTATGCCTTTAGTTGAGATGATGTATCCTAGAAGCTTTCTCGATGTGGCACCAAAGCACATTTCTTTGGATTTAGCTTAAGTTGGAATTGTTCCATACGGTCTAGTATCAAACTCAGATCTGACAGGTGAGTGCTTCTTTGTTAAGTTTTGGGCAAAATGTAATCAAAATAATCTTCCATATTTTTGTGTATCATCTCATGGAAGATAGTGGTCATAGCTCTCTAATAGGTGACACTAACATTTTAAATCCCAAATGGCATTACATTCTAGTAGAAAGTTCCACATGTGCAAGTAAAAGCTATTTTGTCCTGGTCTTTTGGAGATATCTTAATTTGATGATACCTGGAAAAACCATCCATTAGGGAGTACATTTTATAACCCGCAGTCATGTCCACTATCATAATAATGTTAGGTAGTGAAAAGTCATCCTTTGGGAATGCTTTATTAAGATCCCTAAAATCAGGGCACCTTGAAGAGGTTTTCACCCTTGGATACATCTTTATTTTTACTATTTTGAGGTTTAGATACCACCACAAAGTGGTTTTCACCATCTGAAAATTTGTTTTTCATTTTTCTCTTTATTTTGTGACTGAGGTACTTGATATCTATCTCTATTAAATTAGTCACTAGCTCACTAGTGAAAGACATAATGGGTTCAATAGTGTTTAGATACTAGGTGATCTCATGGTCATTTCGAAAGGATGGAAGCTCTAATATTTGATGTTGAACATGCCAATCTATGAGATTAGGATGTATGAGGGAAAGGGAGGTGGAAGATTCAAGATTTGATGTGGAAGGTACTATCTTTGGTGACAAGAGAAGTTGAGCCTATAGAGAAAGGTCCAAAAGAATCTAAACCAAGAGGATGCCTAAAAGGATCAATATGATCCACTAAAAGAAATTGCAAACTAAAACTATTAGAGCTTAGTTAGACTCGTCAACTACATTGGGTTGGGTGATAGGTATGTATGACATAGGCTCCTATTTCACAAGAGGCATCTGAAAGAGACTCCCATTCATATTCACCAAAATTAGTACTTTGATTTTGGGCTAGCAGTCAAGCAATATTTTCTATTATTCTACCTCTATTAGGATTTTCATTATAAGATTCATTAGATTCATGTTGTTTATATGTAGAGACTTCATCATCATTATTGCTAATCATTGGTTCTTCTCCCCAAAGGAAAAAATTAGGTGGAGGTAGCAAAAGGTGGATCATCATCTTTTGATTCACTATTCTTAGGGGCCCTTCTATTGAACCTTCGCAATTCATCATCTACCCCAAAGCCTAGACCAATAATATCTTTTCTTTTTCATCCCTTATAATGACTCTAGAGTTCTACAAGAGCCCTTTTTCTACCATTTAGGGATCTTTGGCCATGATAGCCCATTGTACATGATGAAATCACATATTCATGAGACCTTAGAGTAGAGTGCAATCAAAATAACAATGAACTAATTTAGACCAAAGAAATCATTATTAAACAAAGACTCCATGAGCATCTCATGTTTTCCTAACTAAAACTACTAAGATTTATCTCAAACCAAAATCTCAATGACAATTCTAGAATGGGAGTATGCTATGAATGCATATCTATCAAATATATGCTAGATCTATATGAAAATGTAAATTATGTGAAGATAATAACACTAGAATGCTAGAATCATGTGCATATATATGTCTAAATGATGTTAAATGACATTAAATGAATGATAAGATAATATCAAAATGATATGAATTGACTATAATAACAATGCTAAAAGAGATGATAACTCTAAATGTGTTTATTGTGCAGATGCCTAAAACTTGGGTTCTTTTGCTCTTGAATTTCCCTCCTATTTATAGGATTTCAGAAGGGGGTTGGGGTAAGGATCAGGATTTTACTTTTGACTGGAGGGTAATGGTGAAACTATAAATATCTCATAAGGCACCAAGAGGAAGAGTCCAACAGACTTAGTTTGTGAGGATAAAAGAGGATTTTTCAATTCTTTTAAATGTAAAAAGGTGGTTTTTTAATTTTGTGAGGATAAATGGCTTTTATTGATTTATTAAATATTCTATTTATTTTTAACTTTTATCTTTTCCCTTTTCCTTTATTTATTTCATTTTATGATTTTATGAATTGCTTTTCCTCTTTTTAAAGTGATTTAGGTCCTTTTGATTTGATAGGTGATTTGAGTGATTAATGACTTGATGATACCATTGATTTGAAAGTTTGCTTTTTTCCTCTGTTATCTAATTTTGACCGTAATTTGTATTGTTTGATCAAAATTTGTGTTGTTTTAGGTCTTTTCCAATTTTAAGGTGTCTACAAATGCCCCTCTTTTAGATAATATGTGAAGCATATTAGTTCAAAGGCTGACTTGATTTTTTAATTTTTAGCCAATTTTGGTGTGTGATTTTCTAGTGATGTGTTGTTGATTTGATGTTGATATGATGCCTAATTGCTAATGTTGATATGATGCATAATTCAAAATTGGTACGATGTCTGATTGCTGATAATTTGATGTTTGATTTGATATTGTATTTTTTAAAAATCCTTTGATTAAAATAACTAGTTTGAATGCCCTAGTTTGATTTGATGTTGAAATTTTGGTAGGGGTGGGATGTTTTTGATATTTGGAAATTTTTTATGCTTTTAATATTTGTAAATTTTTGATGCCCTAGTATACTACCCCCTTAGAAATGAAATTGGAACAAAATGGATGTGAAAAAATAAGGATATTCCAATTTTATTTCTATAAATGTTGATGAGAACAGTTGATAGTGAAGCAGGGTAGATGTAGGTGATCAAGTTGTTTTGGAAGGATACCTAGTTCGAGGAAATGGGTCAAAGGCATTAGTTTGGGTGGATAGAGTTAAAAATGTCATAAAGTGCCCCAAAGGAGGGTTAAATAGGTCAAAAGACCTTTTAACCTTATCATTTTTACACCCTTTTTCCACTTTTTGTGTTTTGGAACTCTGAGTAAGTGAGGATGGTTGTCCCATTGCAAGAGCATAGATTTGGGAGGGGTCACAGATATGAGCATCCAACCGGCTATAGATCTCTAGTCAATCATTGAGATCTTCTGTTGTTTAAGAATTTTGAATTTTTGCATGGATTTTTTAATTTTTACATGAATTTTATCTGTAAATGAGTAGATTAGGCATATTAGTGCATTTAATGTAGTTTAGAGCACCTTTCCTTTTAGTAGTGCATTCATGAGGTATAATAATGGTTTTAAAACCCAAGTAGGATGGTGAATCAGTGCATATGCCAAAACCATAGTGCATATGTAGGTTTCTATAACACGCATGAATTTTCTAGCGCATACAAGGTGTTTTTTAATGCATATATCATGTCAAGTAGCACATTTGAAAATTAGGGTTTGATGAGTCAAAATGATTAGAAATGTCCTATTGAATGTATGGGTTGTAGTGCATATGGCAGTTGTCTAAGTGCTTTTGCATGGAGTAGTGCATCCATGTGTTTGGATAGTGCATGCAATGAATTTAGTAGTGCTTCTACATGGAATAGTGCATTTGACATGTTAAGTAGTGCATATGCTTAGTGTAATAGTGCATATGACAATTGTAGTGCATCCATGTTGTAGAGAGGTGCATTTGGTTTATGGAGTTGTGCAATTGATTTTTAGAGAACTTTTGACTTTTTTAATAGTGCTTACAATTGTTGAAATAGCACAAACTATTTGTGTAGCACTAATGGAGCATAAGATAATGCAAAAGACTAGATTAGGAAATGTCTAATGGAAGAATGATCAAATAGATGAGTTTGACTGTGCATAGAAATGTTTAGAGTGTAGGATAAGATCCCAATGTGAAATTAATAAGTCTTGAATCAACCTAGAGATTGGGTCGCATAACAAATGAAATAATAGAGAATTTGTGTTACAAAATGATGTGTAAAATCAATTAGGTGATGCTAGATAGATAGCACAGAAGTGCCCCCCTCAAGATATAGAGTAAGGAAAACCAACATGTCCATATCAAGATATAGAGTAGGACAAATAACTAGTCCAAGATAGAACCATTAGTTGAATAGCTAGATGTTGATATTTGAGTGATGTAAAATGATCACTTGTGAGAAAAATTGTTATCATTGTTTGGATGAAATAGGCATGTGAGAAAAAGCTCATGGTTTGGGGATTGTACCCGTGGCCCTTGGAGTTGATAGGGAGATTATCTATAGTAGAGTGACAAGTGATTGATAGATGTGGCTTTACTTATTTATTACAAATGTCTTAGTTCCAGGTGAATAGAGGTTCATTGATAGCTGTGGCCAAGTAGTGAGACTCATACCACAACAACTTCCATATGCCACTTGGGGAGATAACGATCACCCTAGAGGATGTTTATACGATTCTCAGGATCTCTACTATAGGGGATCTAGTTTATTATGATTAGGCTACCAATATGGCAACCTTTAGAGATGTATTTAAGGATGACAATATTAGGGATGATAGTGTGTCTTGGTTTCAGATGCTACAATATGAGCCATTGCCTGTAGTGTTAGCTAGATTGATAAGAAGATTTCTACTACTAGATAGGTGAGTTAGCAGATGTCCTATGGGATGGGGCCATATTATTTAGGATATTATTGATAGGCCACAAATATTTTTATGGGGGAGCTACATATTTGTAAGAAATTGAGCAAAATGAAAACTAATAAAACAATCCAAGAGAGCTTAATGTGAAGAATATTACCATAAACCAAATGAATTTCCCAATGGATCAAAAAGAATGGAGACAAGAGATTTTGAAAGGGGAAAGAAAAGAAAACCCCTTGTGTAATATTAAGAATGTGGCAAAGAAGCCTAAGGAAAGAGAGAGGAGGAAGAAGTATTATGGAGCAAATTAGCTCATTACAATAACATCAAGAAGATGCATAGAAGTAGTTGTAGAAGAATGAGAGAGGAATATCTTTTATAGAGATGAGAAAGGAGTTGCATGTGTAACTCCCATTTCTATGAATGCCACCATTCATAATAAGTGTGTGCAAAGTGTCAATATCCTCTTAAGGAGGAATAAACTACTTTCCTTAATAAAGGAATTACAAAAAAGAGTCATCCTCACATGTGGACTAGAGGACAAGGAAATATTATGTCCTTCACATGTGTACTAAAGGATAAAATACATAAGGGATACCTTGGTTTATCCCATTTAACAAATAAATACAACCAAGGAAAGATTACTACTTCTAACATCCCCCTTTAATCTTTACTTGGGGAGATTTTATCAAAAGATTTCAAATCCAATTTACAATATTACAACTTGATTTTTTTTTGAAATATCTTCATTGTACAAGAGGTCTCTTATTATCGTGGGTACATCGTAGGAGAGCCAAGAGAAGTGGATAGTCCTTCAAGTGTGTTACATCTTCAAGTGGATTTATGTGGCATATGATATGTATAACAAATAATGACTTGATGGATTACTTGAAACATAGAAACAAGAAAAAAGGAAACTATCCACAAGGATAATTTCATCTTATATTCAAGTTAGAAACTTTTATGTATAAGTAAACTCTCATAGAGTAAATATATGTGTAACTTGGTACCACAAAGAAATCAAGATAAATCATATCCTGTAAAGAACAAATATGTTATCAAAACTTTCAAGAAAGGACCATAGAAAAGGCTAGCTAATGAATCCAACATCAAAAATGTTTCAATCACGTGGATATAGATAGTCCACTAATAAGTCATTTTACTGCAAGTTAATGGGTGATCAATCTATAACCTGCATGACTCATGATTTAAGCAATGAAGTATACATAACATTATATGGCATGTTTTCAAAGATATCAAAGGGAAGAAGTATGAGTATTAACAATAGATTGCCTTCAAATAAGAGTAAAATGCCTTCAAGATGGGTCAAATTAACTGAAATTGGAGAGAAAGTCCAAGAATAAATGGTATAAACCATAAAGTGCCAATATGGCAATAGAATGATGCTAGAAAAACATACACTACCCTTATGTGCCACTCAGTAGAACAAAATATATGTTGAAGGCAATAGTGTATAATAACTCATAATCCCAAGGAATAAGGAAAAGTGAATTTTTTTTTTACTTATGTGAAATAAAGAATGCACTTATATTTGATAAGTTACAAGAGACACAATAATTTGTATATTTATTAGGATATATATGTGGGCCCTCATATATACACATGAATAAATATACCTAAAATATCATGGCATGAAATTATGCAAATGGAATTAAGATCATAAAGTCAGTAGTTAATAGAACATAATTTCTAGGCAACATACTAAAGGAAAATGCCAAATATGATGAATAAGGATCATTAACATCAAACCATATTTGCAGTAATTAATCCTCCTAGGTTAAAGTTCAACCATTTTAGAAATTGATCTGTTTTACTAAGTAATTTTTGAAACCATTTATTTTTCCTCTTAAAAAATTTATCACTAGAGGAAGAGTCATGATGTATGAATGTACCATTTGTATCAACATTAGCATTATTACCATTATCAATATTAGCATTATTACCATGATCTATAAATGCATCATTATCATTACCACTGTAAGAAAGAATAGGAGAAATAAAGGTAGATTTATGAGGAGTAGGGTTTAGAGAAGGAGGTTGTTCCTCCACTAACACAATTCTACTTCCACTAAATTGTTCATTTTGAGCATTAGAAGAATCATGCACACCATTTCTTGTAAGAAAAACATTTCATGCTATGTGCACTATGTTATTAATAGGATTATAAGCTTGATAACCTTTGGCATTTTTCATATTTTCACTCATGCACCCTGTATATGCAATCCTAGATGAAGCAAGAGGAGGTAAATTTTCAATTGCATTAGATGAGATATGCTCTTTTTTAAATGAGCAAGCCTTTCATGCTCCATATTAAAAGCAATATCTTTGTGCAAAGAGTGTCTAGAAGAAGTGAACCCAAAAAATTTAAATAAGTTATCATGGCTTAACTTAGCATTAGCAACAACTTCATTACTGTTAGGATCAATAACATAGCACATGTCCCTATGAAACTCAACTTTGTAAGTTTGACATAATTTTAGAATAGAAAGAAGATTGTATTTCAACTCAGGAACATAAAGGACATCATGTAATTTTCTATTTGGAATACTAACATTACCAAATCCTTCAACTTTGCAACTATGATTATCAGCTAATTGAATTGGAATATTAGAAGGATTAGGTTTTAAAGAATCAAACACTTCTTTATGAAAAGTAACATGTTGAGATGCACCAATATCAATAATCCATTCTAAATTTTTAGGAACATTGTAACTAACAGTAAAAGCATGACGAGATGGATGAGAGTTTTGATTATTGTTATTGATAGGTTGCTTATCTTTTTATTTTTTAAAACAATTATTAGTTACATGACCATCTTTCCCACAATAAGTACAGTGGGGTTTTTTATTAGATTGATTAGGATGAGTATTATTACAATGTGTGTTTGGATTATTATTATTAAAATTATGATTATTGTGATTATTCTTATTATGAGTATTAGGAGAATCATTATTAGAAGATTTGAAATTTTGATTTTGACTTTTAGACACAAAGGCATGTTCATTAGATCTAAGAGTACCAAATTGTAACAACTTAGCTTCCTCTTGACATAACAAAATTTGAAAAATACTATAAGTTAATTGAGTAGACAAAGTAGGAATAGCAAGTTGAGAATGAACATTAGTGATAAATTGTTGAAATTGTCTAGGAAGACATTTTTTTTAAAATAATGGTAATTAATCTAGTATCAGTGAGAGTAACACCTAATCCAATTAGTTGACTTTTAATATAATCAAATTTAAGTAAAAATTCATCCATAGATTTGAAATCAATATACCTCAAGTCTTTCAAATTGTCTGGCAATTGAATCTTGCATGATTTAGATGGCCTATCATACATTTGCTTTAAAATATCCCAAGCTTCGTGGGCAACAGTGCAATGAGCAATTAGAACATATAAATCTGGGTTAAGAGATATACCAATGAGGCCAAGGGCTTCCTCATTTTTAGTATTCCATGCATTTTTTTCATCTTGTGTAGCCAAGGTACCGAGAACTACAGAAGGGTCAGTAGCAACATCTAAAATATGCTTCAAACAGAATATAAACGAAAGATGAGTTTTTCAAGCATGATAGTTTGAGTTATTTAACTTGATTTCTGGAATTAAAGTTGACATTATTATAAGATGAGAAAAAAATACCTTCTTTACTAAATAAATTAAAAAAAATTATTTGAGAGAGAAAAATAATAATAATAATTAAACCCCTTTTTAATTTTTAAAAAATATTTTAATAATTTTAATTTCAAATTTTAAAATTAAATCTAGATTCTATTTTCTTAAAAAACTAACTATAATATATATATTTAAAGTATATATATTTTTTATTTCTTTAAAAAAAATTCCTAAAAATAATCACGTACTTTACTTTATTTTAGAAAAAAAATCTCAAGTTTGAATTAAGATTTAATTAAAAACTTTATGACTAATAATAGTAAATCAAATTTTAGAAAAAACACGTGAGAGGGAAAAAAAATATGATTGAAATGTTTTGTATATTTCAATGCAATTTTTTTATGAGAGCAATCCTTTTTTTTAAATTAGTAATTGATTGAAATAGTGGAGAAGAAATTCAAGTAGTTTGAAAAAAAAAAAAAATAGAATCTCATAAATGATTAGACAAAAGGAAGAAAACACATGGCTAAAGTTAGAAGGAGAGAATAAGACGCATAGTTATGATTGTAAAACTCACAATAACCTAATAATAGGAAATAAGTGTTATAAATAGAAAAGAAGAATAGTTATGATTGTAAAACTCACAAGAAGCTAATAATATGAAAGAAGTGGAGAAGAAATTCAAGTAGTTTGGAAAAAAGAAAAAATAGAATCTCATAAATGATTAGACAAAAGGAACAAACCACATGGCTAAAGTTAGAAGAAGAGAATAAGACACATAGTTATGATTAAAAAACTCACAATAAGCTAATAATAGGAAAGAAGTGTTATAAATAGAAAAAAAGAATAGTTATGAATTATTAGTTATTTTTTGAGATTTGAAATAGAAACCCTAATAGCTTTGAAATTATAACTATCATTAAAAAAAACTATACCAATGATGGATATAAATTTATTTGAAAGAAATATGGAATGAAGAGAAACAAGATAGTTAAAAATATTATTAATGAAGCTTTTAATGACTTGTAAAGAGTAAAGTTTTTTTTTTGTTAAAAAAAATGAATTGATTAATATTTTTAAAGTATATGAAAGAAGGTGTTAAGAGCAATAAAAGTATATCTATTTTTTCTTTGTTTTGGCCGTAAGCCTTCCAAAGCAAGGAAAAAAATGGGTTACATGATAAAAAGAACTCTTTGGCGATAAACCTTCCAAAGAGGGTTAGAAAAAAAACTTGAAGATTGAATAAAAAACTTGCAAAACAATAGGAATGAATTTTTTTCTTCACTTCTCCTTTCAACAAAGTTCTCCAATATGGTAACCTTCACAAAAGCTCAAAACAAGAATTAGAAAGCTCTGATACCATGTAAGAAATCAAGCAAAATGAAAACTAATAAAACAATCCAAGTGAGCTTAATGTGAAGAATATTACCATAAACCAAATGAGTTTCCCAATGGATCAACAAGAATGGAGACGAGATTTTGAAAGGGGAAAGCAACGAAAAACCCTTGTGTAATATTAAGAATGTGGCAAAGAAGCCTAAGGAAAGAGAGAGGAGGAAGAAGTATTGTGGAGCAAATTAGCTCATTACAATAACATCAAGAAGATGTGTAGAAGAAGTACTTGTAGAAGAATGAAAGAGGCATCTCTTTTATAGAAATGAGAAAAGAGTTGCATGTGTAACTCCCATTTCTATGAATGCCACCATTCATAATAAGTGTGTGCAAAGTGTCAATATCCTCTTCAGGAGGAATAAACTACTTTCTTTAATAAAGGAATTACAAAAAAGAGTTATCCTCACATGTGGACTAGAGGACAAGAAAATAATATGTCCTTCACATGTGTACTAAAGGATAAAATACATAAGGGATACCTTGGTTTATCCCATTTAATAAATAAATACAACCAAGGAAATATTACTACTTCTAACAATATAAGCCTACCTATATCATGATTTTCATCAACTGGTGTATTCAGAGGCAACTTCATTGTTAGCAGGGGTGGTATTATTATAGATATGGACATGGGAGCATCTTCCCATTACTTGACTAATATGTGTTCAACATCGACCACAGGATAGGCCTTATACATACATATTCAGGTGTGATCATTCAACCCCATCTAGACAAGATAGAGTATTGGTGGCAGATGTTGGATGACCTTGATGAGGTTGCATGGAGGCCATACAAGTTTACAAAACCATGGGTTGAGGATGATGATGAGATGACATACTTATTTTTTCCATGATTTTTTCTTGGCTAGATTCCCTTAGTGATAGAGATATTTTTCTTCAAGAGGGTAGTGAAACAATTTGATCATCAACAGGACATGCCACATGAATCAACACACTATGCTTGGGTGTAGTCAGAGAGGCTAGTATGGGGGCTGGCATTGGAGTATGAGGCATTCCATGAGGCATTCATAAAGATGATAGAGACACCTTAGGTATGGGCATTGAGGGATGGAGAGGCATATGAGGAGATGGAGGGAGATTATGCATGATGGTTTAGAGAGCACCCATTCCCAAGATATACAGATTTGACAGAGCTGATACTTGACATTGAGGAGGAGTCAAGTGGAGGGGAGGATGACAATAATGAGGATGACCAAGGGAGAGGTAGGGGGAGGTTCCAAGCTAGAGGTAGAGCCAGAGGTGGAGCCAGGGTATGGGGGAAATATGGAGGCTGAGGTAGGGCAACAATGTTGCTACAATGGTGGATTGTTGTATGAGACCTAATGTAGAGGCTTGGAGATGTTGGAGCAAAGAGACCTAGAGAGGTATATGGTCAAGGTTGGGTGACAATTAGAGGAGGTATTGATAGTATTGCAGGGTCTAGCCAACAAGTAGATGATATGGTTTAGAGTAGGATAGAGAAAACCAGGGCTAGGTTACCAAAGGATGTGTAGTTTATTAGGTGACAAAGGTCACATATTCAAGTCCTGATCATAGGTGCACATGGTTTGCAGCCACAGGGGAAATAGTAGGTATAACCAAAAGTGTAGTTACTTCTAGAGAGACCAAGTGGGTCATCGAAAGTGAAGGCCCAAATTAGTGTCAGGGAGGTATAGACGGGAGTGATGGGGACATAGATTAAACAACTAACTAGTACTTTGCATATATTTATAGCTTCAATGGAATCGAGGCCTCCCCCACCATCACCACCACCAAGGATAATGAGGCTACCACAAGTCAAATGGACACATCTATTCCTATGAAACTGGCAATAGATGTGTTAGAGAAAACTCCTTGAGATGGGCAAGGTGCCCCCAATGAGTAGGGAACTCTAGATCAGACACATATAGATGATGCAGGTGGTGAGACATAGGGTTGATTTGTGTATCATTTTGTATTTCATTTTATTATTTTATCATGTATGCCATTTATGATGACAAACTTTTGATGTCAATGTTGATGACTTTTGACCTCTTGATGCTGATGATTCGATCTTTTGATATATGATTATTTGAGCTTTTAGATGTTTGGACTTGTGCACTTTTTGTATCATGAACTTTATATATTTGATGTTATGGATAGATGTATGCGATGTTATGATTTAATATATATGATAGTCATAGATGTTGTTGATTAATATACTGATGCATATGATTAATGTAGTGTATAGATGTATAATGTAATAACATGATGTGTGGATAATGAATGTAGAAACAAAGCATATGAATGACATGTATAAAGGAAACATGATGCAATGAAATGTATAAATGTGATGTGATATAATGAAATGTGATGTAATGAAATGTATAAATGAAATACATAAATGAAATGTGATGTAAAGAAATGTATAAATAAAATGCACAAGTGAAATGTGATGTGCTATAATGAATGTGATGAAATGAAATGACATGAAAAATAGAATAATGGAATAGATGGTAATGAAAGTGGTTTAATAGAAAGATCAGATGAAAAATATGGTAAACTAAGAATGATGACCAAAATGAATCAAATGGGTGATATAATAATAAGTGATGAAAGATGATTAAGATATGAGAATGAAGATGAAAATGAAAATGGTAATGATTCAAATGTGAAAATATAATGAAAAGATGGATTATTGAGAGAAAAATGATGTGATGATAATAATGAAGTGGAATAAAAACCAAAGATAAAATAAATAGAAGATTGAAAATGGTTGAAGTGAAATGAAAGTGAAAAATAGAACAAAATGATAAAAAATAAAGAGAAATATTTAATGTTTGATAGGTGATGAAGATGGGAAAAATGAAATGTCATGCAAGAAGAAAGTGAAAATGAAAAATGAATTAATAAAGTGAATATGAAATGATATAAAAAAATAAACAAAGATGAAAATGAATAAGAATGAATATGAAATGCAAATGAGGAATTGTAATGGATGAAATGAGGATGCAATGAGAAATAGCATAGAAAATGATACTAGGAGTGAAATAATATGAAGAGAAGTAACTCAACTTTTGAGATTTGAAAGCCACAAAGGAACCCTTAGGCTCTAGTGAGAATGGTGAAATAGTGAATGCATAGAATGTGATGAAAAATGGGAGAAAAAGAAGCATGGTAGGAGGGAATAGTGACTAAAATTGTTTGAGTTTTGAAGGTCATGTAATGTAATGGATGAAATGAGTGATGTGACATAAGGAGGGAATGAAATATGATTAGAGGAAATAATGACCAAAATTATTTGAGATTCAAAAGTCATGCAATGCAATAGGTGGAAAGGAGAGTACGAGATAATGAAGTGTGTTGTAATGAGACAAAGTCCACAATAGTTGAGTGTTAAAAGCTCTCTTTGATGTTGATGTTTATGTCTGCTTCTTGATAGCTAGTCCTAAATTGTATTTTCAATTTGTTGAATAACATTGTGTAGGCTTGCTAGTGTAATTGTGATTTATATGCCAACCATTTGTTTTTAAGGTACCCAAGATGAAATGTAAATTAGATGAATGTAGCTAAGTGTCACATTTTGTAAATAGATGCAAATTAAATGTCATCATTGAGCATCTAAATAAAAAGTGACATAGTACAACCACCACTAGCTTAGCTATGGTGATATGAATACTGTATCACATCAAGAATCATGACTAAACACAAAAAATGTACATGAAGGAAATGAAAAATATTAAGAACAAAAGTTAATGCTGTAGTAAATGAAAACAAGTATGCAAACATAGACATGTCAGATAAAGAACCTCATCGAAGATATCATGCAAAATTGGTCAAGGTTCACATGGTCTTCTAGATAAGAGGAGGTAGTTACAAGTGGACACCAATAATGCATGAAATCAAAGAATAACTGGAGCAAAATAGTGAAAACCAAAGACAAATAAAAGATCATGGCTTCATCCTGGTACCTCTAGTCAAATACATCATTGAGGTACTATAAACTCATAACAATAGAAAAATAATTATTTGTGGATCAACAATGTCAACAGTTGTATGCAATAATGCCAAGTTTGTTGAATTCTTTATGGATGAAACTATTTGTAGGATTTTGGTAACAAGTCACAAGATGTGTCAATAAAAATTCAACAGTGGGATCATGGTGATTGCAATAGAAGATATGTGTCGGTGGGGATTAGGGCATGTGAGTGTCAGAGCTAAGTGGAAAATGTATTTGGTATTGGTATGATAGGTTGCAGAGAGTTACTGCATGTCAATACTAGTGAAGTGTAAGGTGTGGCAAGTGATGACCATAAATAGATGAGGAATGTGCCCACAAAAGGAAGCATAGTGAAGGAGATAGTGCAACTACTTAGTTTTTTCAGAAGGCCAAGTAAGTATGTGGTTGAAAGCATGTTGGGCTCACCAGATTAGTCACAACAAGAGGGTGATGTGAGCCAGGGAGGATGGGTGAGACAAGGATGAAGGTAAAAGTGCATCTAGTGTACATTTTGTGAACTGGTGTATCAACTTGAACTCCAAGCATTACTACATGAATGTGGTGAGTCAAGTTATATAGATCTAAGGAAGACATAACCCAGGGGCTTGAAAGTCAAGGTGGAAGAAACTCCTTTGTTAGTATTAATGATGTTGTTAGGGAGTGAAATGCAATAGGATTTACAGGTGGTACTGGGTGATGATCTGATGATGCAGTAGAGAGTAGTCCTCCTAAGGTGGCAAAGAGCATTTCAGAAGCAGTGATGGAGGTGGGGGAGATGGGCTCTCTAGAGAAGACCACGAGAACATCTTAGAGAGAAATATAGGATGTTAGTGTGGGTGAGGTGATGAGTGTGGCAAGTCACTTAATTAGCCTTGGAATCCCAAGAAAAAGGTCAATGAAAGAAGAGGGTGGATTGAGTGTTTTGGAGACAAAAAAAAGTTGTGGAGGGTAGAGTACAAGTGACAAATGAAGTGGAGGATTTATAGAAAATGCTGGCCATGGAGAGACTCTAGACCAAAAATGCAAAACAAGAAGTCACATTTTTGTTGGCACTGATGGAGAAATATCATGAGGATGGAGCACAAATAGAAGCAAGATGGCTTTAGGTGGTGGTAAATTTAGAACAAGCCTAATTGTGGTCATTGGAAGTAGAACTATGAGTGGAACAGTCATGGGGATCTAGGCTGAGCGAGTGTGAGCATAAATGCTACAAGAGTCATTGAGGATGGTGCAAGTGGGTTTGGAAAGCATGCAAAATGAACTGGTATTACTACAAGTGCAATTCAATCCTTTTAGGGAAGTGTTGGAAAAATTGAACACCATAACAATGCAACTACAAGAATAGTTAGCAACTAGGGAGTCAAAGGTGAGGCAATTGCAATAGCATTGGAATGAAGAAAAAGAGGATGTGGAGCACTGGAGAATGGTGACCGATCAAAAATAACAAGAGTGAGTTGTGGCTCAACAATAAATCATATTTCTTGATACAAATAAGCTAATGAATAATGTGTTAGTGGGTATATAATGGACTGCAAAAGTACACTGGGAGGGTGCCTATTATATGGGGTTTTATTATCAGTCAATCCCCAATGAGAAGCAAAGAGAAACTTAGTTTGTAGATAGGGAATTTAAACAAATAGTTAACACTCAATTGCACATTGTGAGAAGGATCTATGCCAAGGGCCTCATCATCTAGGACTGCACCAGGGAAATGCCCCTAGTCAAACATCTTATCCTATCACCTCCCTAAGGGAGGCTAGAATAAATGATCTACCAAATGTTGTTTTGAGTGTAATATTGTTGTTGCCATCATAATAGAATAAAAAAAGTGTGTCATTTTTATGGCAAGAAAAAGGGTGATTGGTGCTCATGTTGATGAGCCACAAGATTGAAAATGTTTGATAATCATTAACACCTCTATTTTCGATATTTTTTTGATATGTTTTGGATGTTTTTGAAATTTTTGGGAATATTTGGAAGGTTGTTAATATCTATAAATGTGGGAACAATGGGACATTTAGAGGAAGATTGACCTTCACTTATAAGTGGGAACTGAATGCCAATATGGGGACTCAATGAAAGATAAGTAAAAACTTGTGTAACATTTGGAGAGCCACAATGCACAAGGTGGAAAAAGCTAGAAGTGCTAAACCATGAATGGCAAGGCACCAGTCTATATATATTGATAGCCTTTACAGATGAGCTTAGGATTAAAGTTGTGATTTTTCTCTAGGTGTGTGCTGAGATGGATACTCATGGTGCTTGTGAAAAGGTGTTTGGGCCTATGGGAGGCTTTGATGGCCAAAAAAGGCACTAGAGGGGCCTTGAAAAAGGTGTTTGGGCCTAAAAGGCACTAATCAAAGCCTTGAAAAAGGGCATTTGAGCTTGAAAGGCACTAAAGGGGGCCTTAAAAAAGGCGTTTGGGCCCATAAAAGGCTTTGAAGGCCGAAAAATGTACTAGAGGGGCCTTGAAAAAGGTGTTTGGGCCTAAAAAGGTGAAACGAGGCCTTAAAAGATGCATTTGGGCCTAAAAAGGTGAAATAGGGCCTTGTAAAAGGCGTTTGGGCCTAGAAAAAGTACTATGGGCCCCTAAAAAGGGTATGGGAAGCTGTAGCAATCTCTCAAATGTATGCTTACTTATTATGTACCATTGTTGAGTGATGAAAGAGTATGAGATATATCTATGGAATTACAAATCATGTCCAGATTATCAATGTGTCTTTAAGTTGTAAGGATGAGTCATGAAATCATAATTGGGAGTTGTTATTAAGACGAGGAAAGAAAAGGGACATTGACAAAACCTTTTTCACTATTCACATTGTGCCAAATTTTCCAAAGCCTAGAGAGATATTTCAAGACATAACTATGCTACTTCTTAATTAATGAATGCACTAGTTTATTGTTTTTGCTAGAATTAATAGAGAAAGAATTATGCCATAAAATATTTTAATATTTTTCAACATAGGGTGCCTCACCATTGATTTCATATAAAATCGATCGAGGTATGCAAACCTATCCCAAAGGAGCAGTAATTATAGACAAACACTAGCTCGACATGAAATCAATGGATCATTGGATTGAAAAATGCAAAAATTGTTTATGCAAAATAGCTTGTTTGCGATGAGTTTGTTATTGTATGGGCTGAGTTTTGGGTTGTTTTTGATATTTTTGACATCTTTTGACTATTTTTGATGATTTTTTATATTTTTTGAATGTTTTTGACAATTTTGGACAATTTTTGAATGCTTTTGATAATTTTTGATAATTTTGAATATTTTTGACAAATTTTGATATTTTTTTACGATAATTTTGGACAATTTATGATTTTATTTTTAACAATTTTGTGAGATTTTTTGACTATTTTTGATGATTTTGATTTAGTGGTAGGAAAAGGAGGATGAGTGTGAGATTTGTTGGAATATGGAGATAACCAGGGCCTTTTGGAACACATAAAGAGTTAAGGAGACCAAAAGTGGGCTATAAAGGTTAAAAGGGAGCTCGGGGAGCTATAATTGGGACAACAAAGGAAAACCAAATTTGTGGGACTTCACATGGATTTTATGAAGGCTAAAAGGATATTGGGAACTATTGGCCATAGCAGATATTTGAGATGTGCACTGATTTTCTTTTAATTCAGTCCTATGATATCTTAGAACATAATCAGACTCCATGTTTCCTCTGAGTTTCCTATCTTCCCTTTGTTACTATTTTGTTGGCTATTGCTACTGTGAACTATTTCTAATGCCAAGAAACCACTAAACTATAATCTACAAGTGTTTCTCAATTGGGTATGGGTAAAATTAACTCAATTGTGCTAGTTAGTGCGGTGATATGAAGTGAAAAGGCCACAAATAAGAAAAATTTTTCTCAAAGAGGGTTGTTTGAGCCATGTCTTGTTGCATTTCCACATTTAAGGACTTGTGTTGTTTAGGGAAGTCCAAAGGTGTTATCTCTCACTTCTTTTAAACCAAAGGTGATATTTCTCATTCCTTTTGTACCAAATTTTTTTTGAATGTTTTTTGGTTATTTTTGGATTTTTTTGGTTATTTGATGTTTTTAATTATTTTTAGTAATGAGGTGCTTCCCCAAAGCTTTAAACATAGAACCACTTGAGATGGATGCTGTTGATGGGTTCTGCTAGTTCTTCTTCATCACAATCTGAAAGCCTATAAGTATCAGTCCCAAAGGATTCTATGATTATGTAAGGACCAATCCAATTGGCATCCCATTTTCCTTTCTTTTCCCTAGCTACCTAATTTTTTAGGGATTTTCCAGAGGACAGAGTCTCCAATTTGAAAGACATAGGGTTTGAACTTTTTTTTTGTCTAGACAACTTATTCTGATACACTTTGAGATGCTCATGCACTATACATTGATGTTATTCTATGAGTTTCAACTATTCTAAATGAGCCACTCTATACTCTTCATTTGATAGTACATCGCGGAGGGTGACTTGCAAAGACAAGATTTCAACCTTTAGCGAGAGTATTGCTTCATTGCCATAGACTAGAGAGAAGGAGATTATGCCTATAGGCATACAAAAACTTGTCCTATAGTCCCATAGGGTAGGGTTTAGCTGTAAGTGCCAGTCCTTGCCAGTGTCATTTATAGTTCTTTTGAGAATGTTGATGATGTTCTTGTTGGTGGCCTCTTCTTGGCCATTGCCTTGGGGATAGTAGATTGACGATGAATGTTGTATAATGTGAAACTTTTCACATAATTTGTTAGCTATTTGATTTTTAAAATACAAGGCATTATCCATCAAGATGGAATGTAGTATACCAAACCAAAAAATGATATGGTTCAGTATGAATGAAGAGATTTTTTTTTCAATGAAGTTTATGAGTGGTGCTGCTTCGACCCACTTGGTGAAATATTCAATTGTAGCGACAATCCATTTATGTTAGCTAGAGGAAGGTGGGTGGATTGCCCCAATCAAATCAAAACCCCACTAACAAAGAGGCCATGGTGTGGCCAATGGGTTGAGTTCTTATGCTAGTGCATGAATAAGGTTGCCATGGATTTGATACTTTTTACAAGATTTTACATAGTTGATAGAATCATTTTCCATGGTGGGCCAAAAATTGCCCATTCTAAGAATTTTCTTTTCTAATGTGAACCCACTAGAATGTGACCCACAGATACCTATGTGGACTTCTTGCAATTCAAGACATCTAAATAAAGTTTCGTCAAGATCTTTCCTATACAACATACTAGCCACCAAAGTGTAACATGAGGTCTATCAGATGCAGTTATGTTTTTGGTTTTGTTGGAGGTTAAAAGGGGTAATGTTATCATAGAGATAGGTGGTAATGGAGTCATACCAATGGGAGTTTGGGGTGTTTAAGTGGAAAATAATGTGGGATTTAGGTTGACTAAATGCAGGTTGAACCACCTCTTCAACTAAGAACTCATTATTGAAAACAATTGGCTAATTGTGTATTGTCTTTGATTTTACACAAAATTTAATATCATTGACAATTAGTGTATGCTGAGATCACTCAAGCAATATAGATAGTTTCCTATGTCTGCCAAGAATTCTAGAGTTTACCAAGTTCAGAAGTTAGTATCTACTGAGTTCACTCAAGCATCAAAGGAAAGTTTGTAGAAGTTGAGTGTTAATTGAGATCACTTAGTTAATGAAGGAAATGTTGGATTGAACTAGTGTCAACTGAGCTCACTTGGTTACCAAAGGAACTTTGTGAATATGAAGTATTAACCAAATTCACTTGGTTAAAACAAGAAAATTATTTCTAAGTTAGTGTCTACCAAGTAGAGTCGACTAACAAAGGATTTTCTTGTTTTGGCTTATTGAGTTCAATTGATTTGTTTGTGTAAGAAATTAGTACAACTCTAATACCATGTAAGAATTTTCCTATGGCAATAATTCAACACTAAGATTAATAAGCTCAGTAGATAGCACAAGAGAGACAATGATGATCAAATGAGAATGGATATTAGATGATTGGATATTAGATAATTGGATTAATCAAATAACTTGATGAATACATTATAGAAGTGCCTTGTATATAAAGGCAATTGATATGACTAGGAGTCAACAAAGAGATAAGCATAACAACTAAGAACATGTCCACCAAGAGTTTATTATCCTCCATTATGCATGAATGTATGTGCAACAATGAGAGGATAAGAATGCAAAGGTGTATCTCATAAAGAGATGTTGTAGACAACATGTGCTTAATTGGAGTGCAAATTATTGTGTTGTCTACATGACAAATCATATGAATATGCAAACTCCTAGGTGTCTACATGATAACTAATATGCTAATGGATTAACCTAAGTAAACTTAAGTAAAGTGTAAATAGTAAATACTTATTTACACCAACACCCCCCCTTAAGTGCAACTTAGGGGAATGTACTTAAGCTCACAAAAGCTAGATGAAAATGCATGATGGGTCCTAGCTATTAGGCCATGTTAGGTACCCATGTACAAAATGCAAAAAGAATGAAAACTCTCATAAAGAAGAGAAAGTGAGAAAACCTCATGGGAAAAATCCTCTCTTAAAAAGAGAGAAGAAAAATAAAGTAAGATGCATGTATGGATGGAGTAATCAAGACCCCCCTATTATGAAAGACATCATGCATATATAATAGAGAATCCCTCCATAAGAAGGAAACAAGGAGAAATGAAATTCTCCCCATAGTGAATGATCTCCTACAAGAATGATGAGTGATTGAAGAAAAAAAAGAATCCAATGCCTACAAACAACATTTCTCCTTTTAGGAAGAAGATACACCAAATACAAATACAAGAAGGCTTCCCATTATGGATAGGAAGATGGAAGTGGAATCCATATGAAGTATGTTCTCTTTGAAGTCTATATATGTGTCACCATGTCCTTGAATATTGAAGATGTCACGAGCCAATCAAGATCAAGTCCAATAGAAGAAGGTGACAGACAAGGAACCAATGGCAACTGTTCCATATAGGAGTGTGGATAAAACTCCAAAGACCAAGATGCCTCCTCAAAAGTAGAAGTAAGAAGAGAAATAAAGAAGTCCCCCTCAATGTAGAATCTACACCCATGAAAGAATTTGGTATAGCTTTGATACCATGTAAGAATTTTCCCAAGGCAATAATCTAACACCAAGATCAAGAAGCTCAGTAGATAGCTTAAGAGAGACAAATGATGATCAAATGAGAATGTATATCAGATGATTAGATATTAGATAATTGAATATCAGATAATTGGATTAATCAGATAATTGGATGAATACATTATAGAAGTTCCTTGTATATAAAGGCAATTGATATGACTAGGAGTCAGCAAAGAGATAAGCATAACAACTAAGCACATGTCCACCAAGAGTGGATTATCCTCCATTGTGCATGAATGTACGTGCAACAATGAGAGGATAAGAATGTAAAAGTGTATCTCATAAAGAGATGTAGTAGACAAAATGTGCTCAATTGGAGTGTGAACTACTATGTTGTCTACATGACAACTCATATGAATATGAAAACTCCTAGGTGTCTACATGATAACTAATATGCTAATGCATTAACCGAAGTAAAATTAAGTAAAGTGTAATTAGTAAATATTTATTTACAACAACAGCTTGTTGGTTCTAGCCAACTGAGGAGATGAATACTAAGTATTCTAAGTTGTATTCAAGTGGACTTGACAATGTGTAAAATATAAATATAAGGTCGAGGATTGAATATGTGGAAAATAATAGAAGATTTGAGGATGCTTAGAGGAAGCGAATTAGAAGGATAAGCAAAATATCCTTGTTAAGCTAAAAAGATAAATTCAATTAGAAAGGATCAAGTATACAAGCCATAATTTAGATCTATAATCATTAATTCAGTTGAATCAATAATTAGGTCATCTCATTATTACTCTCTAACCATTGTAGTAGTGATCTGAATCTCTTAACAGAGTTGGCTTAACAAATATTTGTAAATCCTCTAACAAGGTGGCATTTCTATTTGAAGTTTCTTAAATGCCTCTAACAAGGCCACTCCTAAAAAGGTGATTGAATCCTTTAATAAGGTCACACTAACATGTTTTTTAACCTTTAACAGGGTTGGCTCCTAATAGGGCCCACTTTAGAAGAGTGAAAATTAGTAACTAGTTGCAATTGGTGGGTTTTCCCAAATTGAATTTCCATGTTAAATATTGGTGTTGTATATGCGAAATTGGGGGTCTCTAATCCTCACATACACTTCAACATGGTCATTACCTATGAGATCATCCTGAAATAAAAATTGTATTGTTTATTCAAAAAGTCTAATAGAACAACCTATTGCCTTCTAACTGGAAGGATTATGTCTTTTCTCTCAGAATGGGAAGCAGGCAACCAGACCTCTAGAAAGAAGGATTTATGCAGCTAAAAGTGCAATTAATCTAGATGAGAGATGCAATTATTAATCTAAGAAATGAAGAAACATAGTATGCTAAATGGATGCATATTTAAAATCTAAATGATATTATAATGAAAGAAATAAAGCCATGCAAATGTGACCAAAGTGAGTAATAATTTTAGCATAAATTTGACACAAATTCCAAAATTCATCCTCTGTAATGAGGAATGGAGAGCTTCTTTTATAGAATCCAAGAGGTGATCGACGATCAAGATTAACTAAAATGGATGATCAAGACTGAAGAGGAGAGCCGATCATAAAGATAACTTTCTCATGAAAAGGGAGTTCACTAGTTGCCTTTGAGTGATAAAAGGAGTTAACTGAGTCCTTTTGAGTGATAAAAGGAGCTAACTAAGTCCTTTTTGAGTGATAAAAGGAGTCAACTGAGTCCTTTTTGAGTGATAAAAGGAGTTAATTGAGTGCCTATTGAGTGATAAAAGGAGCTAACTGAGTCCTTTTTGAGTGATAAAAGGAGTTAATTGAGTCCTTTTTGAGTGATAAAAGGAGTTAACTGAGTCCTTTTTGAGTGATTAAAGGAGTTAACTGAGTGCTTGTTGAGTGATAAAAGGAGTTGACTAACTGCCTTTTGAGTGATAAAAGGAGTTGATTGGTTCCTTTTTTTGAGTGAATATCTAATTTAATAAAATAGAATATGACCTCATAAATGGATAATTTTAACTAATCAAATAATTAAATTCAATAATTAAAAAGAGGAGATATCTTATTAAATTAAATATATTTAATTCCTTTGTATATTAGCTAAAGAGGTAATTTTAATTTAATTAAAGTAGAACACTTATAATTAAATTAAATTAAATTGATAGATTTGTGTAGCTAATTTGAGTCAATATTTAGGAATTAAATAAATAATATGATTAAGGAAAATTATGGTTTTTTTCATTTGACACCTAGGTCAAGTAGCGATTATTAGAATTAGAATTGCCTAGTAAAATAGGAGTTAGGAATAGTTGAATAAACCAAGGTTGGTTAATATGGCAATGTGCCAATTTTGGGGTATTACATTTTGTCCCTCTTTGAATGAATATGTGAGTAGCACGTTCAATTCAAAGAAAATCAGAAAGCATGATGTGAAGATCAGGAAATGAGATTGTTCTGAAATTGATGACACAAAGACTAATTGATAAGCTTTTAAAAATTATCTCCAAAATGGAGCTTAACCTTAAGGAATCCAAGCAAAACACTTAGATGCTTGAATTGATAAGCATTTTAAAGGTTTTCTCCAGAATGAAGCTTAACCTTTATGGATTTGGATAGAACACCTAGATACCAAGATGAATAAGCTTGTAAATATTATCTCGAGAACAAAGCTTAACCCTAAGGAATCTAGATAGAACACCTAGATAACTAAATTGACAAGATTCTAAAGATTATCTCCAGAATGGAGCTTAATCTTAAGGGATCCAAATAGAACACCTAGATACCTAAGCATAAAAGAAAACATGATCCAATCATGAGTCGTAGAATCATCCTTAGAATGAGGCTTGATCCTCAGGAGTTAGGGTTTAAACTATCCTAATACCTATCTATCAAACTTTGACTAGAAATGTCATAAGATGTGATTAGTTGATGAAAAGATGAGATAGATGACAAATGATGCCAGATATAGGGGAACAAGATGCCCCTAGTGGTGAGAACATAAGATGGAAACAAGATGCCCTAAGGAATGAAGACACCCTGAATGATGAGGACATAAGATTCAGATTGAGTTGAATTTTAGATTCAATGATGTAATCGTCCTACCTCCTCAAGAATGAAATCAAAAGATGACACACCAAAAATGTGATGTAGCACAATATGTTAAAAGATACTGAAGAAATCTAATGTTTAGAAGAACATAAAAGAGATCAGAATGATCAAAAGAAATATAGAAGAGATTAGAATGATTAGAAGAATTTAGAAGAGATTAGAATGATTAGAAGAATTTAGAAGAGATTAGTATGATCAGAAGAAATATAGAAGCCAATTTGAATAAATTTTGAAAAGTTTGAAGAAAGGGAAAAAAATGTGGACTACACAATTATTCAATCATGCCAATCCCAAAATTTGAAAATGTGATTTTGAGCTATTTAAGTGTGTTAGATTTTGAATTCGATCTCGAAAAATGGATTCAAAGCAATCAAAGTAGACAAGAGGGTGATGAACCAATCATTTGTGTACTCATGAAGAAACATGATACTTTGAATAACCCAACAATTTTTCATTGCAAATGATGTAAGTGGATATGCAATTGAACCATGTGCTTATGCAATGCAATCTTATGCCAGATACAATCTTAAACTAGATGCAACCCTAGGTCTGGTTACCAAGCTTCAATAATTATCATCACTAAGCATATAATGAATCCCAAATGTCATACAATCCCCACTGACATTGCAATCATAGGAATATGAATAGGACATCTGTTCTAGTTTTGTTGGGATTAAATGTAAGCATTCAAGGTAGAAGAAGCTAGAATGACCAGAACATTTTCCCCTTTAATATAGCAAGTGAACATAAGAATTAGAGCATAAATGTTAGGATGACCAAAATTTTTATTGCATATAGACACACTAGACACACATGAGATCCTTCTTATACTAAGTAATTAATAAGTATTATGTCTGCAATGGCTCTTGTGTCTATAACCTGTGACAAAAGTTGTCATATACACTTGTAGTGACTGTACGTTCACTTAGCAGGACGAGTATCAGTATTTACTATATCATAAAGAGTTCACTCTAACAAGAAAGGAGAAGAACCAACCTCATTGATTTATCCATATAAAAGGAGTCGGGGTACACATGGCCATCTAATACAAGATGGAGGCTCTTAGAGTGGACACCCCATGTATATGTATACCTTAGATCATTGGAACTAAACCACAAATAGAAAGAAAAAAAAAGATCATGCCTGCAGTCCTTGCTTCTCTAGTCAAAAATGATGTCATCGAGTTGCTCGAGGAGACATGATGAAGAAAAAATGAAACAAACAAATAAAAAGCTTAGTATATCTAAACAAGTATGTCATTTTGAGTTCTTGTTTTTGGGATTGATGTCAAGTGTTAATGTCCAGAACATAGATGAAAGAAATCTATTTAGTACAGTGATAATAGTAGACAAACACAACCAGAATGATTGGCGATTGAGGTCAAAGAAGAATCTTCAGTGTGAAGAACCTAAAGAGGACTAAGCGACAGTAGAAAAACATAGCCAGAATGGCTAGTGACTAACACAAGAGAGATCTACCATTAAGGAATCTTGAAAAGTGACATGAGTGATAGTAGGTAGACACAGTTGAAACAACTGGTGACTATCATGAAAGAGATTCTATGAGGAGAATATTGACTTAGAGTGACACTAGTGATAGTAGGTAGATGTAGTTGAAACAACTGGTGGCTGTCACGAAAGAGATTCTATGAGGAGAATCTCAATAAAGAGTGACACTAGTGATAGTAGGCAGACACAGCTGAAACAATTGGTGACTGTCACAAAAGAGATTCTATGAGGAGAATCTCAACAAAGAGTGACACTAGCGATAGTAGGAAGATGTAGTTGAAACAACTAGTGGCTATCATGAAAGAGATTCTATGAGGAGAATCTCAACAAAGAGTGACACTAGCAACAATAGGCAGCTACAACTAAAATAACTGGTGACTGTCGTGCAAGAGATTCTATGAGGAGAATATCAACAAAGAGTGACACTAGTGATAGTAGGTAGACATAGCTGAAACAATTGGTGACTATCATGAAAGAGATTCTATGAGGAGAATCTCGAAAAAGTGTGACACTAGCAATAGTAGGTAGACACAACTGAAACACCTGGTGACTGTCGCGAAAGACATTCTATGAGGAGAATCTCAACAAAGAGTGACACTAGTGATAGTAGGCAAACACAGATGAAACAACTGGTGACTATTGTGAAAGAGATTCAATGAGGAGAATCTCGACAAAGTGTGACACTAGCAATAGTAAGCAAACATAGCTAAAACAACTAGTGATTGTGATGAAAGAGATTCTATGAGGAGAATCTTCACAAAGCGTGACACTAGCGACAATAGGCAGACACAGCTAAAATAACTGGTGACTATCGTGAAAGAGATTCTAGGACATTGGAGAGTAGTGCCCCTGAGTTGTGACAAGAATCAATCCATGGATACATGAGCAAAAAGTAGTAAACTAAAGAAGGACAACAACTATATAGGGAGCCAGAAGATGCATTGCAAGATGGATCATTGGGAACAAGAGGTGCCTATTTGTTAGGTTTTCACCTTCTTGGCAAGGCTTTCATTTTTTTTTGGCTACCATGATGCCTGTTTCCAAGTTTTCACCAATGGTACTTTCTTGTTTTTCAATTTTTTTTTTGTATTTTTCTTTTTTTTTTTGATTTTTTGAAACTTTTGATTTTTTTTTTTTTGGTATTACCAAGGTGCCTATTGCTAGGCTTTCACCAGGGTAATGATTTTTTTCAGGACTTTTTGCAATTTTTAGATTTTTTTAGGACATTTAGATATGTACAAAGAGCTTCTAAGATCAGATCAACTGTAGAACTACTTCAGGTGGAGAGTGTTGATAGGCTCCTTGAGCACTTCTCCCTTGGCTATTGAAAGCACGTAAGCATTAGATCCATACAATGCAATTATTATGTAAGGACCAAGCTAGTTTGGTTTGAACTTCCCTTTTTGGACCCATGGTTGCTGATTCCTAGGATTTTCTCTCAGGACGAGATCACCTAGGTGGAAGTCACATAGCTTAACTTTCCTATTGTAGCTTCTTGACATTCGCTACTAATAAGCTCATAGGTGATCACACACTACTTGTTAGCATTCATCTAGTAAGACTAGCTCTTGAAGCCAAGCTATTCTATACTCTTCATCAATAATAAGGCCTTTCATAGAGATTCTTAAGGTAGGAATCTCAACCTTTATTGGAAGTACAACATTCACTCCATAAACCAAAGTAAAGGGCATCGTACCCATTGGATTCTTGATGCTTGTCCTATATGCCCATAAAGCTAGATTAATCTTGAGGTGCTAGTCCCTCCTAGATTTGCTGACTGTGCAATGGGGGATCTTGAGGATCACCTTGTTGGATGCCTCTGCCTGACCATTACCCTGGGGGTAATAGATAGAAGACTAATGTTGTGTGATTTTGAATCTTTTGCATAGTTCCTTGAAGTCTTTGTTTTTGAACTGTCCTCCATTGTCAGCAATGATGGAGGATGCTACACCATACCTACATATGATGTAGTTTGTGATAAAAAGAGCAATAGTTTTTCCATTTGCTATTGTGAGGGGTACTGCCTCTACCCATTTCATGAAGTAGTCTGTAGCTATAATAATGAACTTATGTCCATTAGAAGAACATGGATGAATATGATCCACCAAGTTGAAGGCCCATTGTTGAAATGACCACATAATGGTAGATGAAATGAGCTCCCTGGCTAGAGCGTGAATCAAACTCCCATAGAGCTGGCATTGCTTGCAGGACTTGGTGTACTTGATTGCCTCTTGCTCCATTTTAGGCTAATAGTAACCAGCTCTAATGAGTTTGCAAGCTAGTGTCAAGCCATTTGAGTGGGATCCACAAATGCCCTCATGAACATCAATTAATGTGCATTTGGACTCTTCGAGTTCTAAACACCTAAGGAGTGTTCTATCAAGATCTCTCCTAAACAAGTTGTTAGCAATAATGACATAATATGAAGCATTATAGATAAGGTAGCATTTTTCATTCTGGGTTAGACCATCTAGAATGGTTTAGTTATAGAGATAGGAGTAAATGTGATGGTAGTGAGATGAGTCTTCTCCTACAATAAAATAAATCATCCTAAAATTATGGGTATCATATGCTGAGTAGTGTAATGCTTCCACTAGGAACTCATGTTAGAGACCATTGTCGGGCATCTGTAGCAAGGAGGTCAAAGTAGGCATTGCATCAACCACTTTATTATCTACTCAAGGAATTTTCTAGAAGATGATGTGCAAAAAATACTTCTTTAGGTTATCAACCTTGTGTTTGTAAGGGATTAATTTCTCATCCTTTGTTTGATACACATCATTAACTTGGTTGATTATGAGTTGGGAGTCCCAAAGATATCTAACTGATCAACTCTCCATTTAGTAGCAATCTTCATGCCATTAATCAAAGCCTCATATTTAGCAATGTTGTTTGTATAAGGAAATAGAATCTTGTATGCTTTAGGTAATGAATATCTCTGTGGCATTATGAAGAGTAATCTAGCACCAAATCCCTATTGTGTGAAGGACCCATCAAAGAACATCACCCATGTTTGGTGTGTGTGTCAGAATTGACTCATTAGGGAAATCAATGTTCATCAGGAGAAGACTCTGCATAGGTGCATCTGCTAGCTGATTTGCAATTGATTGTCCCTTGATAGATTTTGGTTTAACATACCAAATGTCAAACTAATTGAGTATCATGACCCACTTAGCCAATCATCCTATGAGAGCAGCCTTATTGAGCAAGTACTTTAGTGGATTTATTTTAGCCACCAGCCATGTAGTGTGGGCAAGCATGTAGTGTCTCAATTTTTAGGAAGAAAAGACAACTGCCAAGCAAGCTTTCTCAATGATGTTTTAATTCTTCTCATAAGAGATTAGCATGCAACTCAAACAATAAATAGCTCTCTCCTTGTTATCATTTTCCTCTTGAGCTAATATGATTCGTAGAGATGTTTGAGTTGCTGAAATGTACAACATCAAAGGCTTCCAATAGATAGGAGGCATCAATATCGGTGGATTAGTAAGATATTGTTTTATCTATGTTTAGCTTTTCTTAGAATCCTAAATCTAGTTGTATTTGACACCATTGTGTAAAGTCATTGTAAAAGGTTGTGATCTATCTACCAACTATGAGATAAACTTGCAGATAGATTGGAGTCTTCCTTGTAGGCCTCTCATCTGACTGATGTTACAGGGTGGAGGCATATCCATAATTTCTTTAACCTTCTCTAGATCCACCTCAATTCCTTTTGTAGACACAATATATCCTAGTAGTTTCCCTAATGTGACACTAAATTCACATTTCTTAGGATTGAGCTTGAGATTGAACTTTTCCATGCGATCTAAGATGGGTTCCAAATCTTGTAGATGAGTATTGTGTTTAGCACTTTTGACCAAGGTATCATCCACATAGTCCTCCATGGTCTTATGCATCATGTCATGGAAAATTGTAGTTACTACTCTCTAATAAGTTGCACCAGCATTTTTCAAACTGAATGACATTACATTCCAACAAAAGGTTCCCCATGCACATGTGAAAGCAATTTTTTCTTGGTCTTCTGGTGCAATTTTTATCTGATTGCAACAAAAAAACCCATCCATTAGTGAGTACATTTTGTAGCCCACCATCATGTCCACTATCATATCAATGTTGGGAAGTGGAAAATCATCCTTAGGACATGCTGAGTTGAGATAACAAAAGTTAGTACAAACTCTGATAGATTTATCATGCTTGGAGACTGGAACAATATTGGATATCATTCAGCATAATCAATTGCGTGGATGAAACCAGCTTTCAAAAGTTTCTTTAGTTCTACTTTGATGAACAATGCAACATGAGGATGCATTTTTTGAAGTTTTTGTTTAATTGGTTTGATGCCTGGTGCAATGGCAAGTGATGCATTATAAGATCAAGATCCAATCTTGGCATGTTAGAGTATGTCCAAGCAAAATTTATCTTCTTTTCTTGGAAAAAGGCAATGAACTTTTCCTTTTCTTTTGGTGACAATGACTGTGTCAGATGTATCATATGGGGATGTTCTTCTGTACCCAGGTTCATTGGCTATGTTGGCTCTATCAACACTGATGATCTCTCCTAAAAGTGACTGGGAAGTGAATCAACCAACTCATCCATGGGCTCCTCAGAGAGGTTTTCACCTTCGGATACTTCTTTTGTTTTTACTTTTTTGGATTTCAACATTGCCACAATGTGGTTTTCACCATCAGACCTTTTGTATTTTTTCTTTTTAATTGTATGATTGAGATATTTGATGTCAGCTTCAGTCATGTTGATGCTTTGTTTATTAGTGGAAGACATTATAGGTTCAACAACATTTAGGTAGCATGCAAGAGGATAGTCACTCTAGAACATGGGGACTGCATTAGATATTAGGGTTATAGTCTATAAGCCCAGGATGTGTGAGTGAAAGAGTAGTGATGGGTTTGATTGCATTCATGGTATAGTCATTAAGTGCTTAGACCAGCAATTCAAGACCTATGGTGACTTTTTCCACAGGTGTGTTTGAACACCTCTGAGTACTAACATTAGCAATTAACAACTCTAGGAAAGTAGTTGGATTAGACCCATCCAGCCTAACCCTAGACATTTCACCCATTTTAATTTGGTTTTTGTAGACATGAACTTGGTCAATATCTTTATCTATAGTTTCTTTTGAAAGGGAGTCAAATTCATATTCCTTAAAATCAGTGCTACATGGCAAGAGACTGTAGAACTCCCCAAAAGTGATAGGGACATACTCTCCTTCATCTTTTAGATTTTTACATAGGTATTCAATATGTAACACCTAACTAGACTCACCTTGTTTGGAATGGGCATGGTGTGAATTAGTATTGTCCTTAGAAGAATCACTAGTACCATCCATAGTGCTGACATGTGGCACAAAGTCATCTAGGTCAGAAAAGAATTTAGCAAGATCATGAGGAATAGGATAAGGATAGGGATCCTCATCATCAATTTTTCCTCTTGAGTATTGGACTCAACTTGTGACTCATTTCCAGATGAACTCTTAGGTTTTGGTATGAATTTATTAGGTCCCAAATGGAAAGGAGCCTTCTTAAATCCTAGACTAGTTCTATTAAGAGTGATCTCATGAGCTTGTTCTATTAAGTCTACTAGAGTCTCTTCTTTGTAAAGCCACACAACAATGGCTCTATTTTCACTTTCATCTTCTAAGGGAACTGTAGCCTTGACAAAAGTGCCATTATACTTGGTTTCAGGTGTCAACACAAATGGCTTCTTTTCCTCAGATGGTCTTCCATAATGATGAGGAGACTTAGGAAGAGATGTTAAGGACACCAATAGTTTGATATGGTACTCACCCATGCTAGTCTCTTTCAGGTTGACTGATTGCTCAATTTATTTCAAATTGTTGTCATGATAATCAATAGACTCCCTATTATAGGAGACAAAATTCTTAGTAGCTTTGAGCATATTGTAGGTGTAACTAGTACTGGTAGGAATAGTGACTTCAAAACCATGAAATGGGAATTTGATGCATTGATGGTATGTGGAGGGCACAACATGCATCTCATGTATCTAGGGATATACTAGAAGAATGTTATAAGAAAAGGGAATGCCAAGGACTTGACAAGTGACATCCCTTTCTATAAGACCAACGCAAAGGGGCAAGACCACAAGACTGAGAGACTTTCATGCAACTTTGTCATATGCTTTGATAGTAATCCTATAGTGAGGATCAATAGAGTCCTTGGAGTAATTTAATTGTCTAAGCAAAGTAGTAGAGACAATATTTAGCCCAATGCCATTATTGATGAGTACTTGACGAACACGTGTCTGATGTATCATGACCTCAACGTGTAGAGGCTGATTGTGTGGGTGGCTTAGTGAGTTATCATCCTCCTTAGAGAAGGACATAAAGTAGGGTGAGGTTAGATGACCTACCATAGATTGAAATTGCTCAAGATAAAGATCTTGTGGAACATTTGCCTCAGTGAGGGATTTGTCTAGAATCTGCCTATGAGCAGGCTAGATTTTAAGCAGCTCAAAGATTGTGATTTGAGCATTAGTTCATTTTAATTGATCGAGAACACTATAGTGAGTTGCTGCTAAATTTTTCATGAGTTTTTCACCTTTTCCAAATAGACCAGCAAGGGTTTTGTCTTTATGTTGTTCAAGATTGGAAGTAGAGGGCGCAGGGCCTTTGAACACTAACTTGGCATGAGAGCGTGTAATAGTGTTGGCACAGTGTTGTGAAGATGTGTTTTCCATTGCATTGGAAGTAGGGCCCCTCAAGACAAATGGTGTTTTGGGTTTAGTGGCATCTTGCTTGCCCTTAATGGTAATAATGTCACAATACTCAAAATCCATAGGTTCAACCATGTTGATCACATTGTTGTCATTAGAGTATGCATAGTTGACCTTGTTGTTAGGTTTTGGTTTTTAGCTCTCTCCTTTTTCATAAGTTGGGAAGGGCTCTTTGAAACCCTTGTGATCCAAGTTCTTGTTATGTTAGTTGACCACAATGTCACCATCATCAATCATGTCTTGGACTTTATGACCCAAGTTTATATAGTTGCTAGTTTTGTGTCCCTTATTTTGGTGGTACTCACAAAATGTGGTTTTGTTCCACCATGGTGGGTGTGGTTGTGGATCATAAGGATGAGAGTTGTCCAATGGTGAAATGAGCTTGTTCTATAAAAAGGTTTTTTAAACCACATCCAAAGGTTCACCTAGAGGTGCATACTCTCATTTAGGGTGTGTAGCCCATGAGGTTCTCAGTCTATTCCTATATGTCTTATTATCAAGAAGAGGTTTCTCAGTATTCTTGGCTGCATTGAGACTATCTGTGAGATTAAATGCTGCCTTAGCAAGCTTAGGAGTGACATTGTCAACAACCCCATCATGTAAAATTTCTCGATTCTTGTTGATGTACTTGGTTTTGTCCTTGTTAGAGGTGGAGCCTTGTTTTGTGTCTTTATGAAAAGTAAGTTCACCCTTCTTGACCATGAATTCCTCTATGTGGATAGCCAATGTGACCATGTCCTCAAAGGTGTGTGGACCTTGAAGTTGGACTCTATACCCAAAATCAAGTAGGAGGTTATCCATAAAAATGTCAAGTTTCTCTGTTTCTGGGATTTTGTGTGAGTATTTAGTATATAGTTGTCTCCACCTCTAAAGGAATGTGAGGAAAGGTTCCCCAACCTTCTACTTAAGATTACACAAATCTCAGATGTTAATAGGGTGTTGAATGTTATGAGAATACCACTGGACAAACAAGTTGGCAATTTCATCAAATGTTTTGATACCAGGAGGCAAGTGTTAAAACCACTCCATAGCCTGACCACCTAGACTTCTTGAGAATAAATGCATGAGATACATCTAATTATGGATAAATTCCATAGAAAAGGGACCAAATTTCCACAAATGATTTGGGGATCGATAGTTCTAAAGTATTCATCATACTTAGGTAACTCTACTCCTCTTGGAAAAGGAGGCATGTCTATGCTCTTATCAAATGGAAATGGACAAAGAGTGTCTAAGGTGTATTTTTTCATGGGTTTGTCTTTCTCATGCATCATCTAAGCTAGTTGGTCTTGCATAATTTTTAGTTGTTTTTGGAGTTTGGAAGTCTCAGTTTCCTCTTTAGACGTGATGATAGTTTCCTCATTGAAATGATGGGGTAGCTTAGCTCCCTCTTGGGCAAGTTTGAGAAAGTATTTTTCTTTCTCTTCGTTGAGCAGAATTTTCATGACCTTTTGAAAGTTTTTGTCATTATGACACTTTGTTATGTGTTCAGGAAGTATTTCCACCTCTTCCTACTCCCTATCAATGTCTTGGTCTTGGTTTTTGCTATGTTCACCATGTTCAAGTTCAAAATCAGCCATTGTTGGAATGTGTTTAGTTTTAGTATGTTGTGATTGGAAAGGTCCTTTGAAAATGAATTCAAATATGTTGTTTGGAGATGTGGGACCTTTGCTAGTTTCATGATTCTCTTGATACAAGGGATTCCTAGTTTTTTGGAATTTTATAGAGAACGTTTGCATGGACCCAAGATGATTAGACACGTGAAGGGGATTGTGAAGATTCCTCACTAGATGAACTAGAGATAGATCATGTATGGACTAAAGAGCAACATCTACCGCCATTAGTACCCCTAGCTCTACCTCATCTAGGTCTTTGGGGATAAAAATCTTTGCCACTTCTTGTTGCCACATTCATAGACAAGGAAAAAAAGTGAAAGCTTAAACAAGGACCACACTAGAACATGGTCTCAAAAACAAAGCAAGATAAGGGTACTATATACTAAGGTATGAGTCATCTGAGTAATGGCTAGAACAACCAAAGATTATGACTACCATGACTTAGAGTATGAAAAGCACCAAAGACCGAAGACAAAGTGAACAAGAGATAAGACTAGTTTATGTGTAGGTCACAAGCCATTAGCTAAGTAGGAAGCCACTATCTGACATTGTTTGTAGACAAAGAAGAGGTAAAATGTTGCAAATAACATACCAGATTTAGAGTGCAAGTAGCTTTGATAGACAAGATAGTAAATTTTGAAGCAATTTTTGCAAGTTTCAAACTATTTTGGATAGATTTTTGGTTGTTTTGATAGATTTCAAATAGGCAGCAAGACTATTTTCAAGTTTTGGACAATATTTTGGTTGTTTTGAACAAGACAATTGGTTTCTAGATAAACACAAGAAGCAAGTAGTAGTTTCAAACAACCCAACCAAGGACAAAGAAACTTAGAGGAGTGGGGGTGTATTGATGTTTAGTTTATTTGATAGGTTTGGACAATTTTTAAAGACTCAATAAAAAAAACACTTTTATCCCTAAAACAAAAAATTGGTAGAGAAGGCAAACCCTTTGTCCCACAACTTATGTGCATGCACACACCTCACACAGCCATGTCACCCCCTAGAGAAAACCCATGTTTTTGGTGTATTCAAAGGGCTCAATAACATATACATTTAATGAACACCCTTGTGGCAGGGGTCAAATGCGTATACCACCTTCCAATGCTCAGTTGCATGTCTATGGTGAGTTCTATAGGAGAGATTCTTCCCCCTCCTTGCATAAAGATTATGCCTCCTTTTAGAGGTGAACCAGGTAGCAACTAACTAAGAGGTTTTTACTTGGATTCCATTCATACTAATCCCTAGTGGCTTCATAAGAGAAGTTGAGACCAACAACCCACACTAGCATCTATAAATGCACACTCTTGACTAGCAAGACTAGGGCCAACACTAACCAGTGTAGTTTATAGAGCCTCTTCTTGATATGCGATATCAGAATGAAGAAGAGGAAATTAATATAGCTTTGGAGTCTTTTGCACAACAAAGCTTCTTTATTATAGTGAGGTGGAATCTCTGGCAAAAGGAGTGTGCTCGCTTGGGTCATTCTTGGAGGTTGGATCACTTCGATAGGCCCTCTAAAGGATTGACTCAGATTGGTGGTTTGGATCTAAGGGTCAAAGTTTTTGATTTCCCTCGAGGGGAAAGAGCATACTCCTCTACCTCATTTCCTCACCTAAACATGCAAGACATGTTAATCACTGAGTTAGCTTAATTAATCCCACCTTTTCCTATTCCAAGAATTTGATCCCCTAAAAGGAAATCATCATCTCTTCATTAAAGGCTTAATTTAGGAGAATGAATAACTTGCTTGCCTCCCTCAGATGTCATATTTTAGAGGCTTCTAGTTTTTTGATTTACCCTTGGTCATGACCTCCAAGTGGTAAAGAGCATACTCCCCTATTCCCCTATCTTGCACCCTATGAAGTTCACAAGCCCTATTTATACTATGTGAAAAGTAATAAAAGAAGACACAACATTTATGTGGGTTTGAAACAAATCTTTGTCATGCATATCTTTGAAAAGAATCCTGAATTCACATAGACATTATATGTTTGTTGGATACAATTGATAATTGTGTATTGTCTTTGATGTTACACAAATGTCATATCAGCCATCAGAAAAAGTCTACAGAGCTCAGATGGTTAGCAAAGAAATTTATAGCAATTTAGTTGAATTATTCTTAAGACCTCCAACTAGGCCACTCCTTATAGGGTGATTAAATCCTCTAATAGGGTCACACCTAACAATGTGTTTTGTAACCTTTAACAGGGTTGGCTCCTAACAGGGCTCACTTTAGAAGAGTGAAAATTGGTGACTAGTTACTTGGTAGTTTTTCCCATATTGGGTTTCCACGTTAAATCTGGTGCCTCTTGTGTTCATGTTATTTCCTTTATGCATGCATGCATGTTAATCACTTTAAATTCTTAATAAGTTAACATAACATCTATCAAGTTTTAGCATTTATTTATGTGGTTATCGAGTGTCAGTAGCAACTATATTTTAAGAAACTAAGGATCTGTGGATTTATTTTTGTGGTAATTGATTCACCCCTCCCCTCTCAGTTACTCCATCTCTATTTCCAGCAATTGGTATCAGAGCTTTTGGTGCTTGTAGGATAAGATTTCAAGGATCTAAGCCAAAGATTAGGATGTCTTGTAAAAGGGAAATTCCAAGACTTAATAGGAAAAACTTCTCAGCATGGCAAGGGTTGATGCGACTTCATCTAGCTTCTATTTGAGACACATGACTAAAATACCTCGATGAAAAATATGCAGAACTAGTTGGTATACTATCTGTCAATGATATTGCTGAAAAGAAGACCCACAATATTATGATGATAGATATAGTATCTAATCTGAGTTATGAAGAATTTGATGATATCAAGGACTGCAAATCTGCTTTTGAAATGGGGGAAAAGTTAAAAGAGATCTATGGAGGAGATGATAATGTTAGAAGAGCCAAAGCAGAAAGTCTAAGAGGACAATTTGATCAAATGAGAATGAGAGAGGATGAAAAAATTGACAAATATGTTGAAAGAGTCAAAACATGTGTCAGTGCAATCAAAGCATCTAGAGGAGATATCAAGGAAGAGAGAGTTATAAGTAAATTTCTCAGAACTCTACTTCCCATTTATGCAATTAGAGTTTCTGCAATTCAAGAAAGAAGATGTGAAGCAAATCATAAGATAAACCTAGAAGCCATAGTTGGAAGATTAACTGCATTTGAACTAGACAACTTTGACAACTATGTTCTAACTTCCAAGAACATTGAGTCAACATTTCAAGCTAAGCTTTCATTCAAGGATAAAGGTAAGAAAACATGTTTTATGGCTAAAGATTCTAATGATTCTAATGATGATGAAGAAGATGAAATTGTCTACATTGCTATGAAAGATGAGTTTGATAATGATGAGGAAATGGCACTCATTTCTCATATGAAAAAAAATGATACATGGATCATAGATAGTGGTTGTTCTCATCACATGACCAGTGAAAAAATAAAGTTTGAATATTTTGAAGACTATGATGGTGGCAGTGTAAGATTTGGTAACAATGAACCTTGTTATATAAAAGGAAGAGGGAGAATCTCTCTAACCAAAGAACTTATATGTGATAATGCCTACTGGGTAGAAGGACTAAAGCATAATTTTTTGAGTGTGGCACAACTACTCAATAATGGATTCAAAGTAGAATTCATGCATGATAAAGCAAGACTGCTGGATGACAAAGGAAATCTGATTGGATTAGGTACTCAAACTAAAGGTAACTTATTCTATCTTGAACTAGGTGAATGTTCATGTTTCATTGCTCAAGTTGAAGAAAGTTGGTTATGGTATAGAAGGATGTGTCATGTAAATTTTGATAATTTAGTAAAGATAAGAAAATTTAAGAAAGTAAGAGGCATTCCTAACATAAAGAAACTTGAGGTCGGTCTATGCAAAAATTGTCAGATTGGTAAAATGGGAAAGACTAGTTTTAAAAGTAAAAACTATCAGTCTGAAGATATATTAGAAATTGTGCATAATGATTTATGTGGACCCATTGGAATTGAAAGCTATACTACAGAAAAGTTCTTCATTCTTTTTGTTGATGATTACTCAAGAATGATGGTAGTCATGTATCTAAGAAACAAATCAGAAGCATTTGAAAAGTTCAAATGGTATTTGGCCAGAGTAGAAAATGAAATAGGGAAAAGATTAAAATGCTTGAGGCCAGACAGAGGTGGAGAATTCATTTCACATGAGTTTAATAACTTTTGCATTGAAAGAGGAATCAAAAGATAGGTATTAGCCCCTGGAACACCCCAGCAAAATGGAATAGCTAAAAGAAGGAACAGATCCATCATGGATTGTGCAAGAACTTTAATGATTGAAAAGAGCATTGCTATCAAATACTAGAATGAAGCTATCAGCACTACAGTTCATACCCTGAACCAAGTACAGCTGAATAAAGACTCATTCAAAACCCCCTATGAGTTATGGTATGGCTATAAACCTAATGTAAGCTACCTTAAAGTATTTGGAAGTAAATGTTACATTTTGTAAGAATCTAGAAAAGAAAAATTTGATGTGAAAGTTGATGAAGGTATATTCATTGGATACTCATGCAAAAGTAAGACATATAGATGTTTGAACTTGTCTACTCACAAAGTCATAGAAAGTGCACATGTGAAAGTTGATGAGTTTGTAGAAAGGACTAAAGAAAAAAGCAAAAGGGAACTAGAAGATTATAAAAGGTTTGTCTTCATTAAACCTGATACAGTACTAGTTACATAAGAGAATTAGAAATTTTCTACTCTCGAGTCATCTATAACCGAGTTACACGAAGTTCAAACTGAGCCACAACAAACCAAGTTAAATTCAGTGACTACCGAGAAAGTGTCTATCGAGTATGAAGGATCTGAGCCAAAATCTATTGAGAAAATATATATTGAGCTAGAATAGACAGAACTTGAAGTTGAAATGCAAGAGGATAATAATGAAATTCATTCAAAAGATAAGGAACCTATATTAGCTAAGTATGTTAGGAGACATCATTCAGCAGATCAGATCATTGGAGATAAATTTGAAGGAACCATGACAATAAATAAGTTGAAAGGTACTTGTTTACTTGCTAATTTTGAACCTATCAAAGATGCATTGAGAAATGATAGTTGGATTGAAGCTATGAATGAAGAGATAGAAAAGATAGAAAAAAATAAGACATGGACTCTTGTACCTAGACCTAAAGACAAAAATGTGATTGGAACTAAGTGGGTATTCAGAAACAAGTTGGATGAAGATGGTAAGGTATCATGAAACAAAGTTAGAATAGTATGCAAAGGATATGCTCAAGAAGAAGGAATAGACTATGAAGAAACTTTTGCTCCTATTGCAAGATTGGAAGGAGTCAGAACCTTACTAGAATATGCTGCTCACAAAGGATTCAAAGTTTATTAGATGGATTTCAACTCAGCATTCCTCAATGGTATACTAGATGAAGAGGTTTACATTGAATAACCTGAAGGTTTTGTTGATCTAGATAAAAAGAACATGGTCTGCAAATTACACAAGGCATTGTACAGTCTGAAACAAGCCCCTAGAGCATGGTATGAAAGATTGCATAACTATCTTATTTAGATTGGTTTTCAAAGAACTAATGATAATAGTAGCTTGTATATTAAAGAAGGATCAAATGATAAGATTTTTTTAGCAGAGATATTTGTAGATGACATTGTGTTCATAGGAAATGATGATCTTTGCAAAGAATTCTCAGAACAAATGAACAAGGAATTTGAATTGTCTATGTTTGGTGAAATCAAATTCTTTATTAGTCCTCAAATTCAATAGAATAAAAATGGTATCTACATCACTCGATCAAAGTACATCAAGGAGGTATTGAAAAAGTTTGGAATGGAAGATTGTAAACCAGTTGGGACTCCTATGCGTACTGGATTAAAACTTACCAAGGAAGATGAATCAAAAGAAGTAGATCAAACATTGTATAGATCTATGATTGAAAATTTGTAGTATGTAGTTCATACTAGGCCAAATATTGCCCTTGCAATTGGTATTGTAGCAAGATTTTTAGAAAAATCAAGAGAAAATCACATAATGACAATCAAAAGAATAATGAGATATTTGAAAGGAACTGAGGATTATGGTTTATGGTACAAATTTGGAAGTAATCTAGATTTGAAAGTGTTTACTGATGCTGATTGGGTAGGAAAATTCGATGATAGAAAAAGTACAATTGGAGGTGCATTCTTTCTTGAAAAGAGGTTGGTTTCTTAGACAAGCAAAAAGTAGAATTGTACATCCCAATCTATAGCAGAGGTAGAGTATGTTGCTGCAGCAGTAAACTATTCTAATATTGTTTGGTTTAAATAGTTGTTGGAAGGCATAATGGTGAAAGTCAAAGAACCAGTTGTTATGTTCTGTGATAATACAAGTGCAATCAACATATCTAAGAATCTAGTGATGCATTCTAAAACCAAGCACATTGCAATAAAATATCATTTTGTCAAAGAATCGGTGCAAGATAAGGAGATCAAATTGGAATATGTTCATACAAAGGAATAAATTGCTAACATATTCACAAAACCATTACCTAAGGATGCATTCTTGTATCTAAGAGGTAAGTTAGGGGTCACTCCCCTATCTGAAGTTCACTAAAATGAAGTTTTAGTGATGCATCAACTCATACCAGGTTGAAGATCTATCAGTTGATGCAGCATAATTAGGAAATATTGCATATGAATCAGTACTAAAGGTACACTAAAATTAATTTGAGTTGAGTTGTCTTTGGCATGTGTTGTCAAAGAGGGAGAGTTTTACAGTCATATCTCTCTAAAATTTGTTTAAGATAAAGAGTTTGCTATTTAATTCCTTCATAGAGGGAGATTACTGTAAAAGGGAGAGTTTTCTATCTTAGAGGGAGAATTGTTATGTTGACATGTTGTGTTGCCATATAAGAGAAAGACTTGTTTTCAAATTTCATTCTGTTATGACATGTTGTTGCCATCAATGCAAAAGAGGGAGATTGTTGGAGACAATTGATAATTGTGTATTTTCTTTGATGTTACACAAATGTCATATCAGCCATCAGACAGAGTCTACCGAGCTCAGATGGTTAGCAAAGCAATTTATAGTGACTACCGAGCATTCTTGAAAATTACATAGTAAGTTAGCTCTTACTGAGCTCACTCGGGCATCAAAGGATTTTGTAGCAGAAAGTTAATGTTAACCGAGCTCCCAAGGTTAACAAAAGGGAAATTCAATGTCTACCAAGTTCACTTGATCATCGAAGAGAAAGTTAACTTTTACCGAGCTCACTCGGTAAGTGAAGGAAGGTTAGTGTTTACCGAGTTAACTCGATCTTCGAAGGAAGTTGCAAGGTTTGCAGTGTTTATAGAGCTTCACTTGGTTAACACCAGAGAAACCATTCTAGAGTAGTGGTCATCGAGCTGGGTTGGGCAACGAAGAATTTTATTGTTCTAAAGAATTAAGTTTAATTGTTTTGTGCAATGTTTGCAGCCGACTGATTTAATGTTTTTCAGTTGTTGTAACTTGTAATTGAGCTGACTTGACAATCTGTAAGGTATATATGAAAGGACAAGTTGTGAATTCAAAAACATGAAGAGTGTGGATGCATAAGAGTGCGAATGTATGGATGTCAATGGAATGAGTGAATATTGAATATATGAGTGAATGTTGTGGAAGGATTAGATATCCTTATGGAGCTGTAAAGTTGTATTTGATCAATGAGGATCTAGTGAAGTAGAAAAAAGATCTATATTCAGCAAAGATAAGTTGCATATATTTTAGATCACTTCATTGTTGCTTTCTAATCATTGTAACAGTGATTCAAAATATCTTAACAGAGTTGTTTTAACAACCATTTTGTAAATCCTCTAACAAGGTGACAATTTAGTTGAATTTTTCTTAAGACCTCCAACCAGGCCACTCCTTATAGGGTGATTAAATCCTCTAATACGGTAACACCTAACAGCGTGTTTTGTAACCTTTAATAGGGTTGGCTCCTAACAGGGCTCACTTCAGAAGAGTGAAAATTGGTGACTAGTTACTTGGTGGTTTTTTCCATATTGGGTTTCCATGTTAAATATGGTGTCTCTTGTGTTCATGTTATTTCCTTTATGCATGCATGTTAATCACTTTAAATGCTTAATAAGTTAACAAAACATCTATCAAGTTTCAATATTTATTTGTGTGGTTATCGAGTGTCAGCAACAACTATATTTTAAGACATCTAAGGATCTGTGGATTTATTTTTGTGGTAACTGATTCACCCCACCCCTCTCAGTTACTCCATCTCTATTTCCAACAATGTTCCAAGTATTTGGATAAAAGGTATCTTCGTCAACCATCCCTCAAACCACTGTTAAGCTATTGAAAACTAGAAATTAGAAATGAAATGCTTCAAAAAACACCATTAGTCAAATGGAAGCTTAACTATGGGAAAATAAAATTTAACTTTTTTTGTTCTTTTTGATACCCATAAAACAACTTAAAAAAAGCCAAAACCTATGAAAAAGTCAAAAGTCAAAATTTGAAAAATATTCTTTTTTTTTTAATAATTTTTTTTATAGATTTTTCAAAATGTCCTACAAACCACTATTAAGCTACAAAAAAAAAGAAATCACAAATAAAAATGCTTTAGAAAACACTATTAGTCAAATGCATAATGATACATCTGAGTTCTAAATTCTCAATTCTGAATACTATATTTGCATATGTTGTTGCAAGATTTTGTATAAGATCATGCACAGGTCTACATGAGAAAATGACATGCACCGCATGAGGAAATGGACATTTATGCAATTTTTCACATGAGAAAGTGCAATGAAGGAGGCAAAATCATCAGTTCCTCATGTGAAAATGAAATTTCTCATGCGAAAATTTGGAAACTTGTATGGACAAAACAATAAAAATGTAGAAAATATAGAAAACGAGGCTAGAAAAAATTATTTTTTGAGCCCCACGGTGGGTGCCAAAAATGTATATGCAAAATTGGGGAGCCTCTGATCCTCACATACACTTCAACATGGTCATTACCTGTGAGATCATCTCGAAATAAACATTGTATTGTTTATTGAAAAAGTCTAACAGAGCGACCTATTGCCTTCTAACTAGAAGGATTATGCCTTTGCTCTCAAAACGAGAAGCAGACAACCAAACCTCTAGAATGAAGGATTTATGTAGCTAAATGAAAATGTAATTAATCTAGATGATAGATGAAATTATTAATCTAAGAAATGAAGAAACATAGTATGCTAAATGGATGTATATTTAAAATCTAAATGATATTATAATGAAAGAAATAAAGCTATGCAAATGTGAGCAAAGTGAGTAAGAATTTTAGTATAAATTCGACGCAAATTCCAAAATTCATCCTCTGTAGTGAGGAATGGAGAGCTTATTTTATAGAATCCAAGAGGTGATCGACAGTCAAGATTAACCAAAATATACGGTCAAGATTGAAGAAGAGAGCCAGTCATAAAGATAACTTCCCCATGAAAAGGGAGTTAACTAGTTGTGTTTGAGTGATAAAGGGAGTTAACTAAGTCCTTCTGAGTGATAAAAGGAGCTAACTGAGTCCTTTTTGAGTGATAAAAGAAGTTAATTGAGTGCTTGTTGAGTGATAAAAAGAGATAACTAACTCCTTTTTGAGTGATAAAAGGAGTTAATTGAGTCCTTTTTGAGTGATAAAAGGAGTTAATTGAGTGCCTGTTGAGTGATAAAAGGAGTTGACTAATTGCCTTTTGAGTGATAAAAAGAGTTGACTTGTTCCTTTTTTTGAGTGAATATCTAATTTAATAAAATAGAATATGACCTCATAAATGGATAACTTTAACTAATTGAATAATTAAATTCAATAATTAAAAAGAGGAGATATCTTATTACATTAAATATATTTAATTCCTTTGTATATTAGCTAAATAGATAATTTAAATTTAATTAAAGTAGAACACTTATAATTAAATTAAATTAAATTGATAGGTTTATGTAGCTAATTTGAGTCAATATTTAGGAATTAAATAAATAATATGATTAATGAAAATAATGGTTTTCTGCATTTGACACCTAGGCCAAGTAGTAATTATTAGAATTAGAATTGCTAGTAAAATATGACTTAGGAATAGTTGAATAAACCAAGGTTGGTTAATATGGCAATGTGCCAATTTTGGGATATTACAGGTGTCACTTGTGCTCATGCTATTTCTTTTATGTGTATGAAACTAAGTTAAACTTAAGGTTAGTAAAATTAAAGATCATTACATTTAGTTATTAACAAATTAAAGTTGATTCTTAGTAGTTGCTGAGTTACAACATTTGCTAGTGTAAACCAAGTTCCTCTGTGTTTTCTGAGTAACATCATAATACAATTTGATTAGAGTCTATGTTTTTATTTGTATTGACATATAAGGGATTTAGGATTTATTTTAGTAGTAATTGATTCACCCCTTCCCTCTCAGTTACTCCTCCTCTATTTCCAATAATTGGTATCATAGCTTTTGGTGCTTGTCGAGAAGGTTTGAAGAACTCAACTAAAGGTCAAGTTTCATCTAGCAACCATCAATGATTTAGGTTTGAAATAATTAAACACTGTTTACAAAACTCCTACTGGTACAATGTCTATAGAAGAAATTTTTGAAAATAAAAATCATAATATCATGATGATTGACATAGCATTATCTCTTAACTATGCTGAATTTGATGAAGTCAAAGGATATGCTACTGCCCATGAAATGTGGACCAAACTGAAGGATATCTATGGAGGTGAAGATAAAATAAAGAGAGCCAAGGTAGAAAGCTTGAGAGGATAGTTTGGTCAAATGAAAATAAGAGAGGATGAAAAAATTTCAAAATATGTTGAGAGAATCAAAGCTAGTGTCAATGCTATCAAAGCCTCTAGAGGAACAATTGAAGATGTGATAGTGGTAAGCAAGGTACTTAGAACCCTTCTTCCTATCTATGCAATCAGAGTGTCTGCTATTCAAGAGATGAGATGTGATCCAAATAAGAAGATAACTTTGGATTCTTTAGTTGGAAGATGGACTACATTTGAACTAGATAACTATGATAATTATACTCCTAGTTCAAGCAATCTTGAGTATGCATTTGAAGCCAAGTTATCACTCAAGAAGAAAGCCAAAAAGTATAAAAGAAAACAATCTAAAAGTGCATAGGAAGATAGTTTTGATAGTGATCTTGAAGCCATTAAATAATTACTTGTAAGGAGGTGTCCAAAAGGAAAAGGGAAATATAAAGGTAAAATTCCTTTAATCTATTTCTCTTGTGAAGAAGTTGGACACATTGCTGTAAGATGCCCAAATAGAGAAGAAAAAGATGAAAAGAAGAAAAAAAAGTACAAAGGCAAGAAAGATTTTAATAATTTCTAGGACTACAAGGAAAAAAGTAAGAAATCTTGTTTTATAGTTTGATACTAGTGAAGATGATGAAATTGTATATATTATTATAAAAGACGAATCTAATGATGAAGAATATAAATTGGTACTTATCTCTCATGTTAGAAAGAATGATACATGGATTATTAATAGTGGCTATTAACATCATATGATTGGTGATAAAATAAAGTTTGAGCACATTGAACACTATGATGGTGGTATTGTGAGATTTGGAAACAATGAAGCTTGTTGCATAAAGGGAAAAGGTTGTATCTCACTAACCAATGAACTTAGATGTGATAATGATTATTGGGTTGAATGACTAAAGCATAATCTACTGAGTGTGGCACAATTGAATAACATTGGATTCAAAGTAGAGTTCATGAATGAGAAGGCCAAACTACTAGATGGAAAAGGAAATTTGATTAGGTTTGGAAAACAAACAAAAGGTAACCTATTCTACCTAGATCTCAGTAAAAGTTCATATTTTATTGCTCAAGTAGAAGAAAGTTGGTTGTGGCATAAAAGGTTATGTCATGTAAAATTTGATAATCTAATCAAGATAAGCAAGAAGAAAAGAGTAAGAGGTATTCCTATTTTGAAGAAACTTGATATGGGTCTATGCAAAAATTGTCAAATTGGAAAGATAGGAAAGACTAGTTTACAAAGCAAGAACTGCCATTCAAAAGAAGTCTTGGAGTTGATTCATATAGATCTTTGTGGACCTATTAGAATAGAAAGTTATGGTGGAGACAAGTTTTTTATTCTATTTTTTGATGATTATTCTAGAATGATGACTATAATGTATCTAGAAGAAAAATATGAAGCTTTTCAAAAATTTAAGTGGTAGTTGGCAAGAGTAGAGAAAGAAAATGGAAAGAAGCTAAAATTTCTGAGATCAGATAGAGGTGGTGAATTCATGTCTAATGAGTTCAATGAATTCTACATTGAAAGAGGAATTAAGAGACAAGTATTAGCTCCTGGTACACCACATCAGAATGGTATAGTTGAAAAAAGGAACATATCCATCATGGATTGTGCAAGAACATTAATAATAGAAAAGAATGTTGCAATCAAATACTAGAAAGAAGAAATTAGTACTGCAGAGCATACCTTGAACATAGTATTGTTGAAGAAAGACTCAAATAAAAATCCTTATGAATGTTTGAGAATATAAATGTTTGAAATTATCCACTCATAAAATCATAAAAAGTGCAATGTTAGAATTGATGAGCTTGCAAAAAAGAGTGAAGAAGAAGACAACAAAGAACCTAAGGATAACAAAAGATTTGTTTACAATGAACTTGATACATTTCCAAATCTATTTGAAAGTTAGGAGGCCTCACCTCTCGAGTCCCCAAAATCTCCAAAATATTCTAAGTTGCAACTAGAGAAACCCACATCATAGTCTAAATGACCTGAGTCATAGTCATAAGCTACCAAGCTAGTGCTAGAGAAAGTTGAGTCTAATGGACCCGAGTCAAAGATAGTGGGACTTGAGCTTGATATAGAAGATCATGAAGAAGTTAGTGGAACATGTTCTAAATCCAAAGTACCTATGTTAGCAAGATATGTCAAAAGACACCATGCAACTAATCAGATCATTGAAGAAAAATTAGATGGAACAATGACAAGAAACAAATTGAAAGGTACATGCTTGCTTGCTAAATTTGAACCTAAAAATGTTAAAGATGCTTTGGATAATAAAATTTGGATTGAATATATGAATGAATAAATAGAATAGATAGAGAGGAGTAAGGCTTGGTATCTTCTTCCTAGACCCAAGTATAAAAATGTGATTGGAACAAAATGGGTTTTTAGAAATAAGCTAAATGAAGATGGAAAAGTCTCAGAAATAAAGCAAGGTTAGTTTGTAAAGGATATTCTCAAGAAGGTATTTATTATGGTGAAAATTTTGCTCCTATTTCAAGATTAGAAGGTGTTAGAACCCTACTAGTATATGAAACACATAGAGGATTTAGAGTTTATCAAATGGATATAAAATCTGCATTCTTGATGAGGAATTCTACATAGAACAACTTGAAGGTTTTGTGGATCCTAGCAAAAGGGATATGGTATGAAAATTACACAAAGCATTGTATGTTCTCAAGAAAATTCTTAGATCTTGGTATGAAAGACTTCATAACTACTTGATAAAGAGTTTTTTTCAAAGAATAAATGATAACAATAGCCTATATGTCAAAGAAGGACCATATGAGAAGATTGTGTTGGCAAAAATATTTGTGGATGAAACTTTATTTATAGGAAATGATGTCTTATGTAAGGAATTTTCAAAAGAGATAAGTAAAGAGTTTGAGATGTCTATATTTGGAGAGATAAAATTCTTTGTTGGATTGCAAATCTAGCAAAAGAAAGATGACATCTATATTACTCAATCCAAATATATCAAGGAGATAATAAAGAAGTTTGGAATGGAAAACTCAAGACCAGTTGGAACACATATGTCTATCAAACATAAGCTTTCCAAAAATGATGGTTTCAAAGAGATAGATAAAACCACATATAGATCAATGATTGGAAAATTTCAGTATGTAGTGCATACAAGGCCTAATATTTCATTAGCAGTTAGTATGGTGGAAAGATTCTTAAAAAATTCAAAAGAAAATCACATGATGAAAATCAAGATAATCATGAAGTATATGAAGGGTACTAAAGACTATGGATTATGGTACAAAAAATGAGGCAATTTGGATTTGAAAGCATTCACAAATGCTAATTGGGCAGGTAGTGTTGATCATAGAAAGAGCACCAATGGTGGAGCATTCTTTCTTGGTAAAAATCTAGTGTGTTGGACAAGAAAGAAACATAATTGTATTTCTCACTCCACAACTGAAGTAGAATATATGGCAGCAATAGTTAATTGTTTAAATGTTGTTTGGTTCAAGCAACTATTGGTAGGTATGAAGATAGTGATCAAGGATCCAATGGTTATCTTCTATGATAACACCAACACAACTAATATATCAAAGAATCCTATGATGAATACCAAAACCAAGCACATTGCTTTACAATATCATTTTTTGAGAGAATTGGTACAATATAAAGAGGCAAGGTTAGAATATGTGAATACTAAAGAAAAAATTGTAGACATATTCACTAAGCCATTACCTAAGGATACATTTTTGTATCTAAGAATTAAGTTAGGGTTGATTCCTCTATTTGAAGCTCACTAAATGAATTTTAGTGATGCATCAACTAGAGCATGTTGAAGATCAAACAGTTGATGTAGGATTGAAAAGGGAACATTACAAAAGAATCAGTACATAAGGTACATTGATATTCATTGAATATTGTCTTTGGCATGAGATGTCAAAGAGGGAGAAGTTTACTATCATACCTCATAGAAATTTTATTACTTCCAGAGATGTCAAAGAGGGAGAACTTGGTCTAATATCAAAGAAGGGAAGTTTTCCATTAGAAGAAAGATGTTGAAGATAGAGTTTTTCTAACAAAGGGAGAAATTGAAAAAAGAGGGAGTTCACACTGATAGAGGGAGTTCTCATGGATGAGAATCCAAATGAAACAAAGGATATGTTCCATACTTTATTCTTGCTCTCAGTTTTTATTGTGTTATGACATGTTGTGTTGCCATCAATTCCAAAGAGGGAGATTGCTGAAATTTTTTGGGTAATTGTGTATTGTCTTTGATGTTACACAAGATGTCATATCACTTCTAGTTAGTGTATACTGAGCTCACTTAGGTGATAAAAATAGTTTCCTATGTCTGTCGAGCATTCTAGAGTTTGCTAATTTCAAAAGGCAGTATCTATCGAGTTCATTTAGGTGTCAACAGAAAGTTTGCAAAAGTTGGGTGTTAAATAAGCTCACTTGGTTACCAAATGAACTTTCTAAATATGTAGTGTTAACCAAGTTTACAAGGTTAACATAGGAAAATTATTTCTAAGTTAGTGTCTGGTCAGCTAATGAAGGATTTTCTTGTTTTGGTATATTGAGTTCAATTGATTTATTTGTTGGTTCTAGCTGATTGAGGAGATGAATACTAAGTATTCTAAGTTGTATTCAAGCTGACTTGAAAATGTGTAAAATATAAATATAAGTTCAAGTTGAGGATTGAATGTGTGGAACATAATAGAAGATTTGAGGATGCTTAGAGGAAGCGAATCATAAGGATAAGTAAAATATTCTTGTTGAGCTAAAAAAATACATTCAATCATAATGGATCAAGTATACAAGCCAACATTTAGATCTATAATCAATAATTCATTTGCAATAGTAATTAGATCATCTCATTGTTACTCTCTAATCATTATAGTAGTGATCTAAATCTCTTAATAGAGTTGTCTTAACAACTATTTGTAAATCCTCTGACAAGGTGGCATTTCTATTTGAAGTGTCTTAAAGACGTCTAACAAGGTGACTCCTAACAGGGTGATTAAATCTTTTAATAGGATCAACCTAATAGTGTACTTTGTAACCTTTAATAGGGTTGGCTCCTAACATGGCTCACTTCAAAAGATTGAAAATCAATAACTAGTTGCAATTGGTGGTTTTTAGCAAATTGAGTTTCCACGGTAAATCTTGGTGTCACTTGTGTTCATGATATTTATTTTATGTGTATGAAAATAAGTTAAAATTAAGGTTAATCAAATTAAAGATTAGTATATTTGGTTATTGACAAATTAAAGTTGATTCTCATTACTTTCCAAGTTACAACATTTGCTAATGTATTTTGAGTTCCTGTGTGTTTGTTGAGTAACAACAAAATACAATTTGATCAACGTTTATGTTTTGATTTGTATTGACATCTAAGGGATCTAGGATTTATTTTACAAGTAATTGATTCACCCCTCCCCTCTCAGACACTCCTCCTCTATTTACAACACTCATATTAGTCATGTTGATTTGGGTGTTGAAGCAAGGAGGCCAAGGTAGTCATGACATTTCCTTCCCTGCTCTTTTCTCTAGGAATTTATTCCAAAGTATTGTGAATAAAGAATGGCTTAAGTGTATCAACCATATGCTTGTAAGGTAAAAAAATTTCATCTTTGGCTTGATAGGTGTTTGTAACTTGATTTATAATGAGAATTCCCATAGACTTTAAGTGTTGTTAACTTCCATTCTAAAGCTAGCTTGAGACCCAAAACTAATGCTTCGTATTCCACCATATTGTTTGTACATGGTAAGAGTAGTTTGTAAGACTCGAGGATGGTGATGCCTAGAGGCGTGATAAAAAAAATGCCAGTACCTAAATCATGATGTGTGTATGAACCATCAAAGTAGAATTTCCATGGGACTAGTTCTATCTATAGAATATGCATGTTTGGAAAGTCTACTAGGATAGGGTTTGAACTCTCTATGGGTGCATCTAACAACTGATCTATAATAGCTTGTCCTTTTAAGCTTTTGTATTAATGTACTTAATGTCAAACTTACTTAGGATCATTACCCATTTAACTAATCTGCATGTTAATGCTATTTTACTGAGAAGATATTTGAGAGGGTAAATTTTGGATATGAGTTTAACTTTGTGTGTCAAAAGATAGTAACATAGATTTTGTGAAGTAAAAACTATGGCCAAGAAATAATTTTTATTAAAAGTGTAATTTAGCTCATAATTGATCGGGGTGCGACTAATATAGTAGATAGCTCTTTCTTTGCCTTGATCATTTTCTTGTGCCAAGAGGGCTCTTATTGATTTTTCTATTAAATAAATATAGAGCAGTAAGGGTTTATGTGACATCAGAGGCACCAAAATAGGGGGATTCATCAGATAGTTTTTGAGAAGATCAAAGGCTATTTGACAATGTCTATCCCATTCAAAAATTATCCTTATGGAGAAGATGAGTAAAAGACACACACACCTTTCAACTAGCTAAGATATGAAATGATGAATTGACTAAGGTCTCCCCTAGAGGGAGCATAGCTAGCTCAGGTTCTTAGGAGGTTGCATGTTGATAATGGATTTTACTTTTTTAGGATTAACCTTGATTCCTTTGGCATAGACAATGTACCCTAGGAGCTTTCTAGATTGCATGCCAACAATGTATTTCTTGGGATTGAGTCTGAATTTAAAGGCTTCTAATCATGTGAATATCTTATATAAGATAGGAAGATGATCTGCTCAGGTATGCAATTTTTCCAGAAGGTCATCTACATAATATCTCATGATGGTATGCATCATGTCATGGAATATTGTGGTCATGACCCAATTATAGGTAGCCCCTGTATTCTTGAGTCCAAAAGGCATGACATTCCAATAGAACATACCCCATGCACAAGTGAAGGCACTTTTTTCTTGGTTATCTAGTGATATTCTAATTTAGTTATATCTAAAAAAAGCATCCATAAGGGAGAACATGGAATGTCCTATGATTAAGTCTACAATTGTGTCAATGTGTGGAAGGGGGAAATGATCTTTGGGACATGATTTATTGACATCACAAAAGACAATACAGATCTAGATGCTACCATCTTTCTTAGAAATGGGTACAATGTTTGACATCCATGAGGCATAGGCCAATGGCTTGATGAAGTTGGTACTAAGAAATTTCTCCAATTCTATTTTGACCGATAGTGCTATGCGAGGATGCATTTTCCTGAGTTTCTATTTAATGGGCTTGGAATCCAGAGAAAAGTTGAGATGGTGAAGGATTAGATTTGGATCTAACCTTTTCATGTCAACATAAGACCATGCAATATTTACTTTCCTTTCTTTGAAGAAGTGAATGAATTCACTTCTTTCCTCTGTAGTTAAAGACTACCAAATGAATTATCACAGGTTCTTTCTTTATTCCAAGGTTAACTTTCTCTATGGGCTCAATCATAATAGATGACCTTTCCTCTGAATGTTTAGGTAAGGTATCAATCATCTCACTCGTGGGTGGTATAGTTAGGTTTTCACCATTGGATGCATCACTTCTATTTGTTTCAACTTTTTTCTCAAGACCAACCACAATGTGGTTTGGGTTATTGGTTCTTTGATGTGTTTAGCCCTTTCTCATGTAACTAAGATGATTGATATCAAACCCTGCCATATATGTTTCTCTTGTTCCTTGTAGATGAGATGGCTCAACTACATTAAGGTATAGAAAAATATCTTTATCAATGTCAAAATTTGGGATGTTGTAAGGCTCGATTGTGTCACAGCTAATAAGTTTGGGATGGACTAGGGATAGTGACTTGTAGCATGGATAGAATTTAGTGGAGTTCAAAGAAATGACCTTGTTTGGTGATTCATAGGCTGTATCAGTTAGATATATAACATGTGCTTCTTCTAAAGTATTTGGGAAAGTAGAGCTTCCAAGTTGTTCATAATACTCATCTTCAACCTTTACTATAAAGAAGTCTAGAAATAAGGTCTGAAACTAGAACACATTATTAGGTTCATTATGCTCATGTGAGACGATGTTAGGTGTCTATTTTGTATCATTTTCTAATTCATTTTGATGTGTATTGATTCTTTTTGGAAAGGTAAGGCCTAAATGAGAAGTGGATCCTTTTGTTATCGAACTGTTGGGTGCCGAAATGTGAACAAAATTACACTCTTTATCATGAATGGATTCTTTAGATAATGAGCCAAATTCCCACTTGGTGGAATTGTCATCATCTTTGTTATTAGTGGAATCTGTGGATGGTTCTCTTCCATGGTGTAAATTAGGGAAGGATAGATTCACATTCTTTGTATCGACTACTTTTCTATTTGTTGACATCATTTTCTTTTGGTACCCACACCAAGGTGGAGGAGGAGGAATCACCATGTTTAAGACATGATCTAGCATAAGACATGGACATTTCATTTTATTTTTTTAGATATCTTACCCCTATTTCAAATTTGTTGGATCTAAACTCACCGCTACGGGTTCAACAATATCTTTTCCCTTTGCTAAAGGACCATCACCCATGTAACCCATTCTCTCCATTAGATCAAAACCTTTGCCAAAGAGGTGAGGGGAAATGTCAATATTCTATATCCACTCACTTGCTTCCTCTATGGAAATCAAATATACACCACTTTCTTTGATGTAGTGTTCATGATAAGGTCCAGGAGTAGCAGTTGAAGATGGTGTTCCATGAGATCTTGGGGATAAAGGGGGATCAAAAAATGAAATCAAATACTCACCTACACCCCTACATTGTCAGTTACACTTTTGATCAAACTCTTTCATTAAGAAATCCATTTTCTCCTAATGTGACTGTTTGGAGTCTTTGGATGATAATGGTGAAGGAATGGAAGAATTGGAACAACCTAATTTCTCTTTGCCCTTAGTCGATGTGGATAAGTGGTTGTTGTCTTGACCAATGGATGTTGAGGTTTTTCCTTAGGTAGATTGACTAACAACACTTGTCAAAATGTTGATCTCTTCCCTGTTGTGAGGAACAATGGAGTTACAATATTGCACATAGTTTTGGTCCCCCACTATGGTCACATCTTGGCCCATGTAAGAAAATTTTAGATATTGGTGGTAGGTGGAAGGGACTACTTGCATATCATGGCTCCATTTCCTACCTAACAAGATGTTGTATGTCAAATTTAAATCTAGGACTTAATAGAGAGTTTCTTTTACTATAGGTAAAACCTTTACTGGTAGAATGACCATGCCTTTAGCAAATCTCTCCTCATCATCATAATCTTTAATCATGATATTCTTTTTTGGGTCAACAAAATCCTCTATGTACCCTAGGATTTAAAAAAAATTCCAAGTGCAAATGTTTGGGCTAGCCCCACCATCAACTAAATCTCTTTTGACTCTATTTCTGTGAATGAAGACCTCAATGTGTAATGGAGAGTTTTGTGGATGCATGACACACATGTCATCTTAGAATGAGAAGGATACACAGTGGGGGGCAAAAAGGTTACTTACCATATTTTTAAATCTATTAACATCAAAGTCATTTGACACTAAAGCTTTGGCGAGGATCTCTTTATGTTCTAGTGATATTTGCAACAATTCAAAGATAGAAATGTGAGCTAGAGTTTTCAATAATTGGTTGACTAAACTATATTTGAGCATAGTCAAACTTGTAGTTGCATGGTCTAGACTAGGGGTTTCTACCAAAATAACCACCTTAGAGGCTTGGGCTTGAGTAATAATGTTTAACAATTACTTCTTGTGTTTATATTTTACCATGATGACATTTATGATACTATCGAACCCCGAGATCATATTGATTATGTTATTGTAATTATGGGCATAATTGACTTTATCATTGGAATATGTGTTCTAGTTGGATCTAGAGGATTTTCCCTTCTCATGGATCATGAAGGGGCTTTTGAAGGCCATGTGGTCTTCATTGTTACAAATATTGTTGACTTCGATAGTTCCATTATCAATCAATTTTAGGATAGCCACTTTAAGGGTGTAACAGTTTTTGGTTAGATGTCCCCTTTTTTGGTGGTAGGCATAGAAGTGTTTTTCATTCCACCACTTAGGTTTGACTTGTGGTCTAGAGGGCTTGGATTCTAGTAGTATGATAAGCTCATTAGCTAAGAGCATTTGCAATGCTCCTTCGTATGTTTCCCCAATGGGTGTATATTCTTTGGGTATGTTGGAAGACTGGTATCCTCTTGAGGGAGGAGCTTGATTTTAGGCTACTTGCTGATTGGAATTTGAAGGAGTAGTTGTGTTTTGTTAGTAGAATGCACAAACATTTTCTTATTTGGGTAGGTTTTGATGAGTATTTACATTGGTATTATTGATGGTTGGATATTGCTAGTTTGGATAGGGGCAAGGTTGTGATTTAACATGATTTTCTTTGACCACCCCATCATTGACTATATTTTTGTTGTTACTTCTCCACAAAAGTTTTTGTTTATCATCTAACCTATTAGATGAGTTATGTGTCTAAGAAGAGTTATTCAAGAAATATTTACCATCTTTTGATAGCTTAATGATGTCATTATTTATTAGGGTTTCTTCTACTTTAGTAACAATTTCTAAAGTAGTCTTGAAGATTTTGGGCCCTTAAAGTTGTAGTCAGTAATTCATAGGTTTTGAGAGGCTATTGATGAATATGTCTAATTTTTCCTTGTCTGAGATGTCTTAATGATATTTAGTTAAAGTGTGTTGCGACCTTTGCAAGAAAACTTTAAATGATTCTCTAGGGAGTTTCTTTGTATTGCACAAATCAATCATAATGAATTCTCTTTCAATATTGTATGAATATTGTGTAATAAAAAATGAGGCTAATTAATCAAATGAATTTTTGTTGGATGGTAGCTTGGACAACCACTCCATGGCTTGCCCTCCTAATATTCTAGGAAACAACTGCATTAAGTAGGTTGTGTCATTGACAAATTCCATACTTAAAGTATATAATTGTTTGAGATGATCTTGAGGATTAGATGTGCCAAAATAATTATCATATTTTGGTATTTTTATATTCTATGAAAAGGAGGTGAAGGTGACACTTTATTTGAATGGGAGGTGGCATACCTTCTCAAGGATGAATTCAACAGGTTGCATCTTCCCTTGATTCATTCTTTCCATTTCTAGTTGTAAATATTGGTGTTTTTGTGTGACGACTAATTCTAAGGGTGATTCTTCTTTTTCCTACTTAGGGTTTGTTATGCCAACATTTGGTGATAATTTCACACCTTGTTGTACCAATGATGGAAAGTACCGTTCTTTATGGTGTTTGAGTATTTTGTCTATTATGTCAACAAGTTCAAGATTTTGTTGAAAGTCCTCAATTTTAGTTACAAGAGTCTTTTCATCCCATATTTTAGAAGAACCCATTTTGTTAAAGGGCTCTAAGTTCTATTTGAACAAGGGTGCTTCATTGGTAGTGGTATTTGATAAGTAGTCAATGGGTGTAATAGGCTCAATGATGTTCATAGATTTTATAGTTCTTATTGCTATCGTAACGCTTATCCATATGGGTGATCTTTTAGGTTCTTTCTATTTTTTAGCTACATTGGTTTTACATAGTGGCATGAGACATGGATGAGACTCTCTTAACTCTTTTACATTTCAATGACATGACAATTACTTTTAGATTGAAGCTCACTAGAATAGAAAGCTATGTTTAAAAAAAACTATTTAGTGATGTTGGTGATGATAAAACTCAATTTCGTAAAGTCAGGTAGGGGACAAATGTGTGTGTCCATTCATTTTTTACTTGATACGTGAAGTTGAAGTAATGATAACTATTGGATAAGAGCTCTGATGCCAGGTTAGAACATGGCTTTCTTTAAAGGTGGAATTCAATTTTAGCATCCTTTAGTTTTGCAAAATGTCAACAAAGAAAAATAGTATTCAAATTTTTTGTTCATTTATGAATGCCACGTGTGTAGATAGCCTTTGTTTTAAGATTTCCCTCAAATGTGATACAAGGAGCTTCAAATACACTATTTTAGTGCTTATAAGAATTTTTTTAGGTGTGCTAGGCATTGTTCAATAGGATGTATGTGCTATTTAATTATTTAAATGCAATACTTGTTCAGTGAAATGAGCTATTATAGAGGCAAATGCATTACAAAACTGGTCAAATATGTTATTTCAAGTACTGAATGCTTTATTTCAGGCTGCACAATAATGTTTGTATTTAGTTTTATATCAATTTGTAGTTGCATTTTATTGAAAGTATTATGATCAGAACTTTTATTAATATGTATTAAAGAAGGAACATCCAAACATAATAGTAATAGAAATGACAATGAAATAAATCCACACACACCTAGAAAATGAAAGAAATGACTTCATAAAAGGCTGGCTAAAGCTGGTGACTACAGGGTTTTAGTGTTTGACCAATATTGTTCAAATTTACCTCTCTTGTAATAGAGAGCTTCCCACTAATGCTAAGAAGATTTGGCACAATCTCTTGCTAGAATACTAGAGGAAGGTTATATTTTGAACACGATTGGCTTGCATTTGATTGGGAATGCAAGATGGAAGGCATTCCCTCACATCAGCCCTGCTAAGGAAAATATTGGGAGGTATCCCTTCTATGACTAAATAATCTAACTAGTAAAAAGAAGGAAAAATAGAAATCAAAAGTAGGTTTGGGATTTTGATCACTCTAAAAGAGTGAGAGCATATCCTTACTACTTTGATCTCCCAAATATGACAAAGAAGATTGTTTAGTTACAAGCCTTTATCTATGGAAGACAAGAGGCTCCTATTTAATCTACATGTTTGTTCATTCCCATCCTATTTACGACTAAACCTAATAGAAGCTTTAGCATTCTGATCAACTTAGTGAGTTGAGAGCATAGGCCTACTTCCAAATACATAAGCAAAACCAAACTTTCTACTTAAACTAGGTTATAAATTTGGAAATGCCACAATCTAATCGAAAAGGGTTTAGGCCTACCCAACTCAACCAAAGGCTAGGTGCATTTTTGAGTGTCTTCCTTCCCTTCTCCCAAAAGAGATCTATAAACAACCAACAATCAAATTTACAAGTTATATATGGTGATTTATAAATTTGATCAAATGTGCTACAGAAAATGGCATATGCATTACAAAAATGTGTAAATGCACTATAATAGTAGTCAAATGTGCTATTCAAACATGCAAATGTGTTATAGGATCTGGTAAATGCACTATAAAAAAAGAAAATTCATTACAAAAGACTTCAAATTCATTACAAAACACTTCAAATATGTTAAAAAGATAAAGCAAAAGCATTAACATAATGTTCAAAAGTGTCAAAATGTTAAAGACATCTCAAATCATGTGTTTGTGAGCTCAAGAATTTCTTCAAGATTTTTTTTTTGTTGTTATGAGTCTTCCCAAATGTTGTAAAACCTATAACAAGATAGATCTGCATAAGAAACTAGATGAAAACACATATCTAGAACAAACATAGAATATTAGAAAGAACAATTAAAGAACAAACAGGCTTCAAGATGAAACCCCATGGTGGTTGCCAATTTGTACATGGTGGAATCATGTATTCATGAGACCTTAGAACAGAGTGTAATTGAAATAAAAATGAATTAATCTAGACCCAAGAAATCATTATTAAACAAAGACTATATTTTCATAAAAGTTTTCACCCTTTTCCAAAGTTTTTATGTTAGAATTAATAATCTTTCCTTGGTTGTATTTATTTATTTATTGGGATAAACCAAAGTATCCCTTATGTATTATTTATTTGTCCTCTAGTCCACATGTAAAGGACATGTCATTCTTGTCCTATTGTCCACTTGTGAGGACAACTCTTTTTGGTATTTCCTTTAATAAGAAAAATAGATATTCCTCCTTAAGAGGAACTTGACACTTTGCACACACCTTTTATGAATGTGGCATTCATAGAAATGAGAGTTACACATGTAAAGACATGCAAATCTTTTCTCATCTCTTTAAAAGAGGTGCTTCTCTCTCTCATTTTCATCTAGTCTCCATTATTCATATCAAGTTTTTGATGCTATTGTAAATGAGCTATTTTGCTGCATTTCTTATATCTCTCTCTCTCTCTCTCTCTCTCTCTCTCTCTCTCTCTCTCTCTCTCTCGCTTTTGTCTCATTCATAATACTCACAAGGGGTTTTCTTTGCTTTCCCATTATCAAATCCTTTTCTCTTGTGTTGCTTCTTCTTTGGTATTGCTCCATTGATGTTGTATCATTTGTATGGTAAAACTCTTCTTGCTCTCTTGGATTAAATATATTATTTTATGCTATTTCATTTTATTATATTTTATCATTTTAATCACTTTTTCTTACATGGTATCAGAGCTTTCTAATCCTTGTTTTGAGCTTTTGTGAAGGTTACCATATTGGATAACTTTGTTGAGAGGAGAAGTGAAAGAAAAAAAAAAATTCATTCCTATTTTTTTTGCAGGTTTTTTATTTAATCTTCAAGTTTTTTTTCTAACCCTCTTTGGAAGGTTTACTGCCAAAGAGTTCTTCATTTTTAAAATTTTTTTTCTAACCTCCTTTGGAAGGCTTGCTGCCAAAGGATTCTTTATTTTTAATTTTTTTTATTGTATCTATAACCCTATTTCTGTTGTAGGCTTTTTAGCAAAAAGAGGGGTAAAAATTTATTAAGACAGAAAAGAATACAACAAGGAGAGCTCAACAAGGAGCTCGATCCTGAGCAACAAGATCATCAAATTTTTGCACCATCTCAAAGGACAGTTGCCTCCTATCCCTAATATTCCAACTTGGATCATGACTAGATGCCCATTTGGCTAAATAATCAGTAGTTCTATTCCATTCATGAGGAATATACATGAACCTAATGAACTGAAAAGAGGAAGAGAAGAAAAGAATCTGCTTAACAATAGTGGCCAGCTGCCAACTAACATCCTCAAGCTCTTGTGAAGAAAGCATGTTCACCACCACCTGGGAATCAGACTCACAGATAATTTTACTCCATCCCCACAAGAAACACTATTCCACAGCTTATAAAATAGCTTGAGCTTCCATGAGATTGTTAGTATAATCACCCTTATGAACTGAGAAGAAAAATTTAACATTCCCAGAACTACAACGAACCACTCCGCCAATACCAGCCGAACTAGGATTCCCACGGGAAGAACCATCAGTATTAATTTTCAGAACTCCACAGGGAGGAGGAGTCCAGTGCCCATCCCGGTTAACCTAACCCTTCCTCTGATGGTGAAGTTGCCTGGACATAGAAGGAAACCTATGAGCTGCAGCCCCATCCTGCAGATAAAAATTGAGGCGATTACAGATAGCAAGATCAATCAGATCTTTACCCCCATCAAGCTCACACTTCACAAGAATAGTTTCCTGAAGAGAATGTGATATTTTCCACCAAAGATGCAAAACACCAAGTTGAACATCTTGGAATATGCAGCGATTCCTCTCCAACTAGATATGCCAAAGCATGAAAGATGGGCCAGCAATCCAAGCAGCATGGAGAAAAGAAGACTTGGAGGGAGCAGTACCCAAGTGGGCCGTTGCAAGTTTTTTATGTTTTTTGAAATTCAAGTTTTTTTTTGTTTTTTGTTTTAGAAAGGAAAGTACAGCAGTTCATATTTTTCTTATATCTCATAATCTATGATCTGAGTTTGGTTGAAATTTTAATAGCATTTAGAAGACATAAAAATGAAAAAAAACTTTAAATTTCATTTGTATCAAAATAGTATTGCAAAAGTTATTATACTATATGTGCAGTATTATTTGTTTTTCAAATTTTAAGACAATAGTTCGTATTTTTATGATATCTCTCAATCCGTGATTTGGGTTTGGCTGAAATTTGAACAACATTTAGAAAACATAAAAATGAAAAAACCCTTTAAATTGTATAGAAAATAGAGTTAAATTAAAAAATTTATCGCTCTCTGTGTGTAACACATTTTTTAGATTTTTCAAATTTTTATTTTTCCTATTTCTTCAATCTGACCAATGGTTTTGCAGGGAACATTTTAGTTTTTAATTTTGACTCTCTAAATCTCTTAATAATTGTTTAACATTCTTGTGGATAATAAGTCTCACTTTTTTATTTCAAATCTATTATTTAAATTTTAAACGTAATTTTTAAATCATGTCGACTTTAATTCTAGAAATCAAGTTAAATAACTCAAACTATCATGCTTGGAAAACTCATCTTTCATTTATATTTCATTTAAAGCATATTTTAGATGTTGCTACTGACCCTTCTGTAGTTCCTGGTGCCTCAGCTACACAAGATGAACAAAATGCATAGAATACTAAAAATGAAGAAGCCCTTGGCCTCATTGGTATATCTCTTAACTCAGATTTATATGTTCTAATTTCTCATTGCACTAATGCCCATGAAGCTTGAGATATTTTAAAGCAAATGTATGACAGACCATCTGAATCACGCAAGATTTAATTGCAAGACAATTTGGAAGACTTAAGGTATATTGATTTCAAATCCATGGATGAATTTTTACTTAAATTTGATTATATTAAAAGTCAACTAATTGGATTAGGTGTTACTCTCACTGATATTAGATTAATTACCATTATTTTAAAGAAATGTCTTCCTAGACAATTTCAACAATTTATTACTAATGTTCATTCTCAACTTGCTATTCCTACTTTGTCTACTCAATTAACTTATAGTATTTTTCAAAATTTTTTATGTCAAGAGGAAGCTAAGTTGTTACAATTTGTTACTCTTAGATCTAATGAACATGTTTTTGTGTCTAAAAGTCAAAATCAAAATTTTAAATCTTCTAATAATGATTCTCCCAATACTTATAATAATAATAATCACAATAATCATCCAAACACTAATCGTAATAATACTCATCCTAATCAATCTAATAAAAAACCTAACTGTACTTATTGTGAACAAGATGGTCATGTAACTAATAATTGTTTTAAAAAACAAAAAGATAAGCAACCTATCGATAACAATAATAAAAAATCTCATGGTAATCAATCTCGTCATGCTTTTACTATTAGTTACAATGCCTCTAAACGATTAGAATGGATAGTTGATAGTGGTGCTTCTCAACATGTTACATCTTATAAAGAAGTTTTTGATTTTTTACAACCTGATATTTCAAATACTCCAATTCAATTAGCTGATAATCATAGTTGCAAAGTTGAAGGATTTGGTGATGTTAATGTTCCAAATGGAAAGTTACATGATGTTCTTTATGTTCCTAACTTGAAAACCAATCTCCTTTTAGTTGCGAAATTATGTCAAGATTATAAAGTTGAATTTCATGAGGACATGTGTTCTATTATTGATCCTAGCACTAATGCTATTATTGCTAATGCTAAGTTGGGTCATGATAACTTATTCAAGTTTTATGAGTTTACCTCTTTAAGGTACTCTTTGCAAGAAAATATTGATTTTAATGTGTGGCATGAAAGACTTGGTCATTTGAATTCTGATTATATATCATTGATGCTAAAATCTCATATGGTTGAAGGATTACCTCATATTGTTCCATCTAAGATTACATGCACTGGGTGCATGAGTGGACAAATGCATCGGGAGCCCTTTTCCCATGGTTCATCATGGAGGGCATCTCATAAGTTACAATTGATTCATAGTGATCTTTTAGGACCTATGGAAAATATATCCATTCAAGGGTCAAGATATGCTCTTACTCTTATTGATGATTTTACTAGCAGAATTTGGATATATTTCTTACATAATAAAGATCAAGTACTTGATACATTTTTTGAATTTCATATGTTAGTAGAAAGGCAATCTGATTCTAAGATAAAGATTCTTTGAACTGATAATGGTACTGAATATTTTAATAATTCCTTTCATTCTTACTTAAGATCATTTGGTATTAAACATAAACTTACCATTCCTTATACACCACAACAAAATGGTGTAGCAGAAAGTAAGAATAGAACTATTGTGGAAATGGCTAGATGCATGTTACATGCAAAAAATATGAATTATAAGTTTTGGGCTGAAGCTATGTCTTGTGCCACTTATATTCTTAATAGAAAGTTCCTACTAAGGCTTTGAGGGATATAACTCCTGAAGAAGCTTGGTCAAATAGAAAGCCCAATTTACAACACTTAAAGATATTTGGATCTATTGCTTATGTTCATACACCCAAACAAAAAATGCATAAATTAGATGCTAAATCTTCTCCATTTATATTTGTTGGGTATGATGAAAATACTAAAGGTTATAGAGTCTATAATCCTCTTACTAACAAAGTTCAAATTGCAAGAGATATTTGTATTGCAGAAAATGAAGTACATGATTATTCCAAAGTTCAAGATGATGAATTTAGTGGAAGTAATATTGTAGTAGTGGAGGACCAACCTCCTTCCCTAAACCCTACTCCTCAAGTATCTTCTTTTATTCCTCCTATTTCTTCTAATTATAGTAATGATGTTGATACTAATGATGCATTTATAGATCACGACTCTTCTTCTAGTGATGAATCTATTACTAATAAGAGAAGAACTAAATGGGTTCAAAGTTTACTTAATGAAAGAGACGATTATCTTACTTGATTTGGTGGACTTAAACCTAGGAGAATTAATTATTGTAATTATAGTTTGATGAATTCTCTTATGAACTCTAATTATCCTCAAACCTTTGAAAAAGCTAAGATTCAACCTCATTGGCAAAAAGCTATGCAAGAGGAATATGATACTTTAATCTCTAATGAAACTTGGGATTTAGTCTCTTTGCCTCATGGCAAGAATTTAGTTTCATGCAAGTGGTTATATAAAACCAAACTCAATGAAAATAATGAAATTAGTAAGTTTAAAGCTAGACTAATAGCTAGGGTATTTTCTCAAATTGAAGGTTTAGATTACAATGAAACTTTTGCACCAGTTGCTAAAATGCCTACTATAAAAATTGTGCTTTCTTTAGCTTCAAAAATGAATTGGCCTATTCATCAAATGGATGTTAAAAGTGCCTTTTTAAATAGTGATTTACATGAAAAAATTTATATGGCTTAACCACCAGGTTTTATCAAAGAAGGTAATGAGCATTTAGTATGTAAACTAAAGAAATCTATTTATGGTTTAAAGCAATCTCCAAGAGAGTAGTATTCCAAAATTAATGCCTTTTTTATTTCTCAAGGTTTTGATAGAAGTAAAAATGATCCTAACTTATACATTAAACATATTCAAGATGATATTATCATTATTATTCTATATGTTAATGATTTGATTCTTACTTCAAGTTCTAACACCTTGATTTCTGATATTAAGTTTCAACTCAATCAAAAATTTCAAATGACTGATTTAGGAATTTTACATTACTTTTTAGGAATGCAAATATGGCAAACACCTAAGGGCATTTTTCTTTCTCAAAGAAAGTATGCTCAAGATCTTTTGGATAGGTTTCAAATGAATGATTCTAACCATATTTCTATTTCATGTGAATTAGGAACTAAGTTAATGGTTGATACAAACACTCCTTTTGTTGATGCTACCTCTTATAGACAACTTGTAGGAAGTTTAAATTATCTCACCCTTACTAGACCTAATATTGCATATAGTGTTAGTTTAGTTTCAAGATTTATGTCCAAACCTCAACAAACACACTTTAAAGTAGCTAAAATAATATTAAGATATATCAAAGGAACTCTTAATCTAGCTTTATTTTATGATGCCAATTCTACTTTTACTTTACAAGGATTTACTGATTCTGATTTAGGTGGAGATTCCAATGATGGGAAATCTACTTGTGGTTATTGTTTCTTTGTTGGTTTAAGTGCTATATCTTGGAAAAGTAAGAAAGACACATTTGTTTCTCTATGTTCTACCGAAGCTGAATATAAAAGTTGTAATTATGCATCTAAAGAAGCTCTATGGCTTAGAAGAATTCTTGAAGATTTGGGTCTACCTCAACAAGAACCTACACCTTTGTATTGTGACAATCAAAGTGCAATAGCCTTGGCAAAGAATCCTATCTACCATGCAAAGTCAAAGCATATTTCTGTCCACCACCACTTCATTAGAGAACACATTGAAGAAAAAAAAGTGTCCCTCATCTATTGCAAGGGTGAAGATCAAGTTGGTGATATTTTGAAAAAACCTCTTTCTAGAGAGAAATTTGAATTTCATCGTAAGAATTTGGGTTTGATACCCTTTGATGTAATCTCCCCAAGTAAAGATTAAAGGGGGATGTTAGAATTAATAATCTTTCCTTGGTTGTATTTATTTATTTATTGGGATAAACCAAGGTATCCCTTATGTATTATTTATTTTTCCTCTAGTCCACATGTAAAGGACATGTCATTCTTTTCCTATTGTCCACTTGTGAGGACAACTCTTTTTTGTATTTTCTGTAATAAGAAAAATAGATATTCCTCCTTAAGAGGAACTTGACACTTTGCACACACTTTTTATGAATGTGGCATTCATAGAAATGGGAGTTACACATGCAAAGACATGAAACTCCTTTCTCATCTCTTTAAAAGAGGTGCTTCTCTCTCTCATTTTCATCTAGTCTCCATTATTCACATCAAGTTTTTGATGCTATTGTAAATGAGCTATTTTGCTGCATTCTCTCTCTCTCTCTCTCTCTCTCTCTCTCTCTCTCTCTCTCTCTCTCTCTCTCATTCTTAGGCTTTTGTCTCATTCATAATACTCACAAGAGATTTTCTTTTCTTTCCCCTTATCAAATCCTTGTCTCTTGTGTTACTTTCTCTTTGGTATTGCTCCATTGATGTTGTATCATTTGTATGATAAAACTCTTTTTGCTCTCTTGGGTTAAATCTATTATTTCATGCTATTTTATTTTATCATTTCAATCATTTTTTCTTACATTTTACCTAAGGAAAACCTTGTGAATCATGGAAACAACCTCCAAGCTATGGGACTTGAACTATGAGGTTGAGCATCTAGAGAAGGCCACCTTCTTTTACTATCAGGATGTACCTAACTAATCTTGGAAGGAAAAAAGGGGACAAGGCATGCATATGATGCTAACCTAATCTATCTGAAGGAGGCGATGTTCTGAAATAGAGTGTTCAAACCAATCTTTACCAAAATATGCACACTTGAACTATTATGATATCAAAGATATATAGATTCAAACTTGTTTAAATTCAACAATCACATGCAAATCAAACAACCAAAATGCATAACACAAGGAAGAAGGGAGTTCACTTATATATCATTCATAGGTCAAAAGAGATAAAATCATACACTTATAGATAGCCATGAAACATTGAAGAGAGGCAAATAAATATTGCATACTCATCAATGGCTAAAGGAGATAAGGTATAATGTCATTAGGTCCAAAGGCAAAGGGGGTTTACAGTGAACTTGCAGAGCAATATCAGAGAAAATATAGAAGAGTTGACTAGTACAAAGAATTACAACTTTTCTTTTATAGTTCAAGCTTAACTTAGATATTTCTAACTAAATTTACTCCACACCCACTATTATTAAGTGCTTAGAGAATAATCAAGGTGATCCAAATAATAGATCTGATATGATATAGTTGCAAAGGCATGAAAATCATGAAAATCTTGATTGGAGTAAACCCTAAAAATAATAGAAATGACACCAATCAATGTTAGAACCCTCAAAATGGACAATTAGGTGGTAGAAGGAATGCCTTTGCATCATTTCTAGCACATCAATAAATCTAAGGTGGTTGGGATTGATCAAAAGATATGATTGAATGAGAAAACACTATCTTCTCCTATTCCTAGAGCAAAATTAGCAGGTCAACCCGATCAAGCAACAAAAATGAGCCATGTGGACCAACCATGTTATTTATTTTTGCCACCTCATGAGGTCTTCATAGTTTTGACCACTTAAACCAACTAATTGTGCCACCCTCTCAAACATAACTTTGACTGCCTCATGAAACCACCCACTTAACTATCATTAACTACTATTGTTACCTTTCAACTCCAGGCTTGCTGGGACATGTGGCTATTTGTTGTTTTGTGCATTCCATTTGTCATGCCCTAAACCTAGCAAGGTAAAAATACAACTAATTTTTTTTTTTTTAGCTAACTAAGATAACATGAATGGGTCCTTACTGAGTCGCATACAGATACCAACTCCTATCCACTCGAGAATGTTATCGGGTTTCAACTTCGATCAAAGTGATTCATAACTAGTGAGGTATTATTATTTATTTGTTGATAAAAATAAAATTGACGATTAATTATTTAGTTGATTGATAATCAATTTGGATAATAGTATGCATTAGGGTCTTCTAGTTGTCTTCCCCTACATTCACATCCTTAAGTTTGATTCCCTTATTTCCAAAGTAAGGTTAATCAGATAAACTCACTCAATATCCACATGCATCTAGGTCTTCCTATGTGTTATGGTATATGATTAGCTAAAGAAATTACTCTAGGGACTCATGTAAATCCTTTAATATTTCATTACACCATTACCACTTCAACTCTATTCTATTATTTGTAATAATAGGAGATCCATACTTCATTTAATAGATTAATAAGCTTGCAAATAATTAATAGTTATTAGAATACAATAAATAGCTTAAGGAATTTAAGTTAGTGAAGTATATCAATTAATATATGATTAAGTCAAATAACTTAACTAGTACTTGAAACAATAGATAATCATTAAAATGAATCCAACTCAAGATGTTAGCCTATAAGATGGTGAAGTAAAAAGTAACTAAAGGTTTCCAAATTATTAATTTTCAGTCCTTCTCTTCACATAATTTAAATTCCTAAAAATTAATTCCTAAACCATTTGCAAAATGATTATAAATCTAAACCAGCCTCTGAACCTAATTGAGTTTTATCTAAACTATACACCCATTATATATTTCCCCAACAAGTATTTGTTTAAAACAAGTAATAAGGAAGCAAAAAATTTCATTCTCATGATTATCTTACTCCTTTCCAAATTTTGAGCTTACCTTGGTCATGTGCTCAACACTTTTTTTAAAAATTATTATTTTTGTTTCTTTTTAAAAATAATCATGTGACTTACTATACCTGCGTAGAGAGGATTTGACATCTCTACTTGACAAGGTTTAAGTCCCTTTAGGGACCCTTCCCAAGGTGGCCAACTATCTCTCCTTCTACACGTGTGGGCCCCATTCTTCTTAGGCATGGTGGGGGGGAAAAAGGCGTTTCCCAACAAAATCTAACACTCCCTTTTTGCACTTTTCCCCAAACCTAGGCCAATACTGGAGGGTCTGCATTGTGTCAGGCAAATAACACTAAGCTTTCTTTTCCATGCGGTACTCTTGGTAAGTTTTTAACAATACTCAAACATGGGTCGCTAAGTATTTGATTCAAGGTGAAATATAAATCACCTCCCAAGCATTTTATTTATTGGGAAAATAGACATGGGTGGCAGATTTAAGTGGATCCCCATTGTCTCCTCCATAAAGTAGACCCCATCAAGTGGATTTTTCCTAGACCTTTGGGAAATTGGGCGCCTATTACATGGGGCCCCCAAATTTTAAATTTGGTTAATATAGGAATGCAACAATAAGTGGGAAAATTAGATAGTTTAAATAGTTTATTTATTTAGTCATCCATTATTATTATTATTATTATGTTTTCTATCCTATCTTAGACTTTATATATGAATATTGGTCACTGTCAATGAGGAGAATTTGTTAAGGACTTGTGTGTTCAACTAGTATTAGCAATACTAGGTTTAAATCACTTCTCTACAACTTGTAGGTCCAATCTAGGAGTTAAGTACATGTTCATATTATTATATTAGTCTGTATTCTTGGGGCATTATTCTTCTTTCTCCCATACATTTTCTAGAGAGGAAAATGTGGGTCTACAACAAGTCTAATTTGGATTGATTTAAATGTTACTTTTCTCAACTAACCTCTTTATTTTGAGTATGTATGTTGTATCATAAAAATTTCTAAGTGGATATATGTGTAGTAGAATAGTATTGTCTACTAGAAAATTTATTTGATCTTCAAGAAAATTCAACATGAATGAAGATTAGACATATATAATGAATTATCAAGCAAAAAAAATGATTTTCTTCCAAGCTATATTATGCACAACCTACAACTTTTCCATGTTTCTTATACATTTAAAAAAAAAATCTAACCGACTATATTCATAATCATAAATCTACATGTCACTTATAAAATACACATCTATAATGCATCAAGAGAAGAATTAGCTACAATATTTCTTCATAACATATGAAATTTAACATAGAGAACTTCATTACAATTAAAATATGAGCATACAATATTTCAACCTTCCACAATTTTCAATGGTAACCATGATACGAATATATTATACATCACATAATAACTCTTCCATAACTCATAAAACTTCAAATGATCATTTCTTAACAAGGATACATACATACATGTACAACACTCTCAAATTATTCCCTCTACATAGTCTCATGGTAACAATGGCACAATCACTTTACATCACAATGAGACAACACAAGAGTCCTTCAAAATCATGAGCATTGAGAAAATGAAAATTGAGCCTTCTTCACTCATTTGGATCTTCTCCTTTTAGAAAATGGTGAAACCCCTAATAGTTTATAGCATGAATCTTCACAGAAGCCTACACAAAACACACAAATAGGAACCATGGAGGCTTACCTCCCAACCTAGGCTTCCTGAAGCCACCCACTGAGAAGGGGAAACAAGGACCAAACAAGTTACACACATACATCACATGAATACAAAACACAGACACAATCAACACCCTTCCATGGCTTGCACAATGATTCACCATTGGAATCATAAAACGTTGGGTGAATGTGGGCTCTTCAAGGAGGAGAAATTCTAACAACATAAATATCATATTGCCAATGCATTTTGCCTCTCAAGGCCACCACAACATAAACAACATATTGTCATTGCATTGCCTCTCAAGGTCTTCAAAAACAACCATCTTCTCCTCATCCACCAAACCTCCTTATACCTCCCAAATTACAAGATTTCATGGCCATGATGGAGCCCATGCTCCATGATAATAACAAACCTCATCATGAGGTAAAAAAAAATTTCTTTTCTCACTTGCAATGTCAAGCCCAACTTGTGCCCTTCACCCAAGGCTTCTCTACCCTCCCAAGGGTGAGTGAAGCCTTCACACCCATAATCACAATCAACTCTCACATTCAAACAAGAAACAACAGAAAAAAAAATGAAGAACAAAGAAACACAACCAAGAAAGGATCTCCACAAGCACAAAACACATTCACTTCTCCCCAACACAATGACAAGCTCATAACACAAGATTGACAATGCCATGCATACTCCATTGATAACTTCTCATGCTTGAAGATTTTATTATCCATACTAAAGAAAAGGAATAAAACAACATGTTTTAAGTCACCAACCTTGGTCCAAGCTAGGGTAAGGATAGTTGTAGAAGAGCTCCCTCTAATCTCCCTTGAAAACTTAGCTATCTCTAAAATTAGAGAGTGGGTGAACAACCCACTAACTTGTCACTCCCCCCTAAAATACTCTCCACTAACTATTTTTAGTAAGAACATCAAGCCTCCCTTACTTACATTGTTGCTCCTCCAAAACAAGAAGGTTGACGAAGTGGGGTTATGAGGGTTCTATCATGGAAAAACTCCCAATTTCGGATTAGTCTAAGTTAGCTTTGTTTAAGGGGTTCCCAAAACTAGGTAAAAATTAAAATAATTAAATTTAGGCCCCTAACCTACTATAGTACCTTTAGGGTGGCTTTTTGACAATAACATAACACCTTAGGATCCCATTTAGGCCCCCTAAACTCCTTGTGAAGTTTGAATTCGAATTCCTACATGATGTGACCCAACCAAACACTCTCTCCCAAATGGGAGTACTTAATCATTAATTTGAAAAGAATGAAGAGGACCAAGATTGAGTAACCTTGAGACCAAAACTATAGGTGACATGTCATCAACACATAGACTATAAAAGAGTCAAGTGACACACATAAAAAAAATACATTACATTTTCCTTGACATGCCCTTAATGCACCTAGGTTATGATTAAACATATTCACAAGCAAGAAAGCAATCATGCAGTTACGGAGAAAATTACTTTCATAGTGAGGCTTTTGAATATTCCAAAGATTCACCTTGGTTAAACTATGTCACAAGGTTTGGAACTTGTTTCCCCCAAGAATTTCCATGGTTCCACTTCCTGCACAATAAATTCAAGCATCAATAGTCCAAGAAGTCATATAACATGTATAATGTATGAGAGTATAGTGATAATAATAATTCAAGTAAATTTTCCTATTTAAATCATCCAAGATGTTAGAATAACAAATCTACATAACATAAGCCATTAGATTAACATCTATGTGCATATCAAAATCAATTTATCATTTACCAGTGTATCATAAATCATCATAACCGATTCTCTGAATATCATAATAAAGCACCATAACCAAATTGGCATCTATCCATAATCATCTTAACATTTAGCATCACATCAAAATTCTAATAATATCAATTCATAAGATTGCATCCATATATTTTCAACCATTTCCTACACAATAGTAGGTTCTAAGTGCATATGATAATGTAAACCACTACTACTAAGCATCAAAGTGCGTAAATAAAATAATCCATAGTCCATCAAGTCTCAAATAATTTTCAAAATATCTAGATCTTGAATATCCAAAATGTAAATAAAATATCCATGCTATGATGGGTCGAGGTGAGGTCTCACACCATTAAAACCCTACAACTTCATAAAGTGACAAAGCAATAGCTATAGATCCTCTTTCATCTAATGGTGAAGGCAGGAACTAGGTGTTAGAAATAGAGATTACTGAGGGGTGGGGGTGGGGGGGGTGAATCAGTACTCTACAAACTTTAGTTGCCAACTGGATATTATTACTTACTTTAAACCATGCATAAAAAAGTAATAAAGTAATGCTAAATAGTAATAGTAACTATGCACAAAGATAACTCATAACACCATATTTTGTTAACTAGGGAAACCTTGGCCCAAGGAAAACCCCAGTGGGAATGATACCCACTAGATAATATACTGGTATATAAGTTCCTTTTTAGAGGATTGACCTTGTTAGGAGTCAATGAGAAAATTCGGTATAAGCGGTCCCTGTTAGGAGATTCCAACCCTGTTAGGAGTTGAAATATAATGTAACATGCAATTTCAACTACAAGAAGAGCTCATTGCTCAAACAAGTAATTTACTATTATATTCCTTTCTTGTTTGATCTCTAATCTTCAACTTGATCTTGGATCACTAGATAGCTCATATAAACCTTCACATATATCGCTTTCATAAAAGTTTTCTTACTTCACACAACTTCACAATCACATACAAGCACACTTCTTATTGTAAGAATCCCTTCACATAAATAACATGCCTTTACATAAATTACTACTGGGTTAGCTAAGACCATAATTCACTTTTCCAAGTTAGGGTAAACATCTAGAATGTTGGCCCAAATTGGATAAGTAATTAGTTTGTAAACAAAACAATTCTTTCGTTCAATTTTGCTGTCCTACTTCATCAAAAAATGATTATCTCTATTCTATAGAGTCTATACAAACTTTTGCGGTTATACATATCATCACCAACATGTATAATATCTCCATGTAACTCTTATTTTCATAATATGACATTTGCAACATGTTATAAACAAAACAATACACTATTATAAACCAAATTCTATACTTAAATAATTTTTTGATTACCAAACACTAAGTATCTTTATTTTTGAGGTTTCCTATTAACATGTACATCATGTATTGCCATAAATGACAACCATTACATACCATTATCAGAAAATTTTCAACAATCTCCCCCTTTGGCATTGATGACAACAAAATAAGGAAAATTGGCTAAGTGACAAAAACAAACATAAATAACATATAAACATTACATCCATTACAACTTGTTCAACTTTACATATATACTCCCCCTTACAATATACTTCACATATCACATGTATTTCTTTCCATTGTATCTCTCCCAATCTCTCCTTTTTTCATGTATACAATTTTCACATCTCTCCCATTTTGACATCAATGACAAATGTCAAAATGTCAAGATTCTGTCCAAAAACTGTCTAAAAACTATTGTCATTCCTTATGTTGAAATGATCTACATACAATCATCAAAAATAGTCTTTAGACCACTCATACCTTTGTTCCATGTCTCTTTGGTAGACTTAACTAATGTGAGAATTGCACATAAAGCATATGATGCAATTTCAACTTGATGTAGGGAGTTCAGAGAGTTATAATTTTTTACTCGAATCTGGGTTTTTAAAAAAATCTACATTTGAGATAGTTGCAATTGAGCTAGCTCTATTGGGGTCATTTTGACTATTTTTTCAAGAGCCAAAAATTCCATCTTGACCTTTGAATTTCACTTTTAAAATAGCTTAGGTGTTTTTCTAATTTTTCTGCTTTGTAATAACTTTGAAATTTCTTTCTAAATTTTAGAGATTAGTTGGAAATTCACCTTTTTAGATTAAAGGGTAGATTTAGGAAACTTCAAAATTGCTTTCAGCGGTTTTTTAGAAGTTACCAAAAATGGCATATTTCTCTTGTTGTCAAAATCTACCAAATTTGGAAATTTCCTATTTTTTTGAAGTAGTGTTATTTAATCCTGTTTGAGAACCATGTAGAAGTAGTTTTGGGAGGAATGACGAATTGAAATTTTTTGAATTCTATATTCTATTATGGAATTATTAATTTCTCTGTGAGTTGAGATTGGCCTACTACATCACAACTAGATTGATATTTGAATACAAAAAGTTTGTATATGTTTCCTTGGCCTTGACACATTCCTCTAGCCGCTTCTCAACAAAAGTTAACTTCAAAGCAATGGATTTGTTAGAGGAAAATGTTAATTTAATTTCATTAATTAAATTACCTTTTCTCCCTTCTTGAGATTTCACTTTATGCACTTTTTGCATTCTCTATTTACTAATTAATTAGTAATTATTAAATATCTTTCACCTTTTAGTTTATCATTTGTAACTTATTAGGTTACCCTTTTCAAGTTTTGATCTCCTTTTATTAGGATTGATCTCTTTGTAATTGATAATAGTTTCTTCATCTGAGAATATAATTTCCATGTTTTCAAAGAAAACCCTTGCCTCTTTGTCTTTTTCTTCTCTGTCATAGGCTTTCTACATGTAGGTATTTGAGGGCTTCATGGAATTGATTTTCATATTTTCTCAAATCCTTCATGGTATCAGAGCCATATCTTCTATAGCTTGTTTAGTATTTGGAGAAAAAGAGAGAACAATGGTTTGACAGACTAGATCTAGAGTTTTTTGGGTATTTCTTGAGAAAATAGGGGGTCACAAATTTTTACAGTAGGTTGAGGCCAAACAAACATCACAAATGGATCTAGAAGGCATCAAAACCCCTATTTCCATATAAAGTTTGTCCATTTTGAACAACATTGATCTCAGAGGAAAATTCTTTTTGCCCAATAGGGCTATAAAACCTTTGTATGCAGTTTGAGACACAAAAAAAATGAAAAAATCACAAAAAAAAAATTCATGAGTTTTGTGCCACTATGATCAACTAATTGCAATGACACTGCTGTGGTCACCACTTAGCAGCCCACCCGATAGCTCTGTAGTGGCTCTGCTAGTGGTGCTACCATGGTTCTACCCTCCCTCCACTGGCCCATCACCACCACTCCACTAGGGGTGGTGCATTTTTTTAAAAAGTTCTTTTAACTTTTTTTTTTTTGTTGCTCATACTGGGGCCCTGTCAGTTTTTTCATTGTAACTTAGCATACAGATATATTTTTTCAATCTGAAAGAAGTGTTGAAAAGCTGGTTCTGAGACAAAGATGATGTATTAGAAATTTTTTGGGTTTGATGTAGTTTGGTTTCCTATTTGGGAAGTAAAAGCTAGATGTTTAGTTTTTCACTCCAGAGGGCATATCTTGAGCATCCCATCTCTATTTTTTGAAAGTGTGATATTTTTTGAAAGCTAGTTTAGTCCTCCTTTAAAAAGTACTAGTGTTTCTTCCAAATTTTGTTCCATGCTCTTTCTATCATATTTTTTTCTTTATTTCTTTGTGGTGGAAATCTTGGATGTTTTAGGTCTGGGGATCATTTTTCGTGGCATGTGATCTCTTCTTTTGGGCTATACTATATATTGTATCAGCTCTTTACCCTTTCTTATCATTTTTGATATCATTTATAATCATATTTATTCAAATAAACTAAGATAAAGTGCCACTTCTTGCATTTTTTAGGATCTTGTTCAACATTGTGACTTACTATACTTGCACTACATTATAAAGTGTCATGGGTGGATAGTTGTTTTCCTTTTAGTGCCCTCTTCCTTTGTCAAGTGAGTGTCCCTTCCACGACATTAGCCCCATGATGTGTCAATGACACATGCCTTTATAGGTGTCTATACCTCTTTCTCGCTCTCGATGTTCTTGGTTCTTTCTATTTTATAGGAGATATTGGCTCACTTTCTAAGTTTCCTATCACTGCACCCTTGTTTGCATTGGGGGGGGGGGGGGGGTGTTCCTCTATTTTTTCTCATGCTTCCTTGGTACGATTGATTAGCTCTTCAAGCTTTGGTGTTTCTTGCCATCTATATTTTTGAGTTCAATTGTTTGCCTTTATTTGCCTCCTGATTCGATGCAGATTACAGTCTTCTCTACCTGGTTAGGTTCTATTTTAGAGGAAGTTCTATAGATTAGTAGTCTCTTTTTTATAGAGTTTGCAACTTTTACATGCTTTAGTGGTTTTCTTCATGATTTCTCTTGTTCCTATCTTCTAGAACAATTCCTCTAGTTGGAGGTTTCTACAGTCCTTCACTAGATTTTTAGCTATCTCTTTTTTGGAGTAGAGTTTTTCTCACTAGGTTTTCTCTATTGTTTGCTTCATAGAGATTTTGTTGTGATTAGGTATCTCATCAAGCCTTATTAGTGGGACCCAAGTTTGCTTTCATCATTGCATTGTAGTTTCCTTGTTGCTTTTGCATTGTTTGTAACTATACAGAAAAAGGTTAATTTAATTTCATTAATTAAATTACCTTTTCTCCCATCTTAATATTTCACTTTATGCACTTTTTGAATTTTCTATTTAATAATTAATTAGTAATTATTAAATATATTTTACCTTTTAGGTACTCTTTGTAACTTATTAGGTTACCCTTTTTGGGTTTTGATCTCCTTATACAAGGATTGATCTCTTTGTAATTGATAATCTTTTTTTCATTGAGAATATAATTTCCATGTTTTTAGAGAAAAATCTTGTCTCTTCTTGTCTTTTTATTCTCTGTGAGAGGTTTTTCTACATGTAGGTATTCAAGCGCTTTGTAGATTTGATTTGCATATTTTCTCAAATCCTTCAAGATTCTTTGAAATTAGATGTTCTCTTTAATATCTACCCTTTTTGAAGTTCCAATTTCCTAATCTCACTATGAACACTAGCAACTTGACTCTCAAAATCATCAACTTTGCTAGATGGGTGTTGGATCTCACTGGATAAAGCCTTTAGCTCACTCATCTTTGTCTCTATTTGACTGTCTAAGTCTTTAGTTAGTTTGTATGATAAGGTACACTTAACATACAAAGATTTCCCTTCCTACTGGCATTTCTGAAGTTCTTTTATGCATTTATCAAGATCAACTAATTTGTTCTTGATATTCTGGAAAATAGTGCTAAACATGTTAGCATCATGGGAAATTTGAGCTTTTACCTCTACAACATTCAACAAGTTTGTGAACTCTTTATCAAAAGACTTTAGCACTACCTATGCTCTTTTTTTGGGATCTAACTCAGTATGTTGTACTTGTTGGAAATATTTTACAATAACTGGGGGAGGGGGGGGGGGGGGGTGTATCAGTTATTTAAGGTCCAGATGTACATTTAAAACTTTTCTCACAATTTAGTGAACCCATAAAACACTCATAGTCATGCATGCATTCATTGTGTATTAACTAAGACTTATATGTTACTATCAAATCAAATTGTAGAACTATAAAACATCAAACACAAAACATTCATCAACACATTGACACAATGATTTAATGTGGAAACCCAACTTGGGAAAAACTAGCAATAACATACTACTCATTTTTCACTCTTCTAAAGTGATGTCCTATGAAAGGCCAACCCTATTAAATGTTACAATGCACATTGTTAAATGTGACCCACTTTAGGGATTTCAATCACCCTGTTAAAAGTGAGCCTTGTTAGAGGACTTTATGCCATTCACTTGGAATGCCACCCTATTAAAGGATTTACCAATGAATATTAAGTCAAGCTTACTCGAAAGCATTTACCCTAGATTGATACAACTGTTAGAAAGTAATAGTAGAGCTTTGATCTAATGTAACTTACAACTTCACTTGTAGATTATAGATCTCTATTTAGTCCTTAATTCTACTTGACTTTCATTCTTTGCAGCTCTGACAGCTTGTTCACCCTTCAAGCATTCATCTTCTTAAGCCTTCTTTCTTAGTACACCATTTCAAATACTTCTCTTGGGTCACTTGATGAAGAAAAACCCCTTACTCCTTCTTCTTCTTAGGTTCTTGCACCAAATTCTCTAACTCTTTTGCTTCATGACCAGACATTCCTATATACAAGAAATTAGAAGTTTTTCCCACTCATTATCCATTGAATAAATTAGGGTTTTGGATGGATTAGGTAGGATACAATGTATCTACCCCATATGTGTCATGCCCAAAATTCCACAAGGAAAAAAAAAACTAATTTTTTTTTAAAAATTGAAATAGGAGAGAGGGCTGAAGATGAGATACATAACCTATTCTTAAAATTGAAGGTGATGATGTAAGGTGATGGAACAAAGTTTTTTTTACTTAGAATCTAGATTCCAAGTTCCCTAGGGGTGGTTACCTGGTTGCTAGTTACTGAAGACAAAGATACATTAAGGTGTTAAGGTTACGAGCCCTTAATCTTTTGCACCTAATAAGAGACACTCTAATGTGTAAGAAAAAAATCAATTTGTGTCAATGTAGCAATAAAAGACCTAAGGATTGTAATGAGAAGATGTTTTATCATTTAATCATTTTATACCTACTAATATTAGGATTATCCTTATATTAAAATTATTATTACTATTATTATTTAATTATTATTATAGTTATTATTTTTAAAACACCTTTATTTTCTATACTTAATATACATCTCTTGTCTTAATCGCTAACATTATTATTATTTAACATTAAATTTAAAGTACTATATTTCAAATAATGTTTGATTCATTGTTTGAAGCAACTACCATCTAATTCTATACTTTCCTTTCTACAAACATATCACCCACCTTCCAAACCCATGTCTAATGTAGTACAATTTTTTTTAAAAGTATATTTAAAATTTAATATTTTCCTTAGAAAGAAATAAAAAATAAAAATAAAATTACAACTAACTTTCTAATCTTAAATACCCCCTTTCAAAAAAAAATGATCCTCCTAACACTATATTAGACTTAACATTTTCAACACTTACTTTACATAATACTAAACCCACCCTTTAACAAACAGTTAAAGTTACCCCTTTTAAAAAATAGTTTAAGTCCCCTTTTTAATAAATTTCCTAGGTCCCCTCTTTCCTTAGTCTAATTTCTACCTCCTAGACATTACTCCTAGGTGGGTGTGAATCTCCCACATGGGACATCTAGGATAGTCCCCACTTTATGTCAGGGAAAGTACTTATGACATAGTTTTTAATTAAACTTTTTTGAAGGGGAAAGATGAGCATATAATGCCTTGGTCTTCATTGCTTTTAAAACTCACAAATCCTTCGATTCTGCAAGTCTAGCTCATGTACTTGGTGGCTCTTCCCAAGGCAAGGGTCCAAATAAAAAATCATGGTAATTTCCAAGGCAAATCAACCATACATTAATTTCCAACCTTGCAACACCTTCCAAAATCCTCCTTGCTCTTCCCTAGGTGTGGGTTGGTGGAAGGGGAAGAAGTTGACTTAAAAATATATCTTTTCCAAGTGGTAGACACCTAGATAGAGGTGCAAACACATGTCAGAAAAGGGCATAATCATTATTTCTTTTTTTAAAGTGTTGACAAGGGTATGGTTGCCTAGTTTAGATTTTGCATAAAGATGAAATTTGAAAGCAAAATAGGGTAATATATTTCATATGTTTGGGAAAGTGTGAGGAATATATATATTTTTATTTCTTTTCTTGCACAAGGTCCTATCATGACCTAAGGGCCTCATAACTCATGGCTGCCACCTTATTAATGAAGGGGTGATTTAAGTTTTAAATGTTTCTACTTAGAATTTCCAAAATAATATTTTTTATTGTGTATTATTTTATTGATCTGTATTGGCCAAGGGCATTATTTAGTGCTACTCATACATTTTCCAGAGAACAATTATGCATCTATAGACACTTATTCTTAAGTTGAGCTTATTTTCTTTGTTTCTTCCAATTTTTTTCCCCTCTATATATACTTTTATCAGAGCTAAGATAATTGATCCTTTCATTATAAGTTTTATGGTTTAATCGATATTGTAAATCTATTGTTGGTACGTGACAATTATCCTAATTACTCTCAAACTTGAATTGTCAATGTTTTTATATCTACACAATACAACTTTTGCATGTAAAACTAGAACTTCAAATGCTCCAATTTTATTGTTTATATTTCCATCATGATCATGAATTCATTATCAATTCAACATATACTACACTTAATATGATTCAAGATTAAATTCAAATGCCTCTAAATTATCCATATGAAACTTGTGGAAATAAGAATAACAAATGATAATCTCCTATTCTTCATCCAATGTATATCATGATAAAATTTTTCTTTCCTCCAATACATTCAAATCAAGTAATGACAACATCAAACAATGAAAATTTTCCTTCATGTTCCTCTCAAGTCTTTCACTCAACACAAGCATCAAGCAAGTAGCTAAGGTGGTGAAATCATCATATCAAGATAAACAATGGAAGGACTTTTACATGCAAGGTGTTCACAATCTTTCTCTTTGTTGGCCTATGCATGAGATCAATAAAAACACTTCTACAATACAATGAATTTACATAATAAGATGAAGTTGTCCTCTATTTCAATACAAAAACAATAGTATTCTCTTCTTCCATGCAAAGGTAAGACTTCAAAATCTCCAAATTTCCAAGACTCCAAGCAAATACCTATAACTAGAGACAAAATGTAGAACCATGGAGGCTCACCTCCTAACCTAGGCCTTAAGGAGGCCACCCACCAAGCTTGGGGAAACAAGGCACTAATGGTTGCATACTACACATTCACATACCATGCATGATCACAAAAATTTAACAAGATTCTACACAATACAAGACAACCCAACCCAAGGCTTGCACAAAGATTCAACAATTGAATCAAGTATAGGGTGAAGGTGGGCTCTCTCCATGAGGAGGATTTCCAAAGCTATGTTTCACAATATACACATATTCTCATTATCAACATGCCCTTTTGAGGCTTAAATTAACTTTCTCTCCACACACCTTCTTATACCTCCCAAAATGCAAGTAAACAAGAAGTTTCATATTCCATTGAACACATACAAATCATCTCCACACATGGGAGAGTTTCTCAACTACATGAGTGAGACCAACTAACCCCTTCACCCAAGCATATCTTCCCTCCCAAGGGTGAGTGATGCTTTAGACCCATTACACAACACACAACATGCAACAAAATAATATTCAAGGAGGAAAATCACATAAACTTCTTCACATACAACACTCAAAAAAAGATCTTTTTCCACAAACCACATCTACAATACAATAAATTTACCATGAAATGAAGACAACACATTAATCCTACATGCACATGAAGAACACCATTGATCATGGATACCAACCTCACTCCAAGCAATGGAAAATGAAAATTTTTAGTAGAGCTCCTTATCCTCTTCCTCCAAACCCTAGTTGTCTCTAAAGATAGAGAGTGGCCAAGTGATTTTCTAATTTGGCCAAACCTCCATATATCACTCTCATTTTTGGATTCAATAAAAATGCATTCTTCTTGGGGTCTCCTAGGTCTACTAGGCACCCTAGTGGTCATTATTAGCCCCCTAACTTAAAGTAATAACATGGGTATAGTTTATTTTTGTCACAAATTAACCTTAGAGTTACTTTATGGCCCTCACAATGATAGGTATGTTCAAATTCCAAATTTCCCATGGTGGTAACTTTTTCTCTTTACTAGTTTAAGGAAATAAGTTAAATTTCTGAATTAAGGTATTTAACTCAAAATAAGGTGGCCACATGATCTATCATCAAAAAACATGTCATTTTGACATAATGAGTACAAGTGTCAAGTGACACACACAAAATTCACTATACATCACACATGACACATTCAAAATCTACACATGAAATACTTACTACACACATACATCTCACATTTACAAAATAAACACATCTCAATGAGGTTTATGAATCTTATAAAGATTCACCTTGATAGTGTCATTTTAACATGTGTTTATACCTTGTTTCCCCATTAAGTTTCCATGGTTCATTTCTTGCACACTAAACTTGAACATCAGTAGTCCAATGAAAAGTCACATATAAAATAAATATGAGAGTAAAAGTATATAATACTTTCATTATTCCATCATTCACATATAACATATTCCATAATCAACTTCCCACTCTCCATCATTTACATATAAAGTATTTAGTCATTAATCCTAAAAAAAAACTACGTGTTACTAACTTTCCTAACAAGATCAAATTAAGCATTTTAAACACATCATATTTCTATTTCTTATCATAAAAATGAAATACTAAATAAATATCCATTAATCCATTGACTATGCCAAAAAGTTCTAATACATATCACAATGGAAGACCACAATGTAAATACCATCAGTTAAGTAGCAAAATTTATGATCCATCAAGTATCAAAATATATGTCAAGATATTAGGTCCTAAATAACAAAATGGAAATACACTATCTATGATATGATGGGTCAGGGTGAGGCCTCACAATATCTTGTCTTCTCTACAACTCCTAGAATCCATTTGTATTCACTTCCAAAATGGTTTACATAAGATTCTGTGCCACCAACTCATCAATATTATCTTTCTCCTTGTTCACAAGTTCTAAGAAAACAAACTTGTCAACTTTTATTTGGCAAATATTTGATCTTTTTCATAATGCAATAGCTTGACATTATCAATATTTTGATGCTCGATTCATATTGTGTCACTTGGTATCAACTATACAATCATTTGACATAAACTAAATTTTACTAGTGCTAGACATCAACTAGAATTTTCTTTCCCTCGACTCTAACTGAATTTTTTCTTGGCTTGAACTAACTTTGCTTGGCACCTACCATCCACTTGGTCAAGCTTGGCAAATGAAATTTTTTTAAGTTATTCTTCTAAACTTTCTAAGTGTAGCCAACCATTTTATAACCTTAAGTAGATCATCAATACATCATGTTATTGTATATGAGCAATGTTAGTATGCTAATAGAAACCAAATTTAAATAAAGCTTCTACAAACTAAACAAAATTCATAAACTTCAAGATAGACTAAGATGAACTCTCAATTGAGAATATGAGCCATTAATGGGCTCTCTCAATGAGAAGCTCTCTTGTTGAGTAGCTTTGTCTAAATAGATAGGATGTATTCTCAAGCTTATTCTTCAAAAAGGGCTTCAAATGGAGTTGGAATTTGGGTGTGAGTGTATGGTTTTGATGTAAAATGGCTTCTCAAAATGGCATTATGACTTTACTTCATGGATTGTGTTATTTTGCAAAGGGGAAGGATCCAATTTATAGGCAAGAGGCTTGAGGGATTGAGGGCTAAGATGCAAGGATGGGAAAAAGCTTATGGAGGGCTCAGATTGCATGAGAGGAGAGCACATGGATTGTGCTTCCTTATAGCCAATCAAGGAGTGACACATGTCACATGGTGAGAGGATGGAGGAAAGGGGAAGGATGAGTCAACAAAGGAGGCTCAAGGGATAAAATCTTCATAAAGGCCCTCATAATGACTTGTAAGAGCAATAAAAGGGCTTGTAAGAGTCATTTATGACCTAGTGGACTTCATAAAGTTTTATGGTTGAGATATTTTGAGGGTGATGAGAGAAATTTTGACTTGGACTTGATTAGGAAGGTTTTAAGCTTGTTTAGGCTTGTGCAAATGATTAGAGGATGGATTAGGATGGTTTAGGATTAGCTTAGGGATAGGCAAGTGGATGGCATTTAATGAGGGTGGGTGAAGGAGGAGATATTTGTTAACTTTGGCTTGGGTTAGTAAGTCTTAACCCATGTTTAGGGAATGTGACAAGGTTAGGAGGGGATTAGGATTAGGTTTAAAGAAATCTTCTAGAAGAGTCTAGACTTTGGATGAGGATAAAGACTTTCTAGAATAGTCTAGAATTTCCTAGGATGAGGATGAAGACTTTCTAGAAGAGTCTAGAACTTCTTAGGATAAGGATAAATTAGATTTTTAAGAAATAAATAAAGTTTTATTTATTTCAAGGGTTTGGGTTGAGGAGATATTTATTAAAACTTTTTTAATAAACATGAGGATTAATATTTAATCTTAATTAAATATTTTGAGTTGGGATTAGGGGTAGGAAATGATGGGATTAACCTTTAATAAAAATTAAAGAAGGATTAGAAGATTTTGGAAGAGGTTAGTGGTCTTAAGAAAATTGGCCAAGTTTTGGGCAAAAAATAATTTTTTTATTTATTTTGAATTTTTTGGTCAATTTATTAATTAAATAATTAATAAATAAGGAAATAATGTTTAAATAAGATTTAAAAATTTTTGGGAGGGATTCTTTAATTAAATATTTTTAATTAAGATAAAGGGATTTAATGGCATAAAAATTAATTAATTAATTAAATAAATAATTAATTAATAAATGATGATGTCATCAGGAATTTTTCAGAAAATAAAAATACTTTATTTTCTAAAGGTTTTTAGGTCTCTACATTTTGCCCCTCTTTGATGTGATGCCGCAAGTGGCATGGCATCAAAGATAAGAAAATAAGATGCCCAAGGCTAGAGCAGAAGAGGAGAGAATGGATTGTGAGATACCCCCTCAAGAAGGCAGCAGGGAGAGAAAGCGAGGCTCGATGGCTTCTTGAAAAGTACAAGAATCTTGGATGAGCAAGGAAACTCAGATTGGCAAAGAGAAGGGGTTGAATTAGCTCAAACTCTCACTATGGGAGAATGATAAAGGAGAATTAGATGCACAAGAGGAAGCAAGCTTAAGACTTTAGGGAAGGTGGAGGATGAAGGAGCAGAGTGCTATAAAAAGGAGTCCAGTATAGGGAGATGGATGAGGGGATTAAAAAGCTGATGCAATAGGATTTCAAAGAGTTAGATTGGCAGAAGATGGGTTTCGGAGATCCCTAGGACTAGGATTGTGGATCTCGAAAGATGAGGCTTGGTGGGTTGATTTGGATTGGTGGATCCCTAAGACTAGGATTGTGGATCCCTAAAGCTAAGAGTGATGAGTGATTCAAAGAGATACTGATGCATCAGCTGGGGTAGGAGAGACGGATGTTGGATATAGATGGGGGATAAGGGAGATGAAGGAAAACCATTGAAGCTTTTTGAGCGGGGGGATACTTCAAAGAGAAGTACCATCATGTAGTTGAGCACTAGATTTGCTATAGGACTATTGGTTAATTGCCAAGGTTACCAAGAACATCAATGCCTTTTCACCAACCATCCAAAGGACTGACAAACTAACTCAAAACAAACACGCAAGGATTGCCCCAGCATCACACATGAATCCTAGAGGAAGCAGCGTGGAAACGACACTGAAGAACCCACAAGCAGAAAAGAAAAACAAATGAAAGACCTGATGAAGACCTTACGCTCTAATTGCCCCATTCGTAGCATACCATGATATGGAAGATCATGGCAACCTTGAGGAGGGAACAAGGAGATTGCTTGGAAAAGATAGTTCAAGACCCAAAAGGGAAGATCCCAAATCAAAAGAAAGTGAAAATCCAAAAGAGATCCGTTTTGCCAATGAGATGGGTAGGACAAGGTACTAATGGACCAAGATCAGACATGAGGAAAGCTATATCCTGCAAGGACCTATCGGAGAGCACCGAAGCTGGTGGATTTGGATGAGTGATGCGTCTGGCAAGCTGAACTAAGAAAGATAACACTTTGGTGACAGGAAATCTAGCTAAAGGATGCGTTGGAATAGCTAACCAAGATGTGTGATGGGTGCAAGATGCTGATCAAGGATGAACTGACACGAACGCTGGATAGATACAATGGTACTAAGCTAAAGAGGATGTACAAGCTGATGGACCAAGATATGTTACAAATGTACAAGTTTTTTCATGTTTTTGTTTTTGTGAGATGGAAATGTTTGTGAAGGATGGGATGTCTATAATAGGTGATAGGTGGATAGGTAGATGGTTTGCAAAAAGATTAAGTGAAAATGGGGTTTTGTGTGTGCATGTGATAGTATACAAGATTATTTATAGGCTGGAATATGGTACAAACCTTGGACAAGATTTAGATAGACAAGGTATGGTACAAGATTTACAAGGTATAATACAAGCTTTGGTACAAGATTTACAAGCTGTACAGGAGGTATTTACAAGCTTCATCAAATTTTGGATATTTGGTTGGAACACCAAGGGAACAAGCAAGTGTGTCTTATGGGATGGTGGGTGAATGGATGAGGGATAGGATAGTGATAGATAATGGATTAGTCTTTAGTACACAAGGTGCCTAAATTACTAGGTTTTTACCAAGGTACCTATCCAAGGTGCTTGAATTGCCAAGTTTTCACCATTGGACGCTTATTTCTCTTTACTATTTTTTTCTTTTGTATTTTTCAAAAGCTAGGTATACCAAGGATCTTCAAGCATAGAACTTCTTGAGATGAATGATGTTAGTAGGATCATTCAAGAGTTCTCCTTCTGGTGTAGATAGTTGATAAGCTCCGGAGCCAAAGGAAGCAGTGACAACATAAGGACCAAGCCATGTAGGTTCAAACTTGCCTTTCTTTTCTCGATCTACTTGGACTTTCATGTTCTCTTTGAGGACCATGTCACCTAGCTGAAAGTGTCATGGAAGCACCTTCTTGTTGAAATTCCTTTTGAGACGAGTTTGATAGACTGTGAGATGATCATAGGCTTGTTGTCACTTCTCGTCTAAGAGATCTAGCTGGGTGAGTCAACCTACTCTATATTCTTCATTTGATATTTGCCCTTGCAAAGATATGCGCAAGGAGGGAAGTTCAACCTCTATAGGTAGTACCACTTCAGCACCATAGACTAGGGAGTATGGAGTTGTGCCTGTGGATGTATGAAAGGAAGTTCGATAGGCCCATAGGGCTGGATTTATTTGTAGGTGCCAATCACGGCCGGAATCATTGACAACTTGCTTTAGAATTTTGAGAAGGGTTTTGTTAGTTGCCTCAGCCTGGCCGTTACCTTGTGGGAAATATGGGCTAGAAAAGCGGTGATGGATGCGGAGGGAAGTGCATGATTCTTCCATGTTGAGATTTTCAAAGTTACCTCTATGGTCGGTGAAGATGGTGGATGGGATGCCGAAGTGGCAAACAATGTGGTATAAGATGAACTTGGAGACTTGAACTCCTGTAGTTGAGACTAGGGGGACTGCTTCCACCCATTTAGTGAAATAGTTTGTAGCTGTTATTATCCATTTATGTCCATTAGATGAGAGGGGTGTGATAGTTCCAACTAGATCAAGGCCCCAACAAGCGAAAGGCCAAGGTGGTGCAATAGGCTGTAGATCTTGTGTTGGAGCATGCACAAGATTTGCATGTTGCTGACATGGGAGACACTTTCTGACAAAGTCACAGGAATCTTCTTCAATGGTAGGCCAATAGTAGCCTGCTCTAAGGATTTGTCGCGCTAGGACAATACCACTTGTGTGGGCACCACAAAGTCCAGAGTGTACTTCCTTTAACACCATCGCGGCCTCATTTTGGTCTAAACATTGAGAGAGAGTATCATGATAACCCTGATGATATAGGGTTTTGGCTATGATAACATAGCGGGATGATTTTCGAATGAGGTTCTAGCGTTGGGTACATGTGAGGTGAGGGGATATGATACCATCGTTAAGGTAAGCGTGAATCTCATGGTACCAAGGGGATTGGGGACCAACCAAGATACAAACACGGTTTGAATCCTCATTCGCATAGGCGGGTGTGAGGAGCTGCTCCACTAAAAACTCATACTGTGTAGCTGCTTGGGGAATTTCCAAGAGTGAGCCTATAGTAGCCATAGCATCTTCTGCTTTGTTCTGTATTCGAGGCACTTGTGTAAACTGAAGCTTTGTAAAATGTTGGGTTAGCTGATCAACTAGCTCTTTGTAGGGTAATAGCTTTTCATCTTTGGTTTGATATTCATTTAGGGCTTGCTTGATGATGAGCTAAGAATCGCCAAAGATTTGTAGCTCAAAAATGTTCCATTCTACAGCTATCTTTAATCCTGCTATGAGGGCCTCATATTCAGCTATATTGTTGGTGCTAGGGAATTGCAGCTTGAAGGCTTTTGGAATGTAATCTCCTTGAGGTGTGACCAACAATATTCCTGCCCCTGATCCATGAGATGTGTATGAGCCATCAAAATAAATTTTCCATGGGGGTTGTTCTTCAATTAGACAGATATGCTCATCTGGAAATTCTGTGATCAATGGATAAGCATCTATTAGAGGTGCATCAACTAGGTGATCTGCTATAGCTTGCCCTTTGATTGCCTTTCTATTCACATACTGGATGTCAAATTCACTAAGGAGCATAACCCATTTGGCCAAATGGCCTGTAAGTGCTGTTCTAGAGAGCATATACTTGAGAGGGTCAATCTTGGAGACTAGTTGGATGGTATGACTTAGCATGTAATGGCGAAGCTTTTGAGTTGAGAAAACAACTGCCAAACAAGCTTTTTCCATAGGAGTGTAATTGAGTTCATAACCAACTAGGGTTCTACTGATGTAGTAGATGGTTCTTTCTCTATTGTAGTCATCAAGCTATGCTAGAAGTGCCCCTAGAGCAGTAGGTGTTGCTGATATGTACAAAATTAGGGGATGACCAGGAACTGGTGGAACCAAGATAGGGGGATTGATGAGATCCTACTTGAGATGGTCGAAGTTGCGCTGACATAAAGGATCCCACTTGAAGTTCTCATCCTTCTTTAGTAAATGTGAAAATGGTGTACACTTATCTGCAAGCTGGGAGATGAAGCACCGAACAGATTGGAGCTTTCCTTGAAGAGAGCAAAGCTGTCATAGTGTCTGGGGAGGAGGCATGTCTAAGATAGCCTTGACCTTCTTGTGGTCGATCTCTATACCTCGTTTAGAAACTATGAAGCCTAGAAGCTTGCCAGATGTGACCCCAAAGACACATTTCTTGGGATTCAGCATGAGATGATATTTGGCTAACCTATCAAAGACTTTCTCTAGGTCAGCAAGATGATCCATGAAGGCATGAGACTTGACCAAGATATCATCCACATAATCCTCCAAAATGCTATGGATGAGATCATGAAAAATGGCTATCATAGCTCTTTGATAGGTAGCCCCAGCATTCTTTAGGCCAAAAGGTATCATGTTGTAGCAAAAGGTTCCCCAAGGGGTAGTGAATGTTGTCTTATGCTGATCCTCTTCTACAATCTTGATTTGATTATACCCAGAAAATCCATCCATGAGGGACAAAATTTCATGTCCAGCTTTAAGATCTACTATCATATCTATGTTGGGCAAGGGAAAATCATCTTTTGGACAAGCTTTGTTAAGATCTCTAAAATCAGTGCAGATTCTGATGTCACCGGAAGGTTTAGTGACAGGGACCATGTTGGAGATCCACTCTGAGTAGTCAATAGGTCGGATAACCTTAGCAGCTAACATTCTTTCTAATTCATCTTTGACCAATAATGCCACCTTGGGGTGCATTTTTCTAAGCTTTTGTCTAACGGACTTGATCTTTGGATCAACTGCAAGATGATGAACTACAAGCTTTGGATCAAGTCCTAGCATGTCCTGATATGACCATGCAAATTGGCCAATGTTCTCTCTTAAGACCTCAAAGAGGAGGTCAGCTTGGTTTTGTGATAGGGATGCAACAATGTGAACAAGTCTAGGGATCTCTGAAGAACCAATGTTGACTTCTTCAGTATCCCCAATTAGAATAGAAGACACCTCTGGTCGATTATCTTGAGGAGGCAATGCTAAATCCTCATGTTCTTCTTGTGGCTCTGGATTTTCTTGCTAAGGGGTTCTCTTCGTTGCCTTAGCTAGTCTCAGATTCACCTTAGTTCCAGTTTTGGGTGTATCAGAACTAGGTTGGGGATTTTCTCCAAAATACCCCTTGGGATCTAGCTTGTAGATATAGGCAGAATCTGGCTTTGTTTTCTTGTGAGGAGTTTCAGCTCCCATGAATCTTAGAAGTGCCTCCTTTGATGTGAACTCATCGATGTGTATGACACTTGGTTGGTCCCAATCTATGAGTTGTGGATGGGCGAGTGGTAGGTCAATGAGGTGGATGGATAGTTCTTGGAGAACAGAGTCTCCGAGGGAGATTTGGTCTAGGATATCGTCGTAGGCTCTCTTTTCAACTTCCTCAGGAATGTCTTCAATTTTGACAAGGTTGCGGTGAATGTTTAAAAAAGTGTGACCATTCTCATTGGTGCCCCCAGTTGTGGGTATGCCAAAGCCAAGACCTGACTTCGATTCCCACTTGTGTGCATCGATGGGGCACTGCATGCCTCTTTCTTCTGGTCCTAGACCACCACCTTGATAGTTCCATTTGTCAGTGATGAGCTTATGTTCTTGGGGATACTTTTGGCTGAAGTAATCAAGGTGTGCTTGATTTCTTTGAGGTGCATCCTTATGTAACCATTTGTTGATATCTGGAGTGAGCTCTTCATGAAGAGGGATTTTTGAGGATACAAAGGTTGTTGGGCCAAACTGTTTGTATCGAGGAGGTGGAACCTCCTTTGCTTTGTGATATGTTGGTCATCCATGGGCATGTGGATCAGGTGGGAGTGCCCCGACAACAAATGCATCTGATAGACTATACTTTCCACAACCTTTGTTATTGATCTTCATGGTAGACAGGGTAGAGGCAAGGATGGTTTCTGGGTCATTATAAGTGTGGGATGAGTTGGCAATGGATGTGCCGATATCAATTCCAGGGCAATGGTTTGTATATGAAGCTTCAACCACATTGCAGTAAGCAAAGGGTTCTGGATCAGCATGGATGGTTACCTCAGTGCCTTGATGTAGAAATTTGATGCACTGATGGTAAGTGGATGGAACGGCTTTCATGGCATGAATCCATGGGCGACCGAGGAGGATGTTAAATGGTAGGTTTAGATCAATAACATGGTAGAGTGTCTCTTGGATGACTGGCCCAACCTTGATTGGCAGCAAAATAGTTCCTTCTGTGGTTCTTTCCAAGTTGTCATAAGCTTTGATGGTGATAACCTCACTGATGATATCTGCCTCAGTATACCTAGCTTGTTTTATGAATTTTAGGGTGAAAATATTCAAGGCTGATCCATTATCTATCATTACTCTTTTTACAGCAAAGTTGGATACCATGATGGCTATGCGAAGTGGAAGGGTGTGATCTGGCTCGACCACGGGTATGTCGGTGGGTTTGAACGATAGGGCACATGAGGATGAGAGGTGTCCAACAAGATTATGAAAATTAGTAGCATTGATATCAGAAGGGACACAAGATTCTATGAGAGCACTATCAAGGATGTTCTTGTACACAGGACTAGTGCGAAGAAGGTCTAAAATGGAGATTTGGGCTGGCATGTTCCCAAGGTGTTCCAAGATATTGTACTGGCTTTTTGATGGAGCTGATGGTGTTGGTGTAATAGGTGGGCCTGCATTGTTAAATCGCGCTCTTTGAGTGGTGACTACACACTCATTTTTTGGTCCTTGGATATTGATAACATTGATGGAAGGCTCTTTCTTGAATATACAACCTATAAGGCTACCATAGTCTATATAGGATGAAGTGTGGTCATTGTTCTTCCCATGCTGTTGGTTTGGCTGACAGTTGTTGGTGTTGTTGTTGTTGGTTTGGATAGGTGCTTTTCCAGGATTTTGGTTGTGGTGTGGAGGAAAAGCATTTTGATAGATTTGTAAGCCTGCATTGGGAGAGGTTTGGGCACCAACAGTGATTTCCTTCCGATCAATGAGGTCCTGCACATAGTCTTTCAGTTTCATGCATCTGAGGGTAGTGTGACCTTTTACCCTATGAAATTTGTAGTACTCATTATCTTTGTACCATGCAGCTTTGGATTTTCTTGGGTTAATTTGCTGGGTAGGAGGAAATTTGATGAGGTTTTCTTTGACTAATTCCTCAAAAATGACATCCAATGGCTCACCAAGGGGTGTATAGTTTCTAGGTGTAGGTTAGAATCTAGGCTTTTGTCCTGTAGCTACATTGATGGCATTAGCTTGATTGCTAGACCCTTGGAAGTTGGGTCTTGGATTGTGGTTTTGATAGCTTTGGTTATTCTAATGTTGGTAGTTGATAGCTTGTTGATTGTTTGGTTGATATGGTGGGTTGGACTGGTTGTGAGAAGGACCAACAATATTCACATGTCTGGTGTCAGTGACGCCATCTGTTGCAACATGCTTGTTTTCGTTCCAATACCTAGACTTTTCATTGGAATGTGATTGGTTTTGGTTGGCTTCCTTGTAAATCTTGACCACACCATCTTTAATGAGTCCTTGCTCAAGGATCATTCCTTTCTCTTTGATATCTTTGTAGGTCTGCAAATAGTTCATGGTCATGTGGTGAGCCAAGCTAGGATGGGCATTATCAATAAACATTTTCACCACATGGTGTTCTAGCAAGGTGCAGGATATGCGAGTGGTAAGGGTTTGCCATCTTTGCAGGTATTCGGAAAGGCTTTCTCCACCTTTTTTATTGGTGTGGACAAGATCAACTATTGATAGCTCTGTTTCAACAAGATGGGCATATTTGGCTACAAATGCCTCAGATAATTCAGCAAAGTTTTTAATTGTGCCATAGGGGATTCTATAAAACCATTCAAGAGCTGGTCCAGCCAAGCTTTTGGGAAAAAGGTGCAAGAGGAAGACATCATTGTATGCTACGTCCTGGCAGTGCATGTAAAATTCTTTGATATGTGTGACAGGGTCTCCTTTTCCTCTGAATTTGTCAAATTTGGGTACCTCAAAGTGTTTGGGAAATGGTGTCATGGTAATGGCTCTGTCAAATGGGTAAGGACACACATTCTCAAACTTGAATGTCTTCGCATCATTCCCTTCTTGGATTTCTTTCAGAGCTATCTTCATTTGCTCCCATTCTGAATTGATAGGTGATGGCTGGGGTGCCCCTAATGTAGGAGTGCCTTGAGGTAGGTATGTTTTGGATGGGGCCACTGAATATGGATGGCTATGAGATATTTTCTGATAGGGATTGTACATTTTTTGGGTAGCTGCATGGTGGATGATAGGTTGCTGAGGGGGAGGTGGTGCATATTGCTGCATGTGCTGCGAGGCTTGCTGTTGATATGAGATTTGAGGTTGGGATTGAGGAACATAAGTTGGCTATGGGATAAATGGATTGCTTTGTGGAGGTAAGGTATAAGATGGTTGAGAGGCTTGGGGAAAGGATTGGGGGGCTTGTGGGGTTTGACCAATATATGTGGGTTGTGCCCCCATTTGGGATGGTATCTGCAAATAATTGGTGGTTGGCTGGGGTGGTGGATTACCTCCTAGAAGTGACATTGAAAAGTAGTTGGTAATTGGAGGTAATGGATTAGTTGGTGGTGGAGGTGGTGGGAATTGAAAGCTTGGGAATGGAACTGATGGGGTTTGATAGCTTTGTGGTTGGATTTGGAAGCTCAGTAGAGTGGTGCAAGGGCTGGGTTCACTTGGGAGCTTGGTAGAAAATTGGTAGTAGCTTGTGGGATTTGATAGCTTTGTGGAGTGAGGGTAGTAGCTTGTAGATTTCTGGCTAATGGTATTGAGCTCCCAAGACCTAATGGAAATGATGGGATTGTGCTTTGGGCTATAGTGAACAAGTTGGGGGTGATAAAAGGTTGATTACTTGGTCCCATGGGTGGCATCCCTATTGTATATTGCTAAGGTTGGCCAAAGATGCTAGCACTTATTTCGGAGATGGGTGGATTTGGAAGGCTGGGTTGGGGAGCAGCAGCAGCAATAGTGAAGGGGGTGAATGGTGAGTTGTTTTCGGTAAAGGGGGTTTGGAGCAGAGAGGTATGAACCAAGGATGGAGTGGTGGTGGCTGGGTTGGCTTGTGGCATGGAGATTTCAACTTGGGTGGATGATAGTATGTTTGGGTCTGTTGGATCATATGGATTGGCTGGAGGCTCTTCTTTTGGCATATATTGAGGATAATTTGGATCATAAGAGCCTATGGGTGGTGGTAGCTGCCCAAACAATGGGTGAGATGGATCTGATAATGGAGGGGGTCTTCCAAAGTCAAAGGTTCCTACATTTTCCCTTCAAAAATTAGCCATGATTGTCTCTTTGTTCTTGTCTATAATGGAATTTACCAATACTACATTTCCTGGTTGGTTCATGAAAGCTTCAATGTCAGTACATGATGGCATAGCTTTCTCTAGGCTGAAGGATGGCTGAGTGCTCAAGGGGGGTGAGGTTGTTCGATCCAAATGATAGGGCTCCATTGTTTCTTTCTTCTTGGCTAAGCGAGTGACGGGTGACATGAAAAATGCTCCTAGGAATGAGATGCAATAATGCTGATGGATGCAAAAGGGGGAAGGCTTCTCTATGCAAATGATTTCCTAGGTTAAGGCAAAGCTATATGACAAAACCTAAGGAGGATTGGGTTGGAGATTCTAACTTCAAAGATATGTTGCCAAAGCATGAAAGGTCTGCTTTCCTATGTGCAAGCTTGGTGTTGATTATGTCAACTTAAGGATAGACTGATGATCCTTTAGGAAGAACACGAGATTGACAACTTGTGAATCCCAACCTTTAGCTCAAGGTGATGAGGGATAACAAGTGAAAAAGCTGGATTACCCTAGACAAAGCTCTGTCAAAGGGATAACCTTGGTGAGATTGATGGATTTGGAAAATTTTAGGAGTGGCAAACTTTTGGCAAAAGTGACAACAATTTTGAAGGCTTGGATGTGAGGTTTTGATTGCTGGCTAGATGGTTTGATTCTAAATGAGATGGATGAGCTAATAATGCTTAAGGGGATAACCTAAGATGACTGGCTTTTCTACAAAGATGACTCTAAAGTGAAGCTCATCCAAGAAGATGTGGAGAAACAAGGGTGTCTAATCATAGAAATCATGCCTATTTGGTAAGGCATAAGTAGGATTAACTCCTGGATGTTGGCTAAATTTGATGGTGCGCTCTAACCAGGCCTCTTGAAGTGCTTCGTCGGTAGCTTTGTCCTCTGCTTTGTGGAGTTTGGCAATTCGTGGGCTTGGTGTTATTTCTTTTCTCTTGGCTAAAAGTTCTTGGTATGCTAGAGATGGTTTGAGTTTAACTTTGTGGAACTTCTGTTTGGGTTTGGGTTGCTCTGACATCAATTTTTGAATCTGCTTGGCTTTGAGAGATCTTGGTTGTTTTGCTTCAACTCGTTCAACTTCTAGAATAGGCAGTGACTATGCTAAGTATGCCCTAAGCTAGGATTGACCAAGTTTGGCAAACATTCATTCAACAAATAAAAGATCAAGCAATAGATAGAAACAACCAGATAGAAGTTTTTGATTCTCAGAAAGTGATACTTGTGCCAAGGAGTGTGTATGTTCTACACATTTTTCGATCAGTCACCTCAAACACATTAACATCCTAGATGGTTGTCTACAAGGTTGATAGTTGGTTTATCTAAGGAGTCCTCGATATACCCAAGGTACGTGAGGCCCAAATCCGTAGATGAGACCAAAAAGATGTCACATAGCCGAGAGGAGCGGTAACCCACTTCTCCTCTTTCACTTCTCAAGGGTATAAAGTTCCTTGAGGCTTAGCCCGAGTGACAAAATCTTGATCCCAAGAGAGGTGTCTTTCGATTCACCTCCCAATTCTTATACTCCGCCAGAATGCTGGAGTTGAGGTCGTCCAAGGGGTGATGAAATCCCCAAGCAGGCCTCCTAAAAAGAAACAAGGTTTTGGATCATAATCTTATGCACCCAAGATGGCCTCAAAAGATGACAAGGGGAGAGAAGACTTGGATGACCTTGGGCTAAAAAACATGCTTGTTCTTTTACCAACTAACTCTTATGTGTGCTAATCTAGACTTTGCAAGCACTCATGTTTAAGAGACAACGTTCAATTCCAACTTGAAGTGCCAACAAAAGTAAATCGATCAAAGAATGCAAACAATAAGAAGAGTTAGGGTCAACAAAAGAAAACTCGCGCACCCAGAGGCCCTCCACATCAAGTATCGATTAATTTTCTTTAAGGCATTCAAGATTGAGTGTGAGTTTGTTTTAAGCCCAAAACAAAAGTGTGTGAGATTCAATTTCAAGCACGCGTTCGAAGGCTCTCCATGTTAGTTGTTGTTCAATTTTAGTGCCCAAACTTGAAGTGTGATCGATTTAATCTAGAGTTTTGATCATTTAAGAATTTTGATAAAGTTAAAGAAAACATTCAAAGACCAAATGAGTGAGTTAGATTGTGGAACATTTAACACCTTTTTCAAGTAGACCCATCCCCATTAATGGCGCTGAGATTGCAACCAATGGTTAATATTTGATGGGTGATTAGAAAAGCGGTGAGTCCAAGGAACTACTCAAATTGATTTTTGCAAATTTGTATTTTAACTTTACAAGGTTTCTTAAATGTCCAAAAATCAAACTTTACCTAGATTGCATGTGGAAAAGAGATTTGTTTTGTTCAATTTTTAGAAGCTCCAAATGAAGTGTTTGATATTGCAATGTTAATTGATCCTTAGAATTCAAGATTGGATTTGTTGTTTTAATCATGCATTCAAGGAAAATTTGATTTTAATCCATGGCATTCAAGAGTGATTTTAGCAACATGCATTCAAAGACAAGTGGTTAAACATTCAAGTGTTTTCTTTTGAGCATTCAAGATTGAGATTTTGTGTGTTGTTTTAAGAACTTTGAAGTGATTTGTTTTAACCTTAGATCATTCAAGATTGTTTTGGACTCAAAAGTGAAAATGACTCTTTGGACTTTGGTTTTCATTCAAGATTTTGTGTTCTAGTTTGCATGTTTTAAGCCCAAAAATGATATTCCTAGATTGTTTTGATGCATGAAAAACCTAAGAAACATTCAAGATTTTGCAATAAGACTTTTTTTTGGAACAAATAACAAAGCTTTTAGGACTCTTAGTTTTCATGAAATTTTTTAAAAGAACTTTAGTGTGCACTTAGTGTTGATTTTGAACCTTTTGAAATGGAAACTTGAAGTTCTTTTTAAATTCCCAAAAATGAAGTGTTCCTAATTTTGCATGAATGCATCTAAAACCTTGATGTTGCAAGGATGCAAATGATTAGATTGGTTTAGTTTCACTTGTTAAAAGATTTTTTCTTTTTTGCAAATTTTTAATTTTTCAATGGATTTAAGTATGATTTGGGGGTTCATTTTAAGCACTAAAAAGAAGTGTGTATGATTTTGCTTCCTTAAAAAAAAAATGGCCAAGATCTCCCAGAAGAAAAAGAAGAAGTAGATGGAATAAGAAGAATATAGACAAGAAGAGGAAGAAGAATTTCAAGTTCTTTGTCCACCTATAAGCTTGAAAAATCTGCAAACACTATGAGATAGATTATGAGTTCCTTTGTCTTCTTCATGCTCATGTGGACCTACAAAACCAATTTATACAATCCTACCAATCACAAAAACAAGTAAAATTAGCCAAAATCAGCAAATGACATACAAAACTTGACTAAAAAATCTAATGAAGATGACCCATGCGGGGTCCCACCGAGCGTGCCAAAATGTATATGAGCAATGTTAGTATGCTAATAGAAACCAAATTTAAATAAAGCTTCTACAAACTAAACAAAATTCATAAACTTCAAGATAGACTAAGATGAACTCTCAATTGAGAATATGAGCCATTAATGGGCTCTCTCAATGAGAAGCTCTCTTGTTGAGTAGCTTTGTCTAAATAGATAGGATGTATGCTCAAGCTTATTCTTCAAAAAGGGCTTCAAATGGAGTTGGAATTTGGGTGTGAGTGTATGGTTTTGATGTAAAATGGCTTCTCAAAATGGCATTATGACTTTACTTCATGGATTGTGTTATTTTGAAAAGGGGAAGGATCCAATTTATAGGCAAGAGGCTTGAGGGATTGAGGGCTAAGATGCAAGGATGGGAAAAAGCTTATGGAGGGCTCAGATTGCATGAGAGGAGAGCACGTGGATTGTGCTTCCTTATAGCCAATCAAGGAGTGACACATGTCACATGGTGAGAGGATGGAGGAAAGGGGAAGGATGAGTCAACAAAGGAGGCTCAAGGGATAAAATCTTCATAAAGACCCTCATATTGACTTGTAAGAGCAATAAAAGGGCTTGCAAGAGTCATTTATGACCTAGTGGACTTCATAAAGTTTTATGGTTGAGATATTTTGAGGGTGATGAGAGCAATTTTGACTTGGACTTGATTAGGAAGGTTTTAAGCTTGTTTAGGCTTGTGCAAATGATTAGAGGATGGATTAGGATGGTTTAGGATTAGCTTAGTGATAGGCAAGTGGATGGCATTTAATGAGGGTGGGTGAAGGAGGAGATATTTGTTAACTTTGGCTTGGGTTAGTAAGTCTTAACCCATGTTTAGGGAATGTGACAAGGTTAGGAGGGGATTAGGATTAGGTTTAAAGACATCTTCTAGAAGAGTCTAGACTTTGGATGAGGATAAAGACTTTCTAGAATAGTCTAGAATTTCTTAGGATGAGGATGAAGACTTTCTAGAAGAGTCTAGAACTTCTTAGGATAAGGATAAATTAGATTTTTAAGAAATAAATAAAGTTTTATTTATTTCAAGGGTTTGGGTTGAGGAGATATTTATTAAAACTTTTTTAATAAACATGAGGATTAATATTTAATCTTAATTAAATATTTTGAGTTGGGATTAGGTGTAGGAAATGATGGGATTAGCCTTTAATCGAAATTAAAGAAGGATTAGAAGATTTTGGAAGAGGTTAGTGGTCTTAAGAAAATTGGCCAAGTTTTGGGCAAAAAATAAATTTTTTATTTATTTTGAATTTTTTGGTCAATTTATTAATTAAATAATTAATAAATAAGAAAATAATGTTTAAATAAGATTTAAACATTTTTGGGAAGGATACCTTAATTAAATATTTTTAATTAAGATAAAGGGATTTAATGGCATAAAAATAAATAAATAAATTAAATAATTAATTAATTAATAAATGATGATGTCATCAGGAATTTTTCAGAAAATAAAAATACTTTATTTTCTAAAGGTTTTTAGGTGTCTATAGTTATTACTATCTTAAAAGATCATTGTACTTCATTACATAATCATAACTCAACCTTTCCTCTAGGTACTTTTGTTACATCTTGTTGATCAAATCCTTCTCATCAATCAACTAAGTGATATTACTTGAAACATATAAGCAATTCTCTTACTAGAAAATAATATGTTTGACATCAGTGAAAAAAATGATTGAAACACATAATAATCTCCCTTATAACAATCTTTCTAATCAATGATCTTTTCAATCAAATTTCAACAATCTCCCTCTTTGGTAGTGATGGCAAACCAAACTGATCGACTAAGTCAATATAATGATGAACATCTTATTCAACTAAATTAACTAGGTTAAAATAGTAAGACAATACCACAAAGAAAACATGTATTGAAATTTATCCCTCTATCAGCAACTTCCATCTTCTGATTAGGTTACAAAATATAACTCCATCTTATGCCTCTCTTTCATGCTAAATTGATCAACAAAATATCTCCATCTGATAATGATCCTTATAATTCTTTGATCAATGTCTCACTCTTTGTTTTAATCCTTTCTCTGATTGCTTTCTCCTTCTCTGATTAGTTTCTACTATTTCTCCCTCTTTCTTTCTTGATCTTCTGATGATGTACTTTCTCCATTGTTCCTCCTCTTGTACTTGATCAGTTTAATGTACTTTCTCCCTCTTTGAAAACAATTCCAAAGACATATATTAAACACTTGACATCTTTAACATATGCAGATATAGGATTTTATAGGTTCTTCAATTTCTCCCTCTATCACCTTGCTTGTGGCTGATTTGTAGTTCTAGTTTTGTGATTACTTTAGAAAGCTCCTAAAGTAAGATCCACTGCATCAATTTGTATTATATGAACATTAACTTTTTTGATGCAGGATACTCCCTCTATCTCTTACATAGACTTTGATAGGGGTATCACCCCTAGTTTACCTCTTAGATACTCATAAGCATCCTTGGGTGATGCTTTTGTGAAGATATCAACAATTTTCTCCTTTGTGTTAACATATTCCATCTTCACCTCTTTATCTTGAACTAACTCCCTTACATAATGATACTTTATTGCAATGTGATTTGTCTTTGTATGTATCACAGAATTCTTTGATATATTGATAAAACTTGTATTATCACAATAAAGTGTCACTAGTTCTATGATTTCTTCGTTCATTCCCTTAAGTAGTAGTTTGATCCATACAATGTTTCTGCAGTTGATAGAAGCAAAAACATATTATGCTTTAGCAATGGATTGGGAAGTAAAAATTTGCTTCTTGCTAGTCCAAGTAACTAGTCTGTTGCTTAAGAATAATGCTTCTCCAATAGTGCTCTTTCTATCATCAATGTTTCTAGCCCAATCAGCATCAGTGTAGGCTCTTAGTTCAAAATTTTTATTCTTCATGTAGTATAAACAAAACTCTTTTGTTCCTTTCAAGTATCTCATTATTCTCTTCAAAGCCATTAAGTGATTCTCTCAAGGATTAGCAGAGAATCTTGCAACTATTCCCATAGCTAATGCAATATCAGGTCTGCTATGTACTACATATTATAATTTTCTAATCATGGATCTATATAATGTTTGATTTACCTCAGTTGAATCATCATTCTTTGATACCTAGAGTCCTTTCATCATAGGTCTACTTACTGGTTTGGAATCTTCTAATCCAAATATCTTCAATATCTCTTTGACATATTTTGATTGAGTGATATATATACCATTTTTCATCTGGTATACTTGTAATCCCATAAAGAATTTGATCTCTCTAAACATTGGCATTTCAAATTATTGCTTCATCAAATTTACAAAGTCCTTATACACATCATCTTGTCCTCCAAATATGATATCATCAACAAATATATCAGATAACAAAATACCTTTGTCCTTATCTATCTTCATGTACAAATTGTTGTTATCATCAGTTCTTTCAAATCCAATCTTCACATGATAAGTGTGAAGTCTCTCATACCATGCTCTTGGTGCTTGTTTCAATCCATATAGGGCTTTGTGCAGTCTACATACCATGTTCTTATTGTTTTTATCAAAAAATCCTTTTGACTATTCTATGTAGACTTCCTCTTCTAGTATGCCATTCAAAAATATAGATTCACCATCCATCTGATAAAATTTGAAACCTTTTTATGTAGCATAACAAAGCATAATTCTCACTCCTTCCATTCTTGCAATAGAGTAAAATGTATCACAATAGTCAATTCCTTCTTCCTGTGCATATCCTTTGCAAACTAGTCTTGATTTGTTTCTTGTCACTTTACTATTCTCATCTATCTTGTTTTTGAATACCCATTTGGTGCTAATCACAATTTTTTCTTCTATTCTAGGAACTAGACTCCATATTTTTTTCTTCTCTATCTTCTAAATTTCTTCTTCCATAACCTTGTGCTAGTCACCATCTTCTAATGCATCCTTTACTATCTTAGGTTCCTTCATGCTTAATAAACATGATTCACTTCTCAATCTATTTCTTGTAATTGGCCTTGTATCTTTGCCTCCAATGATTTGATCTATAGGATGATGTCTTTTTATATATTTGGACAATCTTCATTTAGTTCTTGTAACTACATTTTTGTCTCCTAGCTTTAGTGTCACTGTGTACATCTCTATCAGGTATTTCAACATCTCTTTCATGTATACTGATCTAAGAATCAAAATGTACATTTTCTTCATTTTGGAACTTGGCATCTGAATTCATCTTGATTCTTAAATGCAACTTGGGATTCATAGGTTGTGACTCAATAGTTATTGAGACTTACTATTGGTTTGTAACTTGATTTGTAGCATCTTCTTCAGCAGGCATTCCTTCATAGAAGTATACAAATTATTTGTATTCTTCTAGTTATTTTATAGGTTCAACCTCATGTGCTTTTGTATATTAATTAAAATTCACATTTGCACTTTCCACAATTTTGTTAGTGTTAGTATTTAAACATTTGTAAGCTTTACTTCTTGTGGAATAACCAAGGAATATACCTTCTTCACTTTTTGCGTAAAACTTTCTACTCCTAATGTCTTTAAGAATATAACATTTTCTTTCAAATACCTTAAAGTATTTCACATTAGGTGGATATCCATACCATAATTCAAAAGGTGTTGAATGAGTACCTTTCTTGATTTGCACTTTCCATAGTTTTGTTAAGGTTAGTATTTAACATTTGTAAGCTTTAATTCTTGTGGAATAACCAAGGAATATACCTTCTTCACTTTTTGCATCAAACTTTCTACTCCTAACATCTTTAAGAATATAACATTTTCTTTCAGATACCTTAAAGCATTTCACATTAGGTGGATATCCATACCATAATTCAAAAGGTGTTGAATGTGTACCTTTCTTGACTTGCACATGGTTCGAGGTATATATAGTAGTACTTAAAACTTCTCTCTAGTATTTTAGAGCAACATTCTTCTCCATCATGAATGTTTTAGCATAGTCCATTATAGACCTATTTATTCTTTTAACAATTCTATTTGATGGAGGGGTCCTAGGTGCATATGTCTATCTTTTGATTCTTGTATCATTATAGAACATCTCAAACTCATTTGATGTGAATTCTCCTCCTTTGTCTGATCTCAAGAATTTCAAACTTTTACCTATTTCTTTTTCAACTCTTGCCAAATACCACATAAACATTTGAAAAGCATCAGATTTTTGCTTTAGAAACATGACTATCGTCATCCTAGAGTAATCATTTACAAATAACATTATGTCCTTATCTCCTTTGTAGCTTTGCACTTCAATAGGTCCACATAAGTTAATATGAACAATCTCTAGTATTTCTTTAGAGGTATAAGTTTTACTCTTAAAGATTGACTTTGTCATTTTGCCTAGCTGACATTGTTTGCATACTATATTATTAGGTTTCTTCAAGTTAGAAAAATGTCTAAATCTTCTTTGTTACTGATACTAACCAATTTATTAAAATTAACATGACATAATCTCTTGTGCTAGAGTCATACATCCTCAAATTTTGCAATAAGACAAGTAGCATCCTCTATATCTAGATAGAACAAATTACTTCTAGTTTGATCACCTTTTCCAATCAAGTTTCCATTTGTGTCATATATCTTGGTAGTTTCATTCTCAAACTCAACTTTGCATCCCAAATTATGCAATTGTGACACACTCTACAAATTATAATTCAATCCTTCAACATAGTAAGCATTGTCACATGAAATCTTGTCTATCAGTTTGATAGACCTTTTTCATTTTATCAAACATGGTGCATCATTACCAAACCTTACACTATTTCCATCATAACAAGTTAAGGTAATGAACTTACTTTTGTCTCCAGTCATGTGATGTGAGCATCCACTATCAATGATCCATTTATCATTCTTTTTCACACAAGTCACAAGTGCAATTACCTCATCCTCATTAGATTCATCCTTCATTACAACACATACCACTTCATCATCATGTTCATCATAGTCATGCTCATTAGCAATGTAGAATGACTTCTTGCCTTTTTCCCTATAGTCTCTACCATCATCTTCTCTTCTATTTTTGTGCTTGTTTCCTTCTCTATAGTTTTTTTTCTATGTAAATCTTGCAACAATATGAATAACATCATTGCAATTAAAACAAATGATGGGTAACTTACCTTTGAACTTGCCTTTTCCTTTGTGAAATATTCTTGCCAGTAGTCCTTCCAATTATTTAATGTCTTCCTCATCTTTGTTTCTTTCACTTGATGCAAATTTTATCTTTCTTCTTCTTCTTATTCTTCTTCTTTTTCTTTACCTCCTCAAAATCCTTCAATAAAAATTTAGCTTTGAAAGCTGATTCAAGACTCTCTGGATTGTAATTGCCAAAATTAGATAGCTCAAAAGCAATGAGTCTACCAACCAAACCTTTCAAGATTAGATCATTTCCTAGTATACATCTTAACTCTTGGATTGTGGAAACTCTAATAGCATAAATGGGAAGTAATTTCCTCAAGACTTAGCATAATATCATCATCTATTTTACTAATAGCACCTTTTATTGCACTAACAACTTCTTTTACTAGCAACATATTGAGAAATATTCTCACCTTCTTCCATTCTCATGTCATTAAAATTAACTTTGAGGATTTAAGACTTGGCTCTTTGAACATTTTTGTCTCCTCCATAGATGGTCACCAGGGCATCCCACATCTTCTTGACACTCTCACATCATTTTATATCATCAAATTTGGCATAGTTTAGGGTAGAGGCAATCTCCAACATCAATTGATTGTGTTCTTTCTTTTTCTTCATATTTTCAATAGTTAGGGCTCCTACTAGATCAACATGCTCTATTAAAATGGAAGATTGTGCATGATCTCCAAGTCCTTCAAGGTGTGGCTTCATCAAACTTTTCCATGCAGGAAAGTTATCTCTATTGAGCTTGGGTACTTCTCTTTTTGACATCTTGATCTTTGTGCATCTAGTACCTTAAAACTAGTCCTCTTAAGAAGATGAGTTGATACCAATTGTTGGAAATATTTTAGAATAATTAAGGGGGGTGAATTAGTTATTCAAGGTCTAGATGTATAAATAAAAATTTTCTCATGATTCAGTGAGAAAAATTCATACTCATGCATGTATTCATTGTGTATCAACTAAGACTTGTATGTTTCTATTAAATCAACTTGCAAAAATATAAAACATCAAACACAACACATTCATCAACACATTTGACACAATGATTTAACATGGAAACCCAATTTGAAAAAAACCACTAGTAACATGCTACTCCTTTTTCACTCTTTTGAAGTGATTCCCTGTGAAAGGCCAACCCTATTAAAGGTTATAATGCACACTATTAAATATGACCTAGTTAAGGGACTTCAATCATCCTAGTAAAAGTGAGCCTTGTTAGAGGACTTTAGGCCATTCACTTGGAATGCCACCCTATTAAAGGATTTATCACTTATTATTAAGTCAACCTTACTCCAAAGAATTTACCCTAGACTGATACAATTTTTAGAAAGTAATAGTAGAGCTTTGATCTGATACAACTTACAACTTCACTTACAAATTATAGATCTTTTTTCAATCCTCAATTCTACTTGGCTCTCATTCTTTTTAGCTCTTATAGCTTGTTCACCCTTCAAGCATTCATCTTCTTAAGCCTTCTTGCATAATATGCCATTGCAAATACTTCTCTTGGGTCACTTGATGAAGTAAAACTCCTTACTCCTTCTCCTTCTTAGGTTCTCACACTAAACTATCTAAATCTTTTGCTTCATGACTAGACATTCCTATATATAGGAAATTAGAACATTTTTCACTCATTATTCATCAACTAAATTAGGGTTTTGGATGGATTAGGTAGGATACAATGTATCTACCCCATATCTTGTCTTCTCTAGAAACTTCTCCTAAAATCCATTTGAATTCACCTCTAAAATGGTTTACATAATATTATGTGTCACCAACTCATCAATTTTATCTTCCTCCTAGTTCATAAATTCCAAGAACTTTTTTTTCCGACTTCTATTTGTCAAATCTTCGATCTTTTTCATAATGAAGCAACTCAACATTATCAATCTTCTAATGCTTGGCACATACTATGTCACTTGGCATCAACTATAAAATCACTTAGCATCAACTAGATTTTACTGGTGCTTGACATCAACTAGAATTTTCTTTTACTTGGCTCCAACTAGCTTTTTTCTTGGCTTGAACTAACTTTTCTTAGCACCTACTATCCACTCGGTCAAGCTTGGTAGATGAACTTTGTTTAACTTATTCTTCTAAACTTTATAAGTGTAGCTAGCCATTTTGTAACCTTAAGTAGATCATCAAAATTTCATGTTATCATTGTCTTAACTAATCCTTGTACTTCATTACATAATCATAACTCAACCTTTCCTCTAGGTACTTTTGTTACATCTTGTTGATCAAATCCTCCTCTTCAATTGACTACGTGATAGTACTTGAAACATATAAGCAATTGTCTTACTAGAAAATGGTAGGTTTGTCATTAGTGACAAAAAAATGATTGAAACACATAATAATATCCCTTATAACATTCTTTCTAATCAATTATCTTTTCAATTAGATTTCAACAGTACTAACAACGTACTGTGTAATCTATCAGTTACTTTCATTAGTGTCCTCTGTAAAATCTTCACTATTTTATTCTTCTGTAAAAGTTTAGATAAGGATGAAATAAGATCAGTTTGATCATCATCATCAGTAGCTAAACTAGCAAGAGAGAGTAGAGTAGATGAACTAGATGGTTTAGTCTCATCCTCCCTCTATTTCTTTGCTACATCTTTAGTTCTTCTCTCTTCTCTTCTAATATTTTCTTCTCTTCTTCCTTAGTTTTCTTTTTCCTTTCTTCTTTTTTAAATCTTCTATTATCTTCATCTTCCTTTCTTTTTCTATCTCTCTCAAACAATTGCTTCTTTGCTTCTGCTATCTTCTTTTCAACTTCTATTAGCCTATTCTCTTTCTCAATTTGTTTCAACTTTTCCTCAACATCCTTGATTTTTGGTACATTTGGTTTAAAACCACCAAATGGATTAGTATCATCAATGTTAATAGTAACATTGGTTTGATCAATCTATATAGTGTAACCACTTATTGACACTTTTGAGGTTCTAGGAGCTAGAGGAGATGTTGTTTCTGATAATATTTGATTGATTACTATTTCTATCTCCTTTCCCAACTTATCTTTTTCACCAACCATGAATAAGAATGGCCTTAATTTATTCCTCTAGTATGGTGTAAGGTTATTCAACAATCTCTTAATTTTATATTCATAATCAGTTTTGCAAATGGTCCTTAGCATAGACTTCTGAAGTTCAAGGTCTTCTTCTTCCCTTGCATGAGTCTTCTTCTCTATGAGTCTCTCATAGACTTTCTAGTTCACTAATCCTTTGATATCCTTCATACTAAGATCATTTGCAATAATATGTCTCATAGCAAAAATATTAGTCTGATCCTTTTTAAAGTTATTATATAGATCATAAAACTTGTTCATCTAAACAAAGTTTCTCTCATTGGCAATCATTTTTTTAATCTTCTCAATCTTCAACTTCCAAGGTTTCCAAGCTTTGCCTACTACTTGCTTAGTTGGAGTCACTTTTTGGAATGTTTTCATTATCAGATTACCACTATCCAATATCTTGTCTATAGGGTGCTTTTTCATACCTTTGTAATCTTTTCAATAGTGCATCTATCACTATTCATTATATCTATGACTGATAAGTAGGGTAATCTCTTCAATACATGAAAGAATATGTGATTTATCAATGATTGGAATCTAAACACACCATTCTTTCTTCTCTTAATCTTGTCATTCAACTCAAATTTACTTGCTCTTTCTCAACACACATCTTATATGCTACATATATAAATCTTGCTGAAAGTTCATCTATCTTAGAACTTGCACAAACTAAATAAGTAGTAATTATACTAATAAATATCATATCATCTTTTATGATGGAGCTAATTGCCATAGCCTTTCCATTGTTTACTAATTTAGTGTAACTTTCCACTTTCTTCTTTACTAGTTTCTCTCCTATAAGTACACTGCCTTGTTTACTAAGACTAATTATCTCATGAATCAAATCAATAAAAATGTCAACTACATTATCTTGCATCCATAGTTTTCCATCATGTATCCTACTCAATATGATTTGAGTCCTTTCATCTATGTCTAACTCATGATAGAAATGATACTTAAAAAAATCCAATTCCTTTATATGTTCAAATTTGGGCTTCACTGTCAATGTCGCTATTAAAGACTAGTTCCATATCTTTATTCATATATTCACTACCAATTGACTCAAACTTGCAATTCAAATATCTTTCTACATCTTCAAGGTAAAGTACATTGTTTAGAGTGATAGACAATGCAAAGTTAAGGTTTCCTTCATTAGGTTTTACATAAATTATCTTAAACTTAGGTCTATCTTTGTTCTTAACAATATGTACCACTAAAATATCCATGATCTTTATCCAAAAATATCTTTTATCAAAAATTTCTGTAGAAAAATGATAAAATACCTCTTTTCAAAAATAGGGATTGCAATGAAATCGCTCTGACAAGTCACTTCTAAATGCTCTTCACTTCTGATGTGTTTTTAATGAGGTAAAATTTGATTCTGTACTCCATTTATCCATCAACTTGAACTTGCATTAATTACATACTTCACAAATATAAAAAAGCTATTATTATGTTCTATAATTAGATAACTACTGAAACTCATCTATCTAATCTTCAAAAGTCACCTGGGGTTTACTATAGCCTCCTTCCATCATGACAAACATCCATAAGACTTTGCAACACGAAATTCTCTACAAAAATATACTTTTCATCTTCTATTGTAGAGTCAACCTTTACTATAATACTAGTTACTCTAAATTCCTTCATAACTTGTTTAGATGAGCTCCAAGTCACAAGCAAGCTTAGGTACCATCTAAACACAATTGGATACATCTTATTCCAACTTCACTACCTCTAATTTGGTCTTTGAATGATGTTCTCATATTCTAATGCTATGAACAAGCTTAATTTAACTTAATTGAATCAAACTCAAAAACTAACTTTGATCTTCCTATATCTCATCATCATCTAACTTTTCTTTTGAGATATCTATTCCTTTCACAAATGCTTCATTAAGTTCTTCTTGAAGTTCACCCACAATTTTTCTTTGTTCTTCATTGTTTGATCCGGAGTTCCTTTCATGATTCCTTCTATCATTCCTTTTGTCTTGAAGATTCTTCCATTGTTTCTTCTATCTCCAAAGGTTTTTCCCATTCTACAGTACTTCATTGTGTGTCCAAAGTTGTTGCATAATTGACATACAAGTGCTCTACTTCTAGGATTCTACTAATCATCAAGTGCATGACAATTCTAAGCAATGTGTCCTAAGTTATTACACTTATAACACACAATCTATCTTTTGTCTTTATAAGATCTGAATGTCCTGGGTTAGTATATCTAGACATTCTACTATTCCTTCTATCATTATCATACTTAGGTTTCTTACAATTATTTGCATTATGAACCATACCATGACAATTATGACAAATGAAGTCATTAACATGATTAAATGACTTATTAGTACAATCTCTTTTCATATGACCTATTTCATTACATAAAAAGCACTTACCTCTAAATTCATATTTAGTTGTCTTGGGAGTCTCCACTTGCTTTGATTCATCCAAGATTTCAATTTAATTGTTTTGCTCAACTTCTTTAGGTTTCTCAGAAGATTGACTAGATTCAATCTTATAATCTAATTTTTCTTTTTGTTTTGGATCTGATCTAATCTCAAGTTTCTTTGTAGACATGTTGATTAGATAACTAAGACCAGTCTTATCATATGTAGGTCTCTGTATTGACATTAAATCATCAAGTTTTCTTTGCTAGAATAAAGTTTCTCAAGTTTCTATTTGCATTGTGTCAATTCACCTTTCACAATAGTATTGTACTTATGGAGTTCTTCATGATCTTCTTTCAATGTTTAAAACTCATATGTTTTCTTTGCTAGACTTGCTCTTAGATCTGCATTTTCAATCTTCAAACCAAGTTCAACTTTGCTAGGATCATTTCTCAAAGTCAACTTCCGATTTGTAATCTTCAACTTATGCTTCAAGATCTTGTACTTTGTCTTCAAATTTGAATAGTCATCATCACTAGTTCCAAATTTAGTAGATTTAGGATTCAATTTTAGATGTTTAATATTTTCCTTCAACTAACCAATGTATACTTTGGAGTCTTCATATTTGTCCTTGAGCTTATCTCTTTCTTCAGTAAGGAGATCAATTTGTTCAAGAGCTTCTTCAAGGTTCTTCACCAGCTGTTCTATATCCATAGGGATCTTACTTAAGCTATTAAGCCTCTTTATGATAGTAATTATTAGAAATAGGGATTACTAAGTGGGCGAGGGGGAAAAATTAGTTATCTACAAACTTTAGTCGCCAACTAGATATTATTGCTTACTTTAAACCATGCATAACAAAGCAATAAAGTAAAGCTGAACATTACTAATAACAATGCACAAAGATAACTCATAACACCATATTTTGTTAACTAGGGATACCCTAGCAAAGAGAAAACCTTGGTGGGGATGATACTCACTAGATAATATACTGATATATAGTTCCTTGTTAGAGGATTGACCTTGTTAGGAGTCAATGAGAAAATTTAGTAATGTTAGTGTAAATAATTAATTATTATTAAAATTTACTTATGTTTACTTAGGTTAATGCATTATTTTATTATTTATTAGTTAGAGACCTAGGAGTATGCATACTCATATGAGTTGTCATGTTGACAACACAAGAGTTTACATATTTATTTGAGTTTTCATGTAGACAACATAGTTGTTCACACTCTAATTAAGCACATGGTGTCTACAACATCTTTTTACATAACACACCTATGTAGGCTTATCCTCTCATCACCACACTAACTTCTATGCTCAATGGAGGATAATCCACTCTTGGTGGACATGTGCTTAGTTATGAGTCTTATCATTTTGCTAACTCCTATTCATTCTGGAGGCCTTTATATTCAAGCACTCCTAGTGTTTATGTACATCAATTCATTTTCATATTGTTATTTTGATCATACTTTATTAGTCCATATTGTGCTAGTGCTTGAGCTTCTTGATCTTAGGTGATTTTTTCCTAAGGAAAATTCTTACATGGTATTAGAGATGAGGGAGCTTCTCTTCACTTAGCCATTGGAGACTATTTTTGCTTCACCTCTGAGAGGAGCATGATTCAGATCTGGAGTATATGTAGTCATTGGGAGCATCTAGATCCAAAGTAGACCTTACCATTGCATCTGGAGAATTGATTCAATGAATTTTGACTATAAATTTTCCTACCCTAGGCAACAGTCAAATCTGAGGCAATTTTTTTCGCAAACTAGAACCCTGTTAGTAAACAGATTGTTCTTCTTCTGACTCTCTTTTCAATTTTCCCAATTTGTAATAAAGAACAACTTTACACAATAGTTGGGAAACTATTTCTGAGAATAACTAGTTTCCCTCTGAATTAAGGTACAGCTCCCTATGTGAAGAATATTCAATGAATTATGTTTTGATCCTAAAACTAATGCGGGGTCTGCTCTTAACCTAAGAGCAGAAGAGGCAAACCGAATTAAGCCTAAATAGGACTTAATCTAGGCAAGAAAAACTTTCTAATCTATAAACCAAGCAATAGAACTCACACTTCTTATGAATCCATATACTCAACAACTTCCTACAGAAATGTAAATGAAACACAAAGAGCTTCTAATTAGTTCCTCTCTGAAAATGCCACAACACATCTTACTAATGTTTATTTACATCTTTGCAACAAAAGAATGAAATCCTTTCCTTCCTATTGTAACTCAAATTAAGAGAAAGAACCATCTAATTGACTAACTAGAACATAAATTAATGACATAAAACACATTTTATTGACTCTGCAATATCAAGTCTTGTTACATCAACAATTTACCCCCTCTACTCTAGCTCTATGACTGTATGCAGAAAAGGATGAACCCTCTACAAAATATCTAAACTAAAATGCCCCCCCCCCCCCCCTTTTCCTACTGCAGCTCTCTGACTGTATCTAGAAGAGGCCCCCCTTTACAATAACAGGCTCGTAAGAGCCAATGACCTTTCCTCTTCTTTGAATACAAAGAGACAAAATACAAAGAAAAAGACTTTTCAAATCTGAGAACTCGAATAGTCACCACGGATGAAGGAATACACGAATAATGACTTCTCAATTCTAAAACTATTCATTTCTAACCAACATTTGAGCTGAATCCATTGGGCTTCTGGAGTCACATCATTTTGTCTGCTCATATCTACTGCCCGAGTTCAATGATCATTGTTGTAACTATTCCCATGATATCAATCTTGAACTACAATATAACATCAACCAAACAATGGTGGAGAATGATAATGGTGAAAATGATGGCATATTACAACATTGTATTTACTAGTTACATCTACCATATCTTTGACATTTACATATTCCTCCCTCGAGATAGAAGTAGCAAGGCCTTCTTCAATATTTTTTTTTTAATCAACTCATACAAGAGGTTTTTGACCTAGGTGGGAAATGAGGTTATTTCAGGTGGTTCCATTGCCAACAGTGGTGCAATGAATGGAGCGAGTGAAGAAGCCATAGAAAGAAGATTTAGCACTTGACAAACTATCACATCTGATCAAAATGCCTATCCATGTGTCTATCAACACCTCTTCCCATAGAATGCATCCTTGGAATTCTCAATTCTCCACTATGGTGGAGGTAAGCCAATGTGCCAATAACCATCCTAGTAGTTGTCCGCCCTAAGCCCATTTGACAATTGAACATAATTTTTGTATTGATATCTGCTTGTAAAACTTTATGCACCAGTAAGTCAAAGTCTTGCTCTTTGGGAAATTTCTCATTTTACTTATAGAAAAGATGCATCAACCTCTCATAGCTCTGGATGTGATTTCATTGGCCAGATATGCAGCTTTAGAAACTTCTTCTAATTTAGGGACTGATTCAACATCTGTTGGCAAGACACAGACAAATATACTAGGCCCAATTGTCTAATTCTCTATTTCTCAATCTTTTGAGGCCTCAATTTTTCTAAAGTTTGACTTTTCCTCTAATGTTTGAGCCAACTTATTGTAAATGCTTTCTTTTGAATTTTATAGTTTACATATCGAGCCTTCATCATTGACTTTGAATGAACATTATCCTTTGTTTATCCGAACATTTCACTATTTCATGTTCTCCACTATAGACTGCCAACTTTTTATGATATGTAGCCACACAAAAATTTTGACTTGAGCTTGGACAATATGCTTCTTGTTACATTGTAACTGCAATAGGCATAGGGGTGCACTGGTACAATAATTGGCATTTAATGATGTCGATCAATATATGATGATAGAGCTTTGTGGAAACATCTGGCAAACATGCGCAACTAGAATAACATAGTTTATTCCTCCAAGAAATCCAAAAGTATGTGAATATAGTCCTCTCCTCTTAGCCCATATTACAAAAATCACCTCCATGATACCAAAAGGAATAACAACCAATGACCCTTTAAATATAGCTACAATGTTCAATACAAAACCAATTCCAAAGCACAAGAAAAGAAAAGAAAAGATATAGTAAGGACCATTGATTTCACATAGTGCTACCCATCATTCTGCAAGTAAAGGTTTCCACTCACATGATCCAAGATAAATGATGTAAGGGCATAGAAAAAAATGAAAGTTGCAACAATCACTCCATGACCAACATAGAGTATGCCAATAATTGTTACCACGATGATAGGAAGTGTAGGCACACAAAACTTACTTGCACTCTCACCACTAAGAATAACACAGTCAATACCATCAAGAACATCATTGACCACATCTGTAGATTCCAAAATTTGGATGACAATAACGAGATATCCACGGGCAGCCATGAAAGCATCTGGCTCCTTCCTGATTCCCAACCAATAGTCATGGAAGCTATAACTTTCTTCACTACATCTAAAATGAATCCATTAGTGGAGTTTTAACTATATCCTTCTCTTTGGCAGAAAATATGAAAATAGCTTACCCATAGTGAAAAGTTGCATAGGGTGTTTGAAATGTGTAGCGGATCATGAGTTTTTCATTTCTTTAAAAATTTGTCAGATTTTCAATGATTTTCTCCCCTTAGGACAAATGATCTTTTTCCATACTTCAAACGAGACTGGAGAAGCAATTAGAAAACCTTTTTACCTCTTATCTTTCCATGGCAGAGTTTTGCCTTCGGAGGGAGAAATGCATACCAGATTTCTAATTTTCCATAGTTCTGGGTTTCAATTCTAATTTTGCAATCCCAAATCTTGTTTTTGCATGCTTGAATCTATAGATATAGATCTAGATTTGAACTCTGACATTTGACCTTTTGAATCTGAGGCATAAAACTTTTACATTTGCATCTCAAGATTATGATCTTCATCTTTTACAACATCATGTTTAAAGAAAGTTTAGGCAACTTATGAGAAAATCAACCAAGACAACCAAATAATTGAAGTTTGAAATAAGGGTAATAAAAGTATGCCTACAAACCCAAAGGCCCGATTTGCGAAATTGGTATGATCTCTTTAGATCTGTGCAATTAATTTTTTAGATCTAAATATTTTTGCATCTTTGCATTTTTTCTTTTCAAATTTGCATTTTATTTCCAAAATTTTGCGAAAAAATTGGCCTGTTAGGCTAGTAGGATATTTTTTTTGTAGGATAAGATAGGAGCTTGCTGGGGCAAATCAAATATTGGCATCATATTCAAAAGGTCAAAAAACCCCCAAATCGACTTTTGTTTCATCAAAAATGGACGTTTGAGGTAAAATCTAGAGTCAATTGTTTTTTGGAGGTGCGACAGTGGAAATTTAAGAAAAATAATTGCAGAGGTAATTTTTAAACAACGATATCTCCCTCATACAGACTCCTTTTTTCAAGCAATTTTCTATTGTTTTGAGGTAAAATTTCATGATCTACACATTGGTGTAGGATGTTTGAGATCTCTATTCCTGAATGTTTCTACAAATCACAAATCTCCATTGTTGCAACTTCAAATTCTTAGTATGGGTTCATCTAGACACATATTTAGGTTCCTTTTTTTTGAAAGTACATATTTTTTTCATCTACTTTCAAGATATACAATCAGATTATAGACTTATGTGGATAGAAATACCACTTTTAGAAATAGTTTTTTTTTTGCATTGTATTAATTTGATAAAACTTCAAACTTGTTGTACATTTGAGCTACATTGCTAAATACTAGATTTGAACTCCAAAAGGAGGTTGTAAATAGAAAAATTAGAAGCCCACTTTTGTCCATTTTGACAAGTGGCCTATTGTAAATGCACCACATATAAAGTGCCAAAACCATCACTTTTGGGGGGGGGGGGGGGTTCTTTGATTGAGTGAATAGGGTGAGTGTGTCTTGTGTTCTTATATCTCTCTTTCTCTCATGTGCTCTTTTAATTTTTTGCATCATGGGTTCACCTAAAACTCCAGTTTTAACTTTACACGATTATACTACATGGAAAGATATTGTGTGGAGTAGACTAATGGAAAAATATTTAAATTTATATGTTGATGGTACAATTGTAAAACCCACCGATGTTACTGCACAAGTTGATTGGTGTGTTAAAGGCAATCAAGCTTTAGGAATTATTATGAGTTGTATTCATAGAGATCTCTTCTTCCACATTTCTAGCTTTAAGGATCAAAAGGGTGCTTGGGAAAAAATTGAGGGGTTGTATAGTAAGGTGGATGAGGAAAATGGATTCCAAATTAAAGATGATCTACTTCTATTGGATCCTAAGAATTTTGACATAATTCAAGACTATGTCAACAAAGCCAATGAATTGAGAGAACCACTTAAGGATTATGGTAATCCCATGAAGGATGATAGATTGATTCATCACATCTTGAAGTGGCTACCTTTAGAGTATGCATCCTTTGTTTCAAGTTACAAGACTCATAGGTTGACCATGGGAAGTGCCTTCACTAAGCCTTCATTTGATGCATTTATAGACATGTAGATTTTGGAACAATCAAAGTTGATAGATATGAGAATTCTTAAGTCATCCAAGTCTACAACATTGGTGGCTAGTATTGAAAACCAATAAAATGAAGGTGGTAAAAGTTTCACCAACAAAAATAAAAGGCAGTGGAAGAAAAAATCACAATTAGAGACACAAAAATCTTCCTCCTCACAACAAGGAAATTATTTTTCCAACAAGATGAGAAACAACAACAAGAAGGATAAACTATTTTGTGCATATTGCAAAAAACCAAATCATGAGGAGTATCATTGCAAGACTAAGATAATAGATGAGCTGGAAAACTTACTTAGGAAGAACAAAATCAATGTGCCAAATGCTTACAAGGATTCAAATCCATTCACTTCCAAGGGAAAATGGCAAGAATTTATGGAAAGCGTTCAAGTTCTTCAAGGGAATGGATTCTTGACTCAAGTGCCTCATATCATATGGGTTCTTCAAAATGACACTTTTCTTCATTGAAGTAGTCTAAGGCACCTCACATCTTTGTAGGGAATGATAAAAAAGTGAAAGTTGAAAGGAAAGGACAAGTTGAGATGGAAAATAGAGAGTTAAAAGATGTTCTCTATGTTCCTAACCTTAGCACTAATCTCCTTTCAATTTACCAAATCACTCACTATGGAGGTGGCAATAAAGTTGAGTTCCTTCCTGATTCAATAATGGTGTGAAATCTTAAGGATGGTTCATTGGTTGCAGTGGGTAAAGTCAATCGTGAAACAAGGCTTTATTCTTTCTCCCACTTTGTGCCTAAATCTCCTTCACATGCCTTGTTGACAAACTCATAATCAAAAATTAAATAATGGCATGAGTGGTATGGACATCTTGCCTTCCACTATCTTCATCAACTTAGCTCAAAATATATGGTCAAAGGTCTACCTACAATCAACTTATCTAAGTGTGAATGTTCAACTTGTTCAATGGATATTCATCTAGAAGAGACGTTTGACAAAGGAAATTCTTGGAGAGCATTAGTTGTTCTTGAGTTGGTTCACACTATTCTAGTAGGTCCTTTTTTAGTAACATTAGTTAGCAAGAGTTTCTATGTCCTCAATTTCATTGATGATTTTTCATGCTAGACATGGGCCTACTTTCTTAATCACAAGAATGAAGTGTTTGATAAGTTTCTAGCCTTCAAGAGTCATGTTGAAAAGAAATCAAGAAAATCCATCAAGGTTCTTCATATGGACAATGAAAGTAGATATGTGAACTCAAGACTTAGAGATTTTTGTGAACCTGAGGGTATTGATAATCAAAATCCTGTACCATTTAGTCCACAAAAGACAAGTGTTGCAGCAATGAGGATTAGAACTCTTAACTCAATGGCAAGTTTCATGATTCAAGCTAAGTCTCTTGATCCATCACTTGAATTTGAAGCTACAAGGAGTAACAATCAATCCTTAATAAGTTTCCTCATAATGTCTTAGATGTAATAACTTGTTTTGAGGCATGGTACGAAAGAAAACCACTTGTGAAATACTTCGTAGTTTTTGGTTGTCCAACATGGGTACACATCTTCAAGGGAATGCAAGGCACCACCACCAAGGCCTTTTAGTAATTAGAAGAAGTGTTCTGGTATATGCCATGATCAATTGCTCATGCATAAATTTGGGCTCCTACAAATGATTTTGCATTGTCTAAAATAATGGTAGAAGAAGTACCAAACCTTATGATGACTCCATCTAAGAACTCAATAATTGAATTCTTAGTGGTGTCCTTTAAGGAAATTTCCTCTATCCACTTGGTAAAGTAATCTATAGCAACTGGGATCCATTTATGACCAGAGCTAGAGGGAGGATTGATAGGAGCTATGAAATATAATCCCCACTGAGAAAAAGTTTGATCAACTTGAATAGGGTGAAGGGGAAGGGCTGCAAGCCTTTGCTTACCTTAAAAAAAGACACATTTTTCACATTTCCTAACATACCTATGGCAATCATTGAATAAGCATGGACAGTAATATCTTGCGCTCATTATTTTCATTGTAGTTGTTCTTGCTGAAAAGTGGCCACCATCAGGACAATCATGAAGTTCCTTGATCATTCTCTCATATTGATCTATATCAATGCATCTTAACAAAGCTCCACTAAAATCCTTCCTAAATAGGATACCATCAACTATGGCATAAGGAATGGACTGCAATCTTAATTTTCTTCTTATTTTTTATCCAACCCTTGAGGATACCTATTTCCTCATAAGAAGGTTATCATGTCATCTATCCAATTCCTTGGATTCTCATTTCCTACTTCTTGCTATTTTGTCAATACTAAGGAAACTTATTCAACTAATTCTTGAGATGAGACCATCTATTTGCACAATCCTTTCCCTCTTACCAACTTGGTGATCTTAATGCTCACGTCATACTTCATCACCTTAGTGATCCAACCTTCTCTTTTCTCATTAATATCCTTGCTTAAAAGGAAATCCTTCACACTAGCACAAGGCACTAGTAAATGAATATTTTTGTGCGATAGAAGGTGCCTAAAGTTCTTCAAAGATCTTATGACTGTAAGGGCTTTCTTTTCCACATAAACATACTTGTCTTCATATTATTTAAGTTTTTTAGTGAAGAAAGCAATAGGTTTTTCTTCATTCATGTCATTCAATTGAGTCAAAACAATAGAGATACTTGACCCACCACCTAAGGTGTAAAGAATGAAGTCTTTCCCAAAATTTGGATTGATGAGAGTAGGGGCTAAGGCTATGGCTACTTTGATTTCTTAAAAACTTTCTTTCCCTTCCTTGGCTAATGAAAAGACCATATTATTCTTAAGCATAGCTATAAGAGGTTTCACCATGGTAGCTAATTTAGGAATGAATCTTTTCACAAAATTTATCCTACCAAGGAACCTTTGAAACCCTTTCTTATGACTATGAAGGGAGAGGGCAAGTATTGCCTTTATTCTCTCTAGATCAATGGTTAGACTATCCTTAGATACCATGTGTCCTAATAAATTTCTTTGATTAGTAGAAAAGACACACTTCCATGGATTTAGGGATACTCCATACTCTCTACATTTTATGAATACTTATCTAAGATGGCCTAGATGATCTGCTACATTCTTCAAATACAATCTAATATAATTAAGGTATACCAACACAAACCTTTTAATCATGTTTTTGAAGGCCATCTCCATTACCTTCTAAAATGTGGCACCTGCATTTTTTATCCTAAAAGGCATCTTATTATAAGCATAGGTGCCCCACTTTGTTGTGAATGTAGCCTTATATCTATCAGACTCTTTGACTAACACTTGATTGTAGCTTGAGAATCCATCAAAGAAAGAGAATCTCTCTAAACCACTAACCTTGGATAGTTTTTGTTCTATTGTAAAGAGTGTTGATCTTAGATTGGTTTTGACAATTGAGTATCAATGCACTTAAGAAATTTTCCAAGTTGATGCCGAGTATAATATAGATGCCAAGTTACAATATGTGTTGAGCCAGAAATTTAAGAAGTGTTAAGTCATTTAGATGTTGAGCAAACAGACAGTGTTGAGCAAGTTTTAGATGTCGAGTGACTAATAGATGCTGAGCAAAGTTCAAGTGCCAAGCAAGAAAGAATTTAGTATGTGCCGAGCATTAGTAATCAGTAAGTGTTGAGTAACATAGGATCAACATAAGAGTTTGTGCCTTTAAAAACTAAGATGTAAACCATTTTTGAGCTGACATATGGATAAATATTGAAGGATTAAAAGATAAGAATGAATCTATTTTGATTCCCCATGCAATAAACATGCAACCAATCAAAGAAATGGAAAGATTTGAGTGGGAAAGATGATTTAATCTCAATCATGGATTTATACCTAACCCTAAGTCACAAAATCCTTTTAAGGAGGTCAAAACCCCATAATTCAATATGTATGAGAGAGTGTGAAAAAAGGAGAATGCATGCAAGGAGATAAAACTAGCGAACTTTAAAGGAAGAGAAATGGGTGAATTGACTTAGAAGAAGAAAAAAATTACAATATCAGTTAGCAAAATAGAGAATCAAGGTCAAAATAGTTTCACACCAGATCAGTGAGGATAAGATTGGATAGAATAAGGGTTTGAAATCAGCAATAGTAGATTGCAAGTAATCAGGTCAAACATTCTACTATACTTTCTAACAATTGTATTAGCAAAATGAAATCCTATGGACATAGGTTGGTTTAACAACCATTATTTATGTTGGATACAATTGTTAATTGTGTATTATCTTTGATGTTACACAAATGTCATATCAGTCATCAGACAAAGTCTACTGAGCTCAAGTGATCTGCAAAACAATTTATAGTGTCTATCGAACGTTCCTGTACTTAACAAAGAAAAGTTAATGTTTACCAAGCTCACTTGGGAATCAAAGGATTTTGTAGCAAAAGTTAGTATTAACCAAACTCCCAAGATTAACAAAGAAAAGTTAATGTTTTCTGAGCTCACTCGGGCATCAAAGGATTTTGTAGCAAAAGTTAGTATTAACCAAGCTCCCAAGGTTAACAAAAAAAATTTAATGTTTACCGAGCTCACTCGAGCATCAAAGGATTTTGTAGCAAAAATTAGTATTAACCGAGCTCCCAAGGTTAACAAAGAAATGTTAATGCTTACCGAGCTAACTCAGGCATCAAAGGATTTTGTAGGAAAAGTTAGTATTTACCGAGCTCGCAAGGTTAACAAAGGAAAATTAATGTCTATCGAGTTCCCAAGGTTAACAAAGGAAATTCAATGTCTACCGAGCTCACATGGTTAGAAAAGGAAGGTTAGCACTAACCGAGCTCACTCAGTCTCCAAAGGAGCAGTGGTTACTGAGCTTGGTCGACCAGCAAAAGATTTTACTATTTTGATATTAAGTTTAATTTCTTCATGTGGCCAACTGATGTAATGATTTTTGTTGTTGTTGTTATTGGAACCTATATTTAAGATGACTTGATAATTTGAAAGGTATATATATAGATGTTCAAGTTGTGAATTAGTGTGTGAGAGTATATATGAATATATGGATAAGGATGGAATAAGAAAATTGAGCGAATTCTAATGAAGTATTAGATATCCTGGAGGAGATGCAAAGTTGTATTCGATCAAGTAAGATCCAGTAAAAACATAATAGAGATCTGTAATACAAAAAAAGATAAGTTGCATATCATTCAGGTCACCTCATTGCTACTTTCTAATCATTGTAACAGTGAATGTAGAATCTCTTAACGGAGTTGGTTTAACAACCATTTTATAAATCCTCTAATAAGGTGATAGTTCAGTTGAATTATTCTCAAGACCTCTAACCAGGCCACTCTTAAGAGGGTGATTAAATTCTCTAACAAAGTCACACCTAATAGTTTGTTTTGTAACCTTTAACAGGGTTGGCTCCTAACAGGGTTCACTTCAAAAGAGTGAAAATTGGTGACTAGTTACTTGGTGATTTTTCCCATATTGAGTTTCCACGTTAAATTTGGTGTCTCTTGTCTTCATTTATTTTAATCTTTCCAAGCATATTAATGACTATGAATGCTAGATAAACAATAATTAATTAATCTACCGAGATACAATATTCATGCACTGTTTACTAAGTATCAATAGTATGTAAAGACATCTATGGGATTTATTTTTGGAGTTAATTTTTGTGGTAAGTGATTCAACCCTCCGCTCTTAGTTACTTCATCTATATTTCCAACAATTGGTATCAGAGCTTTTGGTGCTTGCAGGACAAGATTTCAAGGATCTAAGCCAAATATCAGGATGTCTTATAAGAGAGAAATTCTAAGACTTAACAGGGACAACATCTCAGCATGGAAAGGGTTGATGAGAATTAATCTAGCTTCTATTGGAGATACATGACTAAAATACCTTAATGAAAAATATGCAGAACCATTTGGTACATTATCTGTCAATGATATTGCTGAAAAACAGACCCACAAAATTATGATGATAGATATAGCATCTGCTCTAAGTTATGAAGAATTTGATGATATTAAAGACTGTAAATCTACCTTTGAAATGTGGGAAAATCTAAAAGAAATCTATGGAGGAGATGATAATGTAAGAAGAGCCAAAGCAGAAAGTCTAAGAGGACAATTTGATCAAATGAAGATGAGAGAGGATGAAAACATTGCAAAATATGTTGAAAGAGTCAAAGCATGTGTCAGTGCAATCAAAGCATCTGGAGGAGATATCAAGGAGGAGACAGTAATAAGTAAAGTTCTTAGAACTTTACTTCCCATTTATGCAATCAGAGTTTCTGCAATTCAAGAAAGAAGATGTCAAGCAAATCACAAGATAAATCTAGAGGCTATAGTTGGAAGATTGACTGCATTTGAACTAGACAACTTTGACAACTATGTTCCAGCTTCCAAGAATATTGAATCAGCATTTGAAGCCAAGCTTTTACTTAAGGAGAAAAGGAAAAAGAAAAAGGAATCTTAGTCAGGAAGTGAAGATGAATCAGACCAAAGTTTAGATAGTCATCTTGAGGTGATTGAAGCTCAACTAGCAAGGAAATATTCTAGAGGCAGAGGTAAATTTAAAGGTAAAGTTCCTCTAATCTACTTTTCATGTGAAGAAGTTGGTCATATTGCTGCTAGGTGCCCAAACAGGCAGAACACAGATGACAAGAAAGGTTACAAGTACAATGGTAAGAAAGACTTCAAACCATTCAAAGATAAAGGTAAGAAAACATGTTTTATGGCTAAAGATTCTAATGATTCTAATGATGAAGAAGAAGATGAAATTGTCTACATTGCTGTGAAAGATGAATCTGACAATGATGAAGAAATGGCACTCATTTCTCATATGAGCAAAAATGATACATGAATCATAGATAGCGGTTGTTCTCATCACATGATTGGTGATAAAACTAAGTTTGAATACTTTGAAAATTATGATGGTGGCAATGTAAGATTTGGTAACAATGAACCTTGTTGTATAAAAGGAAGAGGAAGAATCTCTCTAACCAAAGAACTTATATGCGATAATTCCTACTGGGTAGAAGGACTAAAGCATAATTTTTTGAGTGTGGCACAACTACTCAATAATGGATTCAAAGTAGAATTCATGCATGGAAAAGCAAGACTGCTGGATGGAAAAAGAAAACTAATTGGATCAAGCACACAAAAAAAAGGTAATTTATTTTATCTTGAACTTGGTGAATGTTCATGTCTTATTGCTCAATTTGAAGAAAGTTAGTTATGGAATAAAAGGTTGTATCATGTCAATTTTGATAACTTGGTAAAGATAAGAAAATTCTAGAAAGTAAGAGGCATTCCTAACATAAAGAAACCTGAGGTCGGTCTATGCAAGAATTGTCAGATTGGTAAAATGGAAAAGACTAGTTTTAAAAGTAAAAACTATCAGTCTAAAGATATATTAGAAATTGTGCATACTTATTTATGTGGACCCACTGGAATTGAAAGCTATACTGGAGAAAAGTTCTTCATTCTTTTTGTTGATGATTACTCAAGAATGATGACTGTCATGTATCTAAGGAACAAATCAGAAGCATTTGAGAAATTCAAATGGTACTTGGCTAGAGTAGAAAAGGAAATAGAAAAAAGATTAAAATGCTTGAGGTCAGATAGAGGAGGAGAATTCATTTCACATGAGTTCAATAACTTTTGCATTGAAAGAGGAATCAAAAGATAGGTATCAGCCCCTGGAACTCCTGAACAAAATGGAATAGTTGAATGGAGGAACAAATCTATCATGGATTGTGCAATAACCCTAATTATTGAAAAGAAATTGCTATCAAATACTAGAGGGAAGCTATCAGCACTACAGTTCATACCTTGAATTGGGTACAACTTAAGAAGGACTCATTCAAAACTCTCTATGAGCTATGGTATGGCTACAAACCTAATGTAACTTATCTAAAAGTATTTGGAAGTAAATGTTACATTTTGAAAGAATCTAGAAAAGGAAAATTGATGTAAAAGGTGATGAAGGAATATTTTTGGGATAATCTTGCAAAAGTAAAGCATATAGATGTTTGAACCTATCTACTTACAAAGTCATAGAAACTGCACATGCGAAAGTTGATGAGTTTGCAGAAAGGACTGAAGAAGTTCAAGCAAAAGGGAACTAGAAGATTATAGAAGGTTTGTTTTCACTGAACCTGATACAGTACTAGTCAATTAGGAATCTTCTACTCTCAAGTCATCAGTAATCAAGTTACATGTAGTTCAAACTGAGCTATAACAACTCGAGTTACATTTAGATGCTTACAAGCAAGTGTCTATCGAGTCTGAAGGACCTGAACCAATATCTACCGAGCTAGAACCTAAAGTTGAAATGCAAGAAGATAACAATGAAATTCTTTCACAAGGCAAGGAACTTGTATTAGCAAAATATGGCAGGAGATATTCAAAAGATCAAATCATTAGAAACAAATATGAAGGAACCATGACAAGAAGTAAGTTGAAAGGTACTTGTTTACTTGCTGATTTTGAACCTAGAAATATCAATGATGCATTGGAAAATGATAGTTGGATTGAGGTTATGAATGAAGAAATAGAACATATAGAGAAAACCAAGACATGGACTCTTATACCCAGGTCTAAAGATAAAAATGTAATTGGAACCAAGTGGGTATTCAAAAACAAGTTGGATGAAGATGGTAAGATATCAAGAAACAAAGCTAGACTAGTATGCAAAGGATATGCTCAAGAAGAAGGAATAGACTATGGAGAAACTTCTGCTCCTGGTTCAAGATTGGAAGGAGTCAGAACCTTACTTGCATATGCTTCTCACAAAGGATTCAAAGTTTATCAAATGGATGTCAAGTCAGCATTCCTCAATGGTATACTAGATGAAGAAGTCTACATTGAACAAATTGAAGGTTTTGTTGATCCAGATAAAATGAACATGGTCTACAAATTACACAAGGCATTGTATGGTCTAAAACAAGCCCCTAGAGCATGGTATGAAATATTGCATAACTATCTTATTCAGATTGGTTTTCAAAGAACTAATGATAAACATAGTTTGTATATAAAGGAAGGACAAGATAATAAGATTGTTTTGGTAGAAATATTTGTAGATGATACTGTTTTCACAAGAAATGATGATCTTTGCAAAGAATTTTTAGAAAAAATGAACAAGGAATTTGAAATGTCTATGTTTGGTGAAATCAAATTCTTTGTTGTTATTCAAATTCAGTAGAATAAAAATGGTATCTACATCACTCAATCAAAATACATCAAGGAGATATTGAAAAAGTTCGGTATGGAAGATTGTAAACCAGTTGGGACTCCTATGTGTATTGGATTAAAACTTATCAAAGAAGATGAATCAAAAGAAGTAGATCAAACACTGTATAGATCTATGATTGGAAAGTTGTAGTATGTAGTTCATACTAGGCTAGATATTGCCCTTGTAGTTGGTATTGTAGCAAGATTTTCAGCAAAACCAAGAGAAAATCACATGATGTCAATCAAAAGAATAATAAGATATTTGAAAGGAACTGAAGATTATGGTTTATGGTACAAATTTGGAGGTAATCTAGATTTGAAAGCATTTACTGATGCTGATTGGGCAGGAAACCTTGATGACAAAAAAAGTACAAGTGGAGGAGCATTCTTTCTTGGAAAAAGGTTGGGTTCTTGGACAAGAAAAAAGAAGAATTGCACATCCCAATCTACAACAGAGGCAGAGTATGTTGCTGCTGCAGTAAACTATTCAAATATTGTTTGGTTTAAATAGTTGTTGGAAGGCATGAAGGTGGAAATCAAAGAACTATTTGTTATGTTTTGTGATAATACAAGTGCAATAAACATATCTAAGAATCCAGTGATGCATTCCAAAACCAAGCACATTTCAATAAAATATCATTTTGTCAGAGAATTGGTGCAAGACAAGGAGATCAGATTGGAATATGTTCATACAAAAGAATAAGTTGCTGACATATTCAAAAAGCCATTACCTAAGGATGCATTCTTTTAGCTAAGAAGTAAGTTAGGGGTCACTCCCTTATCTAAAGTTCACTAAAATAAAGTTTTAGTGATGCATCAACACATATCAAGATGAAAATCTATAAGTTGATGTAGCATAATTAGGAAATATTGCATATGAACTAGTATTAAAGGTACATTAAAATCATTTGAGTTGTGTTGTCTTTGGCATGTGTTGTCAAAGAGGGAGAGTTTTTACTATCATATCTTTCTGAAATTTGTTTGAAAGGAAGAAGTTTTCTATGATATTCCCTCATAGAAGGAGATTACTAAAAGAGGGAGAGTTTTCTATCTAATAAAGAAAGTTGTTCAAATAGAAAAATGCTTGTTAGACTTGTTTCCGAATTTCATTCTGCTATGACATGTTGTGTTTCCATCAATGCCAAAGAGGGAAATTGTTGGATACAATTGTTAATTGTGTATTGTCTTTGATGTTACAAAAATGTCATATCAGTCATCAGATAGAGTCTGTCAAGCTCAGGTGATCTGCAAAGCAATTTACAGTGTCTACTGAATGTTCCTATACTTAACAAAGAAAAGTTAATGTTTACCGAGCTCACTTGGGCATCAAAGGATTTTGTAGCAAAAGTTAGTATTAATCGACCACCCAAGGTTAACAAAGAAAAGTTAATGTTTATTGAGCTCACTCGGGTGTCAAAGGATTTTGTAGCAAAAGTTAGTATTAACCGAGCTCCCAAGGTTAATAAAGAAAAGTTAATATTTACCGAGCTCACTTGGGTATCAAAGGATTTTGTAGAAAAAGTTAGTATTAGCCGAGCTCCCAAGGTTAACAAAGAAAAGTTAATGCTTACCGAGCTAACTTGGACATCAAAGGATTTTGTAGGAAAAGTTAGTATTTACCAAGCTTGCAAGGTTAACAAAGGAAAATTAATGTCTACCAAGTTCCCAAGGTTAACAAAGGAAAGTCAATGTCTACCAAGCTCACATGGTTAGCAAAGGAAGGTCAGTGCTAACCGAGCTCACTCGGTCTCCAAAGGAGCAGTGGTTACTGAGCTTGGTCGGCCAGCAAAGGATTTTACTATTTTGATATTAAGTTTAAATGCTTCATTCGACTGACTGATGTAATGATTTTTGTTTTTGTTATTGGAACCTATATTTAAGCCGACTTGATAATTTGAAAGGTATATATATAGATGTTCAAGTTGTGAATTAGTGTGTGAGAGTATATATGAATATATGGATAAGGATGGAATAAGAGAATTGAACGAATTCTGATGAAGGATCAGATATCTTGGAGGAGATGCAAAGTTTTATTCGATTAGCCAGGATCCAGTAAAAATAGAATAGAGATCTGTAATCAGCAAAAGATAAGTTGCATATCATTCAAGTCACCTCATTGTTGCTTTCTAATCATTGTAACAGTGAATCTAGAATCTCTTAATAGAATTGGTTTAACAGCCATTTTATAAATCCTCTAACAAGGTGACAGTTTAGTTGAATTTTTCTCAAGACCTCTAACCAGGCCACTCTTAATAGGGTGATTAAATCCTCTAACAAGGTCACACCTAACAGTGCATTTTGTAACCTTTAACAGGGTTGGCTCCTAATAGGGCTCACTTCAGAAGAGTGAAAATTGGTGACTAGTTACTTGGTGGTTTTTCCCATATTGGGTTTCCACGTTAAATATGTTGTCTCTTGTGTTCATTTATTTTAATCTTTGCAAGCATATTAATGACTATGAATGCTAGATAAATAGTAATTAATTAATCTACTAAGATACAATATTCATGCACTGTTTACTAAGTATCAATAGTATGTAAAGACATCTAAGGGATTTATTTTTGGAGTTGATTTTTGTGGTAACTTATTCACCCCTCCCCTCTCAGTTACTTCATCTATATTTCCAACATATTTAAAGCCTTTACTAGGGTGACATTCCAAGTGAATGTTTGTAAATCCTTTAGCTAAGTACACTTTGATAGAGTGTTAAAATCTTTTAATAGGTTAGCATCTAACAATCTTTGTAAGCTTTCAACATGGCAGGCCTTTCATAGGTTAGATCATGAGAATGGCCAAAATATGTAATCTTAATAGGTGAACTTTATTGTTGCAGTAGTGAATAGTTATGGGTGTCATCCCCACCCCAATTTTACCTTCTCATTGGAGGGCTTTTAGGTAATCATATTTGGGGTCAAGTATTTATGTGGATGCATTTACTTTACATGTTATTTTCATATGTTTATGCATGCAATATTTTAAAGATAAAAGTTTAGTATTTCTAATTCATCCCCCCCCCACTCTTAGAAGTATATTTCCCACTTGTTAATTCCCAAAAATTGGTATCAGAGCTGAGTTCTCATCAAGAGAAGCCTTACAACTTGGAGAAAATATCTTGAGATGGAAGTCAACAAGTTGGGAAAAACCATTGAGAATGAAGAGATTAAGATACACCTCCTATTTAAAAAATTGGATGAAGCCAAAAATGCCTTGATGATTTATATAAAGAGAAGGAAAGAAATTTCCATAACTGAGAATGACACTAAATACAAGGAGATTAACACCAAGAAGTTATTTGTAGATGGTAACTCATGTTATTTTGATGTAGCAATTGTAGATCTCATGGAAAATAATAGAGCACAAGCTAAAGAGATCGGAAACCTCAAGCTAGAACAAGAATCACAAGCAATACTACTATGTGAAGTGATTGAACAAAAGAAGAAAGCCATTGAGGATAATGACATGATTGAAGAAGACAAAATAAATTTTTCAAATAGATTGGAAGAAAAATTAGTAGAGTTGTATAGGATCTCAAACATGTAGTTGGATACCTTGAGCCAATGAATGCCCATCATGAGTTGAATGTCAAGAACATTGAAATAACTATGTTGGTGTTTTAAAACTAATGGGAAAACAAATGTTCAATACCAAAATGATAATACTCAAATAACCTAAGAATTAGCCAATTCCTATAGTAAATTACACAAGAGGATCATCTAGACCCAACATTAATGAAACTAAGGATGGTTTCCTACTCTTTAGGCTCTGCTAAACCAAGGTGGGTATACCTAGGGATGACTCTATTACAAACTGTGGTATGAAATTATTTTAGTTTCATTCTGATTCTCATCTTCTACCCTTAGGCACATATACAGTTTGTCAATTTTCTTTAAAACTCTCAAATTTGTATTCATCCCAGATAAGTAAATCTGGTCATAATTTTCCTTGAGTTCACAAGCATTCTTGGGAACAACAGCTACCTAAAACCCAAAAAAAAATTGAATGTAAACAAGTGGTGACCAGCATTATAAATTTGAACCAAATAGAATAAGAATAATTTTAAATTTATAAATTATTTGTCATGTAGAAGTAGAATTTGATCTCAATAATTCCTAATTTGTATACCAGTGCCTTACCTACGGGGCAAGGAATCAACTATTGGCAGGAGATCTTGTTTCAAATAACTTGTAATGAAACTATCAACTATAATCACCAACTTCCATTCTTATGAAATATCCCCCTCATTAACTCATGAATTCTATCGATTTACTGAAGCACTTACATAATCCCTTGAATTATAAGCAACTATAAACCAATATACAACCCATCTAGACTACATTCAACCAATTGAATCTTATTCAAATGACTTCAAAATTTACAAATTCATGAAATGGGAGATAGAAAATGGTGACACAGATATAATATGAATACCCTTTTGCATTATCCTTTTATATGACCAATACAATAACCAATAGTAACTCACTTAGAAACCCAAAATATCTTACTGATTCTATCATTAGTTAATACTATCAGAAGATACATAATTGAAAATAAACTCAAAAGAACAACTACATATACTAGACCGACTGTATTCTTTTGAAAGATTGAAAATTATACATGTCTCAAACCATCACATTGCCTTGAAAACTCATTTATATAGGCATGAGTTGTAACAAGCTAAGGGAAAATGTGATTTATAGGTGTCCTTTACACAAGAGACTTAAAAACACCTATTAGAAAAGACAAAACTACAAACAACAGAAAGATATGCAAATCAAATATTCCTTTGTGGGTCCCTTTCTATTACATTTCAATATTTTGATTTGGCTGCAACTTTGATTCCTTCAGGTATGCAATAGCTAAGCCCACTAATGATGAAATCTATTTTGAAGATTGCAAACTAACCTCAACCCTTGGGTTTCATTATCATTATGTTGTATTGTTAGAGTCACTCTTACCTATCATGATTCCTTGGTTATATTAGTATCCTAGGGTAATGGGATTGTCACTTAATATGACACATCAGAGCTTTAGAGTCAATGCGGCTATCAAATATAAAAAAATGAGCATTTCCTAGTTCCTCAAATCTATTCGCATTCAAAACCATTCCTCTACCAAAATATGTCTCTCTTTTGAAAATAAAGACGTACGTTAACAAAAAGTAAGAGTAACTATATGCATGAAACCCATGAGTATAAAATCTTCTTCACCCTCTTCAAAAACTCCGCATAGGACTCTATATATCTCTATTACCTTGGTACTAAAGTATTTTTTCTTGAAAAATTCTTTAAAGAATGGTGTTGTTGCTGACAGGATTCTAATTTTGCCAAGTTGACCCTTTGCTCTTTTCACAAACTTAGTGGCTCAATCATAGCTCTTTATCACAGTCTCAAAGAGATCATAATCCACAAAAACACCTGGGATTACTAGTCTTCCTTGGTTAAAATTTCCATTTAATAGAAAGTGGAATAAAAAACTTCCTCTCTACAAACCATCTTTTGCACAAATTTAAATTAGTTTGTGAGGTATCAACATCCCTAACCCAATTTCTTTTGTTAAGCAATCCCTCTACTATCCACAACCCAATATTTGATGAGTCCATTGGAGGGATTCTTTGACTATACTTGTAGGACTGGAGAACAAAAAAAATTATAGTATGGTTACTTAACTGAAGTTCTATCTTATTTCTTTTTGTAATTTTGCAACCTTTTCACAAACAAATTACTTTACACACTTGCTAGATACAATCTTCTCATTAGTTGCTTCTACTCAGAAAAGGCTTGAAATCTTTATTCGCATAAGGTGGGACTGAGAAAATATTCTATGTTATACTCTATTTTTTTTTACACATGCAAAGCTTTCATATCTAATTAATACATAGAGTGGCACCACCTTTTGCATTTTTAAAATTTGCACTACCGATCTTAACAATTCTGTGATCAAGGGATGTGAAAAAGGTGACAAGTATTCCACTTGACAAGTTGGTCAGTCTATCCAATGAGAAAGGACCACATATATAGCTCCATTCCTAGTGGCATCTCTATCTAGACCTACTAGCAACTAAAGACACATGTCAACATGCCTCTTCTTCGCTATGCATAAAGAATGTGTACCTTGCCATAGTGAAGTAGTGACAACCATTGATTCAATCTTGATCTTGTGGATGACACATTACTATATTGCTTAGAAGAATAATGGTTGGCCCTTACTTGCTACCTCACTATACATATCCTCTAAGAAACTCTTCTTAGCGAGATAGTGGCAACTTTTGATCTGAAATCAATCCAAGGGTTAAGAAATTGCACAAAGTACACTGAAGAGTGGTGGGTCCCATATTCGCTATGTCACATAGAGTAAACATTGCACATCTTTCTATAGCAAGGTAATGAGGATCATTGATCTTAGATTGATCTAATGATCATAATCTCTCATGCATTTTATGAATGGGGCATAGGCTAGGATACTGATGACATAAAAATTTTTGCACATCTAGGGCAAGAAAAGCTTACTCTAATCCAAGTTACCTTTCCACTTTGTTTTGAGGTTCCACCATGTGTTCATTTCTTGGCAACTCACCATGTCATAAACAATGAGATACTGAATTTTTTTGATAGTGAGGTAGCAAGCTCTGGTGTCTTTAACAAAACTCGATGCAAGAAGAAAAGAAACAAGTCAAGCCACCATCACCCATATTAAGTGCTTCTAACAATGATAGTTATTACTCACCATGCCACTTGGACAAATTTATGGTCACCAAGAAGTCTAGAAACCACTATGTCTTATACTTATCAAATACTCGCTACTTCACTAATGGTGAGATACTTAGTTTTTTTGATAGTGAGGTAGCGAGTCATCAGAAAAACCCTTATTTCAGTGACATCTTTTGGCTACTTTTTATTGGATTACTTTTACTACTTTGATAGCGTCAACAAAGTGCACATGACTAAAATTTTGGCCACAACCAAATCTCTGACTGCCGCACCTGCATTGTATGGTTCCATTTTGTAATTTTCTTGTGCTCGCTATCTCACTATACATATCCTTCGTACACCTTTCCATAGTGAGATAATGACAACTATAGATCTTTTCAAAATCAGATGGTGAGGAACATGGGAGGAAAGACTATTTGAGGGTCCATAAAATTAAAAGAAAACAAAATATTAGCCAAAGTTCTTTTTTTAAAAATAAAAATAAAAATTTGTGCCCACAAGTTTTAAAAGCAATGAGCCATAGGGGTTTTGACAAAAATTTTCAAAGGCTAACAAATGGATGATTAAATAAGAAACCCTATTCACCATTAATGGATCCAATTTGATTTTATATACCTAGACAAAGTAAATTTTGTCATGCAAAAAATTAGACCAATAGTGGCTCTATCTGGGGACATTGAATTCTCTAGATTGAAATGAGGGCTTAGAATTTCTAGGAGAAGTAGACCATAAAAAAGAAAGAATCCCTACAGACAAATAATTCTTAGAGAGCAACACACACAAGAAAACTATGAATAGGAAACTATACAAAGACAAAAGGATTTACAAATATACATAAAAACCCTAAACTACTATTCATAGAAAGTAGATATTTCAAGAAAAATACCTCTTCAAGAATTTTCCATGAATTGGCAATTCAAGAATACCTTCAGTTAAATCCTTCAAAAAATATGAATCTTCTCCATTTTTATCACAAATGTTATATGGGCCAAGCTAGATTGGGTCAAATTTACCATGCTTTCCTTTATCTTCTACCCTAGCATTCCACATCAGTACCATGTCACCTATTTCAAATTTCCTATCATTGGCTCTTTTGTCATATAAATGCTTCATTCATGATTGTAACTTGGCACTTTGAATAGAAGACTCTGTCCTTGCTTTCTCTAGTTGAAAAATATCATCCATTCTGAGTTGCATCTCATCAAAGATGTCATCTTCATATAGTTGAACAAATTTATACATCTCCTTTAGGTTATTTTGTGGGATTCTAGCCTATATACCATAGACCAAATCAAATGGGGCACATCCAATGGCTTTTTTCATAGTAACCTTATTAGCCCATAGAGCTAATGGAAATTTTGAATCCCATGCCTTCTTGTTTTCCCCTATAATTCTTTTGATAATCTTTAGTATACTCTTATTTCTTGATTCTACCTAACCATTCCCTTGAGGATGATAAGGTGATGATGTGTACTCTATAATTCCATAATTCTTACAAAAAAAATTGTATTCCTCTGATTTGAAACACATAGCATGATTAGTTACAATCTTCTCTAGGCAACCAAATCTAGTTATAATATTATTTAAGATGAAGTTGATCACTACTTTTCTTGTTGCATTCTTGATAGGGATTGCTTCCACCCATTTAGTGAAATAATCAGTGGCTACTAAGATCCATGAATGACCACCATTGGACCTATTTGTGATCTCACCTATAAAATCAATTCCCCACTATTGAAATGTTTCTTGTACTTCAAAAAGTATTAATGGAAAATTCCTAGAGAATCTTAACTTTCCACTAAAATTTTAACAAGAATCATAAACTTTTACAAACTCATGAGCATCCCTGAGAAGTGTTGGCCACCAAAAGACAACCTTAAGAATTTTATGAGTAGTGGTTTTAGCCATATAATGACCACCAAACACACCTTCATGCATATCTTTCAAAATTCTTTCAGACTCAATCTCATCCAAATACTTTAAAAGTGCCCCTTCTATATTTCTCCACCACAATTGACCCTGCACTATAACATACCTTATGGCTTGTAACTTAAAAGATCTTTTTTGATTGTCTGTTAAATCTAATGGAGATTTCATATTTTGCAAATAATAGATTATATCTCTATACTAGTTAGAGGCATCCATATCACAAAGATTATCCGTGCAACTATCATCAAGTTGATTAATTTGGTTTGCCTCTAGATTAGCTTCTGTCATTAATTTGGCAAAACCTTGACCCCTAACCAATTTGGTAATCTAAATATCAATATTAAACTCTTGTATCCTATTAATCCATCTACACCTCCTACTAGATACCTCTTGTTGTGAAAAGATGTCCTTCATAGCAGTAGTAGGAACAAAAGAAATGATAGGAGCTCCCATTAAGTAACATCTAAAAGCTTTAACTCCTTTCACCAGTGCATATGCCTATTTTTCATTGATGCCATACTTAATTTCTACTACTTGCAAAGACTTGCTAAAGAATGCAATGGGTTGCTCATAACCTTCCTCATTTTTTTGTAACAATACTGCAACAACAGTGTGAAATGAGGCAAAAGAAAATATATGCATTGGTTTGTCATAATTTGGAGCTCTAAGGATAGGGGCATCTTTAATAGCTTGCTTAATTTTCTAAAATGTAATACTAGGTTCATCATCCCATTTTATCTCAGATCCTTTCTTTAACATCCTTGATATTGGCCTACTAATCTCTACAAAATTTGTCACAAATATCCTAAGAAAGTTGATATGTCCAAAGAATGATTGAATTCCTTTAACACTTTTGGGTTTTTGAATGTTATCTATTGCTTCTACCCTTTTAGGGTCAATCCTCACTCCATGCTTGCCAACTAAATTTCCTAACAATTTTCCTTTAGTAACACCAAACTGACACTTTTTGGGATTTAAGGATACACAATACTTGAGGGCCTTGATAAACGTCTTTTCTAAATGCATGCAATGATTATTTTCATCCTTAGAATAAGAAATTAAATCATCCTGATATACATCCAACAATTTATTAATGATATATGAAAAATCCACATCCATTGCTCATTGAAAAGTTGGCCTAGCATTAGCAAGACCAAATGGCATCCTGACATATACATAAGTACCCCATGGAGTAGTGAAAAAAGTTTTGAACTAATTCTTTGACAACCACTTGATTATAACTTGAAAACCCATCCATCATTGACATCAATTCTGATCTAGTGACCCTTTGCAACATGGCTTCCATATTGGGTAAACCATAATTATCTTTTAATGAAGCTATGCTGAGATTCCTAAAATCAACACATAACCTTATATCTCCATTTTTCTTTCTTACTAGTAATAGATTAGATATCCAATAAGAATGTCTAATAGGCTTTATAATCCTATCATCTCTTAACTTGGTCAATTATTCTTGCATTTTGGGATCCAAGGTTTGGTTTATTGGCCTTTGTTTTTGTGTAAAAGGCTTAGCATAGTCCATAAATCACCCTTGTCTATTTTTGTGATAGCTTCCATTTCCATTCCCATGGAAGCACTCCATTTTCTAGATAATAATATACCATATTGAGGTGGAATATCAACAACCAGTACACTCATAGTAAGTTTTATGTTTGGATAGGCTATCAATCTATAAGGTAAGGCATTAATAGTATGTATGACTAGCACTTCTCTTTTATCCATGGTACAACATCTCCTTTGACTAGTGTCAACCTTCAAACCTAGTTCCTTCATTATTTCAAAAGGCATAACAATATTGGAAGTACCAGAGTTAATCATACAATTTTTTAATGTTTTATCATTTACTATGATACTCAAGAAGAATGGCTCATCACTTCCTAGATATTCACTAATAGAGCTATCCAAAAACATTTGAGGAATATGGGATATAACTACTTCAGCTTCTTTTTCTTTTACCTTTTCCTTACAACTATTTTTTGGAATGTGGTTTTCATTGCACTCATGTCTTACATTTGTACTAGTATTTCCCAACCATGCTAAAGCTTTATCTCTATGTTCAGGGATCCTTAATAATTCAGATAAAGGAACCTTGACAGTGATTTGTGATAACATTGTCATCATATCTATAAAAGAATCAGATGAGCTATCAGTGACTGTATTCCTCTTATCATGATGCTTATAAAAAATACTTACCTCACCTTGGCAATTCCTATCACTTGTAATGATCACTTTTGGTATCTTCTCATCTAACTCCTTCATAACATTATTTGGGAACTTACCAACTTTAGGATTATTTTCCTTCTTTGGTTCCCACTTTTTATTTGTAATCTTAACCTTCTCAGTAGGGATCTCTTTAGGCTTCATAGCTTCCCCCTTTTTAGGATTAACTCCCTTTATAAACATGCCAACCACCTTTTCATTTCCTTCCCTTTTAACCATGTTTCTAGTCTATACTTGAGCTATCATGTTTGTAGTAATTTGGTCAATCTCTTCCCTAGAAGGATTCCTTAAGGTGATTTCTTCTTTGGAACGTACCATGTTACATAAAGTGTCTTCAACATCACTCTCATCAGAGAACATTTGTTGTTGCACTTTATTCTGAAACTACCTTTGCTCATTTACATCTTGGTCATAATCCTCACAGTCAAAATGATCATAATGTGATTCAAACATATTACACCCAACATCCTCTTGGTCTTCTTGATATTCTTCACATTTTCTACTACATTCTTATTTCTAGGGAAATACAAGGCTACTGCAGAAGATTCAGGAGCATGGGATAATTGACACACAAAACACCACATGGGGTTCAACAGTGAATTTAGGTTCATCTACTACATTTATAGAGTTTTTAGATAAGGGTTTAGGGGTGACCCTATTGTTTGTATTCTTGGGGGAAGGGACATTTGGATGACCATCTTTCCAGGTGGTAGTATAAGGGAGATTTTGCAATCTATTTTGTCCATTGAAATTTGACAGGTAAGGGACCCTATTTTTAGTAGGATTCCTATCATTTTTCACTTGAGGGATATTTAAATTCTTTATAGATTTTAAAACTTGACTTGTCTCACTAGGCTCTTGCTTCTTCCCACGTACACCTTTGCTATCCTCCTTTATGTTTCCCTTATTTCCAAATAGTCTAGGGTCATCTCTCTTACTTTCAAGCCATCCTGAAATTCTCAAATTATTTTCCATATTTATGGAAATTCTAAAAGCATCTCTTAAAGTCCTAGGCTCTTTATCCCTAAGTTGGTATGCCATTTTACCATCAAAAGCATTCAAATACATAATCAAGCATACCTTATCATCTAATCACATGGCCTGCATTAGCTTGTATGTTCTCTTCTGGAATCTAATATTAAATTTAGTGATAGATTCATTAGGTAACCTCTTAATATTATTGAATTCACTCAAAATGTAGCTCTAATTTTTCTTGTCACCATATTGTTCCTTGAAAGAGTACTCATTATCTTTCCAATCAACAATTGATAATTTAGGAAGTCTCTTGAACCATTCTCTAGCATCTTTAGTTAAGGACTGAAAAAACAACTTCATAATAATATCCTTAGCCTCAACCTCATAATCACTCATCATATCAAGAAACTCCTCAAATTGTCTTCACAAGTTATAGCATTGTTCCCAGCAAATTTAGGCAACCTTTTTCTCATTTCTTGTGGAATAAGATTAGGGTAACTAGCGATTCCATCAAAACATATTTTCCTATAGCCTTCTAAATAGATATGTCTTCTATGTAAATCAAGCTTAGGATAATGGTAAATATCTTTCCTTGTGGTACCCACAATATTACTAGTGCTAGCATCACCAATAGATTTTTTAAGATCTACTTTATGTGAAAATGCAGATAAGAAAGGAGTACGTACCTTAGTAGTATTTTGATTTGCATCATTAGATCCACTATCATCTTTAGGAATAGTTGTAGATTGCCTTCTAGAATTTTCAAAGAATTTTATCTTATTGTTTATCTCAGCTATGGCTACTTCATTTTTTGAAATCTCCAATTTCTTAACCAAGGCATCCTTCTCTTCTCTTTTCTTCTCTAGCTCAATATCTAAAAGTGACATGGAATCATGGATTTGAATTGTTTTTATTGGTTCATAAATCTTAATACCAATCTCCATTTGTTTTCCTTTGTCCTTAGCACCTGTAGTAGGTTCCACATTCTTTACTTTATTGTTATAAACTTCTAAAGCAGTATAGTTCCTAATTTGCTATATTACAGGTCCCTCTAAATTCATTTTTTGATTTTGTAGTAAATTTTTTTCTTGCCTCTTAAGGTGTTCAACTTGTCCCATGATCTTAGGCTACTAACAACTAGCTACTATCTCATTTTTCTTCTTTAGAGCAGCAATTCACCTAAGCAATTCTTGCTTTTCTTCAAAAGCCTTTGCGATCCTTTCTTCTCTTTCCTTTTGAAACCTCCTATAAATAACTTCTTTCTCAGCAAGCTATGCTCTCAAAATTTCATTCTCATTACAATTAGGGATAGTAAACTTAGACCTGGATGTTTTCTCATCATTGAAACTTTCAAGTTCTAAGTGTTTAGGTCTCACTTTTTTAGGAGAATAATCTCACATGAAAGGGTTCATGCTATGCTGGAAAAGATTGTTACTAATCCTATCCTCATGACTAAGTGCATGTGGTTGCACAACCTTTTCTTGACATATAATTTTAGGGGCATTATAGAAATCATCATCAGAAAAAATTGGGTGAGATCTTGGACCTTTGGAGAAAGGCACCTTTTCAACAGCAAAATGGTGAGCATTATCTTTCCCTACTATTTTCTCTTGTGAATAACTTCCTTTCTGCATTTGGTTTCCCTTCACAACCTAATTCTATCTTCCTCTAGGAGGGAGATTAGTTTGTAATTTGATTCCTGAGTTTTTTCTCACATTTTCCCATGTATTTCTTTTATTTTCCATAATTTGGGACAACAATTTTCAAAAAACTGACACTGGTTAATCGTTTGAGTCACCACCCACCCTATTAGAATGGGAATAAATCTGCTGAATGGATAATTGCAATTACCTCACTTAACAATCTCAAGCAAAATATTAACTACTTTCAAACTCACAGGAATCTTCTCATGAAATTTTTGCAACTCTACCCAAGGGGACATAGATCTCTAATAATTCACTATTTTATGGCAACACTAAATATATTCCCAGTAGAGTCACCATTTTGTTGGTGTTTTAAAAATAAGGGGAAAAAAATACTTAATACCAGAATGATAATACTCAAATAACCTAAGGATTAGCCAATTAGTAAATTACACAATCAAATCATCTAGACCCAACATCAACGAAACCAAGGATGGTTTCCTACTCTTTAGGCTCTGCTAAATCAAGGCAGGTATACCTAGGGATGACTCTATTGCAAACTATGGTATGAAATTATTTTAGTTTCATTTCGATTCTCATCTTATACCCTCAGGCACATACACAGTTTGTCAATTTTCTTTAAAACTCTCAAATCTATATGCATCCTAGATAAGTAGATCTGGTCATAATTCTCCTTGAGTTCACAAGCATTCCTAGGAACAATGACTACCTAAAACCCCGAAAAAACTTAAATGTAAATGAGTGGTGACCAGCATTATAACTTTGAACCAAATAGAATAAGAATAATTTATAATTTATAATTGATTTGTCATGTAGAAATATAATTTGATCTCAATTATTCATGATTGTATACCAGAGCCTTATCCATGGGGCAAGGAATCAACTATTGGAAGGAGATCTTATTTCAAATAACTTGTAATGAAACTATCAACTATAATCACCAATTTACATTCTTATAAAATATCCCCCTCATAAACTCATGAATTCTATCAATTTACTGAAGCACTTACATAATCCCTTGAATTATAAGCAACTATAAACCAATATACAACCCATCCAAATTGCATTCAACCAATTGAACCTTATTCAAATGACTTCAAAATTTACAAATTCATGAAATGGGAGATAGAAAATGGTGACACAGATATAATATGAATACCCTTTTGCATTATCCTTTTATATGACCAATATAATAACAAATAGTAACTCACTTAGAAACCTTGAATATCTTACTGATTCTGTCATTCCTTAATACTATCAAAAGATACATAATTGAAAATAAACTCAGAAGAACAACTACATATATTGGATCAACTATATTCTTTTGAAAGACTAAAACTTATACATGTCTTGGACCATCACATTGCCTTGAAAACCCATTTATATAGGCATGAGTTGCAACAAGCTAAGGGAAAATGTGATTTATAGGTGTCCTTTACACAAGAGACTTAAAAAAACCTATTAGAAAAGACAAACCTACAAACAATAGAAAGATATGCAGATCAAATATTCCTTTGCAAGTCCCTTCTTGTTACATTTCAGTATTCTAATTTGGTTGCAACTCTAATTCCTTTGTGTATGCAATAGCTAAGCCCACCAATGATGAAATCTAGTTTGAAGATTGCAAACTAACCTCAACCCATAGGTTTCATTATCATTATACTGTACTGTGAGAGTCACTCTTACCTATCACTATTCCTTGGTTATACCAGTATCCTAGGGTAATAGAATTGTCACTTAATATGATGCATCGGAGCTTTAGAGGCAATGTGATTGTCAAATATAAAAAAATGAGCATTTCCTACTTCTTCAACCCTATATGCATTCAAACCCATTGCTCTACCAAAATATGCCCCTCTTTTGAAAAGAAATACATGCATTAACAAAAAGTAAGAGTAATTATACGCATGAAACCCATGAGTATAAAATCTTCTTCACCCTCTTCAAAAACTCTGCATAGGACTCTATATATCTCTATTACCTTGGTACTGAAGTATGTTTTCTTGAAAAATTATTTAAAGAATGGTGTTGTTACTAATAGGATTCTAATTTTTCCAAGTTCGCCCTTTTCTCTTTTCACTACCTTAGTGGCTCAATCACAGCTCTTTATCATAGTCTCAAAGAGATCACAATCCACAAAAACACCCAGGATTGCTAGTCTTCCTTGGTTAAAATTCCATATACTAGCAAGTGGAATAAACAACTTCCTTTCTACAAGCCATCTTTTGCACAAATTTAAATCAGTTTGTGAGGTATCAACATCCCTAACCTAATTGCTTTCATTAAGCAATCCCTCTACTATCCACAACCCAAGATTTGACGAGTCCATTGGAGGGATTGTTTGACGATACTCATAGGATTGGAGTACAAAAAAAATGATAGTATAGTTACTTAATTGAAGTTCTATCTTATTTCTTTCTGCAATTCTGCAACCTTTTCACAAACAAATTAATTGACACACTTTCCAGATACAATCTTCTCATTAATTTCTTCTACTCAGAAAATGATGCAGGAGGATCTAGAGGTATAAGAGAAATGCTATGTCATCCAAAAAAATGTACTTAGACTTAGTTTTTGTTTCATGTGTTTTCATTTTTGGATACCCATTTGGGTCAAATAAAGGTTCCAACTCTCACAATTCCACTATTAGTGTTCTAGGTTAGAGTTTTTAATCACCTTGGGATATGTGTAAATGTCAAAAAAATAGGAAGATTTAATTGAGCCATCATTTTGGTGACCTAGAAGGTGTAAATTGGTCGGATGATTGTAATTGTAATTTAGAGCATTCTAGAAAAAGAATTAGGTCAAAAGGACCCACGGTTTGAAAGTTATTGCAATTTTTCAATTTTTGGAGACCTCCTAAGAATGCTTCAAAGTCAGGTTAGGGGCATTAAATGACCTTGAATAGGGCTGAAAAATGGTAGATGAGTGAGGCTTGTCCATAGGGCTATAGAGTGCTTTGAGAGCTTTTCGAAAATGTAAACGGTTCATTAATCAGAGCTACAGTTCAAATGTTATGCCTCCCAGAAGTTCGGTTACCATTTCTAGATTCTTCTAATTTTGTGCCGACTTCTAATGTGACTTCTAGAGCCTTCTATTTGGTTGGTGGATGCCTAGTAGAACTTTCTAGAATGTATTCCTAATCCTTAACCATTTGGGGTCTATTTAAGAACATTTCTGGCATTGTAAAAGGCCGTTCAGAGTGGAGTTTGAGAGAAGGTACTGGGAGAAGAATTTCTCTCTAGCTTTATGCTATTGTAAGCCCATAGGGCATGTTTTGAAGTCTATTTTTTTCTGTAACAAATGTACTAGCATATTTTCATAGTTAATAAAATTTTCCCTTCCCTGTTGTGTCCATTATGTGCTTGGGTCGTGTCACCATCAAGTGGTACCAGAGTTGATTTTCCTGAGTGTGTAGACAAAGCGCCGACTGTGAAGTAGTTTGCACTAGGACTATGTGGTTGTGGGTTTGAGTTAAGAAGATTCCTCCATGAAAAGTACATGGTGGAAGGGCTAGAGCTATTAATTTTGAGGAGGTTAGATCCCTCCAAAGGTAGGTACAAGCGTTGTAGGAGGAGCTCCGTAGAGGAACAAATGTTGCCGTAGGCGACGAAAGTGAGGATGACAATGAAGAAGAAGAAATTGGACCAGAAGGGGAATTTGATGGGGAAGTTCTAAATCAGGCAGAGGAAAGGCTTTTAAGGGCCATTACTAAATTTGGGAAAAGACCTACAATTTATGTGAGTGTATTTTCAAGAAATTTGAAACCACATGAGTTGATCGATTGGATCAATGAACTGGAAGAGTACTTTGAGTATGAGGATATCAGGGATCTAGATAGGTATAAGTTTGCAAAGGCCAAACTAAAAGGCCATGCCAAAATTTGGAGGCAAGAGGTTCAATTGGAATGAAATAGAAGAAGAAAGGACAAGATCACAATGTGGGATCGTATGGTGGACAAATTGAAGAAGCAGTTCATTCCTGTTGACTATGAGCTTGATTTGTTTAAGAAAATGCATGGGTTAAAGCAAGCAGGAAAATTAGTCCAAGAATATACAGAGGAGTTTTATTGACTTCTAATTAGAGTAGGGCATGTAGAAGAAAATAAGGAGAAGTTTGCTCGTTATATTAGTGGGTTGCGACTTAGCATCCAGGAGGCATTAAGTCTGGTAAGAATGACCAAGGTTGAAGAGGCATACTAGTTTTCCCTACGAGTTGAAGAAAAGCTAAATAAGAGGTTTGAAGGGAGAAACAGAGGATGTGGTCAAGGAGGAAGGGGTAGTGGTAGGTCATATAGAGGCTGAAATGAAACCCAAAAGAAAAATGAAGATGTGGGTACTAGCAGAGGCCAGAGGAATGAGGGTTTCAACCACTCCCGAGATCAAGACTTTGGAAATTAGAGAGGAAGAGGTAGAGGACACGAAAAAGGAAGAGGAGGCTTTTGTGGTACCTATTTCCATTGCAATGAAGAAGGTCATTGTGCCTTTGAATGCCCTCAATGACAAGGAAGGACAGATAGGAGAGCTGAGGGTCAAGCTAAGGTTGCTTATGTGGATGAGGATGCACAATCATCATATTTAGAGGATGCAGAAAGAGGAGAGACTTTAGTAAATGAAATGGTCCTACTAAATGGTGAGATTGAACCAGGATAATGAAGTTTATTCCATACCAAGTGCAAGTGTGAGGATAAATGTTGTGATGTGATCATTGATAGTGGTAGCATTGATAACTTGGTATCAGAGGAGATGGTCTCTAAGCTAAAGCTCAAGAGAGACAAACACCACCAACCCTATCAGATTGCTTGGGTGAAAGATGATCATAAGGTCTTGGTAATTGAACAATGTTTAGTGAAATTCAAAATTGGGAGTTACCATTATGAAGTTCTCTGTGATGTTATTCCAATGGATATTAGCCATCTATTGTTGGGAAGACTGTGGTAGTTTGATAGGCATGCAGTACATGATGGTCATGCAAACACATACTCTTTAACAAAGGATGGAGTTTGCCACAAATTGAAGCCCATGAAAAAGGAAAGAGAAAAGGTATGTAGCAGTGCTAGGATTTGTCTTGTTGATGGAAGGAAGTTTTTAGATGGCTTGAAACATCAGCGTATGTGTTATGCTTTGATTCCTAGGAAAGATAAAGAAGGCAGTAGTGAAATACCACTTGAAGTTTTAGATCTAGTAGGTGAGTTTGGAGATATTATCTCTAATAATATTCCAGAAGGATTGCCACTAGTAAGGTAAATCAGTCATCAAATAGATCTAATCCTAGGAGCTATCTTGCATAAAAAAGTTGCTCATAGGATGACTCCTATCAAAACTAAGGAGCTAAACAAACATGTGTAGGAGCTATTGAGAAAGGGTTTGATTCGAGAGAGCCTGAGTCCATGTGCAGTACCTGTAGTACTGGCACCAAAGAAGGATGGAGAGTGGAGAATGTGTATAGATTCTTGAGCTATAAATAGGATAACCATCAAGTAACAGTTTCCTTTGCCAAGAATGGATGATCTTATGGATTCTTTAAGTGAAGCTCAGTACTTCACAAAGATAGATCTCAAAAGTGGCTATCACTAGATATAGATTCAAGAAGGAGATGATTGGAAAATAGCCTTCAAGACCAAGGATGGTCTTTATGAGTGGTTAGTCATGCCCTTTGGATTGATGAACACCCCAAGCACCTTCATGTGGCTTATGAATGAGGTACTTAAGAAGTTCTTGGGAAAATTTGTTATTGTCTATTTGAATGATATTTCAATTTTCAGCAAGACATTGGAAGAAAATTTATTGCATATTCGTAGTGTCCTTGAAAGGTTAAGGGAAGGGAAACTATTAATTAATTTGAAGAAGTGTATCTTTGCAAAAAGGGAGTTAGTCTACTTGGGGTTTGTTATATCACCTGAAGGTCTCAAAATGGATCCAGAGAAGGTAAAAGCCATCTTGGAAAGGCCTACTCCAAGGTCTGCTATTTAGGTAAGATCATTCTATGGTTTGGTTAGTTTTTACAAGAAGTTTATTAAGAATTTTAGTGGCATATGTTCACCCCTGACTAACACAATAAGAGGGGATAGAAAAAAGTTCAAATGGACTACGATAGCTGCTAGGAGTTTTGAATTGCTAAAGAAGGTGATAGAACAACCTATGTTGGCACTTCTAGATTTTAGAAAGGTGTTCTAGGTGGATTGTGATGCTAGTGGCAGCGCTATTGGGGTTGTATTAAGCCAAGAAGGTAAGCCTATTTCATATTTTAGTGAAAAATAGAATGATGTGAAAAAGAAGTATTCTGTTTATGATCAAGAGTTCTATGCAATAGATCAGGCCTTAAATAAATAGAGGCATTATTTATTGCCAAAGGAATTTTTTTGTATACTAATCATTAGGCATTATAGTACCAAAATAGCCAAGGTAAATTGAATTAGAGGGATATGAAGTGGGTAGAGTTCTTGTAGAGCTATACATTTGTGTTGAAGCATAGAAGTGGAAAATCTAACAGGGTTGCAGATGCATTAAGTAGAAGACAGTTGTTGCTTATAGTAATGCAGGTTGTAATGGTTGTGTTTGATGAACTCAAGAATCTATACCCTTAAGATCCTAATTTTGCTAAAGCGTGGAAAGCTTGTAAAGAGCCTGTTTCTGTAGATAGAGCTAAGTGGTTAGACTATTTGATTCAAGATGGTATGTTATTCAAGGGAAGTCAATTATGCATTCCAAGAATTTTCATGACGGAAAATTTGATTAAGGAGAAACACAGTGGAGGGATGGCAGGACATTTTGATCAAGATAAAACCATTGCCATTCTTAGAGAACATTATTTTTGGCCTCAGATTTCACAGGATGTGAAGAAGTTTGTACAGAGTTGTCAGATTTGTCAAGTTGCCAAGGGATTTAGTCATAATACTGGACTATATCAACCATTTCCTATTCCATTAAAGCCATGTAAGGATATAAGTATGGATTTTGTTCTTGGATTGTCCAGGATACAAAGAGGTAATGACTCAGTATTTGTGGTGGTTGATAGGTTCTCCAAAATGACACATTTCATTCCATGCCACAAAACTCATGATGTTGTACATATTGCAAACTTATTTTTCAAAGAGGTGGTAAGAGTACATGGTCTCCCAAGGAGTATAGTTTCTAATAGAGAGACTAAATTTGTGAGGTATTTCTAGAGAACATTATGGAAAAATTTGATAACAAACTTGAAATTTAGTTCCACACATCACCTGTAGACTAACAACCAAACAGAAGTGTAAATAGAAGTCTTGGCAATTTGTTGAGATGTTTAGTTGGGGATAAGCCTAAGGGATGGGATTTGATTCTACCACAAGTGTATTTTTCTTACAATAACTCTTTAAATAGGAGTACTAGAAAATCACCATTCCAAACTAGATATGGAAGTAGCCCAAGGACTGCACTAGAATTGAGGAAGATAGAGCAAGGGGAGAGGACAAGTGTTGAAGCTAAAAAATTTGCTGAACATATCAAGCATCTACATGGGGAGGTTTAGGCACACATTACCAAGATGAATCAAGAGTATAAAGCTAGGGCTGATCAAAGGAGAAGAAATAAGGAATTCCAAGTAGGGGATCTAGTTATGGTACACTTACAAAAAGAAAGATTTCCAGCCGGTGCTTACAACAAGCTGAAAATGAAGAAATTTGGCCCTGCAAAATTTTGAAGAAACATGACTTAAGAAATGCATATGAAGTAGACTTGCCAGATGGAATTCACATTTCTCCTATTTTTAGCATTGTAGACTTAACAGAGTATCATGATGAGGGTGGAGATCAGGAGCTGATGTTAGAGCCATGTCCAATTCCTGCTTCAAAGAAGGAGGAGATAGAAGATATTCTAGATCATCGTGTGGGCAGGAGTACCAGAAATAGGCAGTATGAAGAGTATCTAGTGAAGTGGAAAGGATAGCCGATAGAGACTCAACTTGGATTTCAGCAACTGAGGTTTCCCATTTGGGATTTCCTCTACCATTCATAAAGTGATAGGGTCACTTTTCAATCTACCCTGGGTGTCTGATGCAGGAGCATCCAGAGGTATAAGGGAAATCCTCTGTCATCCAAAAAAATGCACTTAGACTTAGTTTCTACTTCATGAGTTTTCATTTCTGGATATCCATTATGGTCAAATAAAGGTTCCAACTCTCACAGTTCCACTATTAGTGTTCTAGGTTAGAGTTTTTAATCACCTTGGGATATGTGTAGATACTAGAAAAATAGGAGGATGTAATTGAGCCATCATTTTAGTGAACTAGAATGTGTAAATTGGTTAGATGATTGTAATTGTAATTTAAAGCATTCCAAAAAAAGAATTAGGTCAAAAGGCCCCACGGTTTGAAAGTTATCACAATTTTTCAATTTTTGGAGACCTCCTACGAATGCTTCAAAGTCAAGTTAGGGGCATTAAATGACCTTGAACAAGGGGAAAAAATGGGGGATGAGTGAGGCTCATCCATAGGGCTATAGAGTGCTTGGAGAGCTTTTCAAAAATGTAAACAGTTCATCAATCAGAGCTACAGTTCAAAAGTTATGCCTCCCAAAAGCTCGGTTAGCGTTTCTAGATTCTTCTAATTTTGTGACTTCTAGAGCCTTCTATTTGGTTGGTGGATGCCTACTAGGACTTTCTAGAATGTATTCCTAATCCTTAACCCTCTGGGGTCTATTTAAGAACATTTCATGCATTGTAAAAGGCAGTTCAGAGTGGAGCTTGAGAGAGGGTACGAGGAGAAGAATTTATCTCTAGATTTATGCTATTGTAAGCCCATAGGGCATGTTTTGATGTCTATTTTTTTTCTTTACCGAATGTACTAGCATATTTTCATAGTTAATAAAATTTTCCCTTCTCTTTTGTGTCCATTCTGTGCTTGGGTCGTGTCACCATCAAGTGGTATTAGAGCTAGTTTTCTTGAGTGTGTAGACAGAGCGCTGACTATGAGGCAGTTTGCACCAGGACTATGTGGTTGTGGGCTTGAGTTAAGAAGATGCCTCCACAAAGAGAGCATGGTGGAAGGGCTAGAGCTATTAATCTTGAGGAGGTTATAGCCCTCCAAAGGCAGGTACAAGTGTTGCAGGAGGAGCTCCGTAGAGGAACAAATGTTGCCATAGGTGATGAGTCTAAAAAATGCCTTTACTTTTTTATGTTTAAAATACTTTGTGATACTCTGTTTATCCTTTTTTTAACACTTATAAGCCTATGTTTGATAAACCTTTGATGATTTATGAGGTAGAAAAACTATGTCATCTTTTGCCTAAATTATATCTAATATGCAATATTTCATATAAATATCCAAATGTTTATTTTTATGCTTGAATTTAGTTTGATGGATGTTTATTTGAAAATATGTCTTATATCATAACTAACCTGATGATAAGGATTAAAGGATGAGCGGAAGAATCCAGAAGTTGGTTGCTGACAGCATTCAAGGAGAAATGAGCATCAAGGAACAACCACAAAAAGGAAGTTATAACCACTCTAGGAAACATGGCAGCGAATAAGGAGGAGCTTTTATGAGCCATTGCCTTCTCTGAATTTACATTGTAACAAGTGGATGCTAAGACTTCATTTCTCCCTCCTCAATTTCATTATCCTTCCTTTCCACTTTCAGTTGTTCTCCTATATTCTCTCCTATAAACTTAACTTAGGACAGTTACTTTTCTGTTATGTAATAAATAGTAGATTCCCTATATATGTCAGGATTGACTCCTGTGTGTGAATTTTTTTGGTTTTTAATAATTTTTATCGAGTAAGAGAGAACATTGATTCACAGTTTGTTGCAGTTGTGTTTTACAATTCTGAATCATGTAATGACTGATTAATGAAATGAATTAGTTCTCTTTAGCTTCTATCCTACGTTGGTAGATTAGAGAAGCCAACCAAGGGGGCCCACTTGTAAGGTAGATTAGATTAGGATAGAATAGATTCATTTTACTAGCATTAGCAGTATTTTAAGTAAGACGTAGCTAGTTAATTTCTTCCTGTAGCATCACACTTTATGAAAGTTCCTGCAGCATCTATGAGAATAGTCTAGTGGATGAGTCAAGATGGAATCTCTGTTATCTTGTCATTGCATTTTGAACATTCATAGATTTAGTATTTTCCTTTCCATAGCAGTAGTGTAGTTTCCTTCCTTTGCATTTTTACTTTCCTGTAGCACAAGCATAATGACTCATCAAGGTACCTAGTGCACATACTATGCCGACTATTTCAAGTATATGTCCTTGGGTTGACAATCTAAATTCACCTCATGGTAGGGGAAAAGTAGTCCTTAGCTTGAATAGATTATTCCTAAGCCAGGCCTAGCACATGACTATGGAACACCTATTGTGAGGTGGTTCATTTTTGGCACCATTTCCGGGGATGGTGTCAAGCTAGGAGCATTTTTGGGTCATAGTTTTTAGATTAAGTTCTTTTTACTAGTGTGAAAATTTTAGTTGCATGCATCGAAGAGGAAGATGATGAGATGAATATGGTAGATTTCTTCCAAAAGGATCTGTTAATTTGAATGAAGAAGTTGAAGAAGAAGTTGAGTTGACCTTTGAAGACGCAAGTCCTATTTTCCCCACAGTATCATCATCAAGAGCTGAATCCCTAGATATATCTGGTCTCCAACCTTTCACTGAAATAGTGACTAGTCTTCTTGATAACACTACCTTGAATCCACCAGTTGTTAATCATCCAATGCCTAACATTCCTTTTCAGCAGCAACCTCATAATCCAATCCCACCAGTCATGGCACAACCCACTTTTCCATTTCCTCTTCCAAGTCTCATAGCCAATGCCAATCTTAAGAATATACCTCCCACTACTCTTCTGAAGTTCTATGGCCTTGTAACTGAAGACCCTGATACCTTCTTATTTGAGTTCATCATCCTTTTTCTTAGTTTCAACTACAACACTGATGCCCATAAGCTTAAATTATTTCCAGCCACATTGAAAGAATCAACTTTACGATGGTTCATCGGCTTAGGAGCCAATGCAGCTGCGAATTGGGATGAAATGCAAGCCTTGTTTTTGGAAAAATATAAAGAATATTGCAAAGCATCTAGCACAAGAGGATATGATATCTTTAGGATATCACAGAAGGAGGAAGAGACATTAGAAGACTATGTTTCTCAATTTTTATATACACTACAAAAGAATCCTCAACACACATTGTCTGAAGATTCCCAAAAACTAGTCTTTCTAAGAGGAGTGAATGAAGAATGTTTGGAAGCATTGGACCTAATGGCTGGTGGAGATGTATATCAAGCTCAATGGGATGACCTCAAAAAGATATGTCAGAACTACTCAAGGTCAACCATGAAGAAAGGTTGAGGACCCTGTTCTACGGTTACAAAAGGAATTAGTCAAGGCATTTCAAAACTTGAAATATCCAATTTGATGTCATATTTCAATCAAGACATCATTAATGATGTCACTACATAGTTGGATACAATGAATACAAAGAAGAAGCAAGTAGAGGCTGAGTTACAACTAGCTGAGTATTGTCCTCATTGCTGAAAGAAAAAGAAGGATTGCCACTGTAAATTGGTTACAAGCATGGAGAACCAACATCTTCCAACTAGATATGTAAAAATAGATGGGGATGATGAGCAAGTATTCTTTGTTGCTCAACGCCGACCATGGGCTCAACATCAAGGTATGCCTCAAGACCCCTTACAAAATTCAAATTCATATGGTAATCAATGGCAAAACCGCAATACCCAAGCTCCTCCAAAAAACCAACCCAATTGGAATAATGCTGGGAAAAATAACCCACAACAGTCTCAATGGTTTCAAAATTTACAAAAACCTTGGCCTAACCAGCAGAAAAACCAATGGCCTCAGAACTAGTAGAACTAATGGCAACCACCCCCAGGGAATTGGCAATCTCCAAACCAATGTAAGGGATCTCAACAATGGCCTAACCAAAATAATGGTGCTCCACAATTACCCCCTCCAGCTCAACAACCTACTTTAATGCCACCACCTACAAATAGTGGACCTCAAAAGAAAACATAGCTACCTCTACAGCCCAGTGAAATCCAAATAGTCAACCATAGCAGCCCATGTATAGTGCTGATACCTAGCAATACCCTGTTTATGCCCTAGATGTCGCAGATATACATTTGAGATCTGGAATGACATTACCAACACCAAAGCCACCTCTTATAACTAAAGTATCAGACTCTCCTGCAGCATCAGAACCTTTGGTTGATGAACCTATTGACCCAACTAATGTTACCATACCAATACCAGTTCAAACAACAATAGTGTCTCCTTTTCCAAACCAACTAATATGAAAGGAACCTGAACAAAGAAAGTAACAACCCTTTGACATTGTTAATCAGTTGAAGAATATGCATGTCCAAATATCTTTGTTTCAAGCTATTAAGGACATTCCTGCTTATGGAAAAGCTATAAGGGAAGCTTGTCTAAAGAAACTTGGAAGGAAGAAGAAGGATCCTACCATAGTTCATGTTGTTGGACACTTATCTAATATCATGTTAGGAAGAGTGATTTCACCAAAATATTCTGACCCAGGGAGTCCAGTAGTAAGTTTTAGCTTAAATGGTCAATTTGTTAAAAATGCCTTAATGGATTTGGGAGCTGCTATAAATGTGATGACTAAAGAAACCATGAAGAAGTTACAAATAGAAGGATTAAGGTCCACACCAACTATTCTCCAGCTTGTAGATAGTTCCACTATCATTCCTGATGGAATGATAGAAAATATTGTTGTGACCTTAGATTCCCTAGAATATCCTGTAGACTTCATGATTTTGTCCCCTAAAGTAAACCTATCTGGCTATCCTATCATTTTAGGTAGACCATGGTTGGCCATAGCTGATGCAAACATAAATTGCAGATAAGGAAATATGACAATATCAAATGGCCAAGCAACCAAGCAATTTGATCTATATCCTCCTGCACAACCATTACTAGATTTGAGTACATCTTTTTGGCCAAATTTAGGAGACGAAGAAGAAGAGATAATTCCATAGTAAAACTTATGATGTTACGTAGGAAATATTTTCTAAAGTTGCACGAAGAAGATTCAGTAATCCAGAGCATCCTTACCAACACTTGTGTGGTAGGAAAAGATGTGTCTAAAAGCTCTGTATTAGAATTGATTACATATGAGGAGTGTGATACAAGTTGTACTTTACTTAAGAAATCTAAAAATCTTTGTTCACTACTTCCCTATGAATTAGAAGGAAGCCGAATCTCTGAAATTGCTATGGTAGAATCCACTATTCCTACTGAACTGAGTAAAGGCCATAAACTGCATGTTAACCCCAAATTGACATCTGTACAGATGGAACAATTAAAAGAATTTCTTTAGAAGCATGAGAAGACTTTTTCTTGGGATTATGGTGATATGAAAGGATTAAGCCCTACACTGTGTACCCATAGGATATACATTAATGAAGGTTGTCTACCACTTTGTCAACCTTAGAGGAGGATAAATCCAAGCCTCAAAGAAATAGCCAAAACAGAATTGTAGAAACTGCTTGATGCTGGCTTTATCTATCTTATATCTGATAGTAAATGGGTATCACCGCTGGTTATAGTACCTAATAAAGGAGGAAAATGAATAATTTGTGTAGATTATAGGGAGTTGAATAAGGCTACTAAAAAGGATCATTTTCTTTTACCCTTCATAGATCAAGTTTTGGATACACTAGCTGGAAAGAAGTAGTTCTCCTTTTAGATGGATACAATGGCTATAATCAAATCAGTATTGCTCCTGAAGACCAAGACAAAACTACATTTACCTATCCATGGGGTACTTTTGCATACTCTATTTTACCATTTGGTCTTTGTAATTCTCCTACAATGTTTCAACGGGTTGTAATTAGTATTTTTGCTGATATATCACATGATTGTATGAAAATCTATATGGATGACTTTACAACATTTGGAGTTACTTTTGAAGAAGCAATGATAAATCTTGAAAAAGTTTTGGTAAGATGTCAAGAACATAATTTGGCACTAAATAGTGAAAAGTGTTTCATGCTCATGCAAGAGGGTGTGGTACTCAATCATTTCATATCTACTACAGGTATACAAGTAGACCCAGCTAAAATTGAGGTAATTCAAACATTACCCATACCCACTAAATTAAAAGATATCAGATCTTTTCTGGGACGTGCTGGATATTACAGGCATTTTATAAAAGACTTCAATAAAATAGCCAGTCCCTTGTACAAGTTGCTCACCAAAGAATCTGAATTCAATTGGACACTTGAGTGTGATAAAGCTTTCCTGTAGCTTAAGAAACTTTTGACCACAACCCCAATTTTACAAGGCCCTGATTGGAACCTACCTTTTCACATATATACAAATGCTTCTGATTATGCCATAGGTGTAGTTTTAGCACAGAAACACTCAAATCTTGAAAATGCCATTTATTATATTAGTAAGAGTCTTCATGGCTTAGAATTGAATTACACAGTGACTGAAAAAGAATTGTTAGTAGTAGTCTATGCTCTAAATAAATTTTGGCATTACATCACAGGTTATCCTATCTATGTTCATACTGATCATGCAACAATCAAATATCTCATGAACAAACTTGCTATAACTGGTAGGTTAGCAAGATGGTTACTATTGCTACAAGAATTTGACATAACCATAGTGGATAAGCCTAGAAAAAAAAATTTCATAGATGATTATTTGTTAAGAATCAATCATCATGATACTGATACTACTCTGGTAGATGATGCATTTCCAGATGAACATTTGTTTCATATTGCTGTTAAAGTTCCATGGTATGCAGATATTGCTAACTACATTGCAGCTAATAAGACACTAGTGCATTTTTCTTATAAAGAGAGAAAGCTGCTTATATAAAAAAGCTTCCATGTCTCATGGATAGACAATTTTCTATTTTATACTGGAACTGATCAAGTTATGTGCAGCTGTGTAAGAGAAGATGAGACATATGATATTTTTCATGCACGTCATAATGAGCCCTGCGGAAGACATTTTGTAGCCAAAAGAATATCTTTCAAAATCTTAGCCACTGGTTACTATTGGCCTACCCTTCATAAAGATGCAATAAATTATACAAGGAAGTGTGACAAATGCCAAAGAATGGGTCGCCCAACCAAAACAGATGAAATGCCTTTGAATCTTCAAGTGGTGTTAACACCATTTGACAAATGGGGAATGGACTTCATCAGTCCTATTGATCCTCCATCCAATGGAAAGTCTTATATTCTAATTTGTACTGACTACCTAACCAAATGGGTTGAGGTTAAGGCTATGAAGTATGCCCGTGATGAAAAAGTTGCCGAATTCCTGTATGAAGAGATTTTTACACATTATGGAGTTCCTAAAGAATTGGTTATTGATCAAGGCACACAGTTTACTTCCAACCTGATTTCAGAGTTGATGAAATAGTATAACATCAGGCACCGCAGATCCAGTCCTTATCATCCACAAGCCAATGGACAAGCATAAGTTACCAACTATGAGTTGGAAAATATTCTAACTAAAATAGTCCATTTGCATCGTTGGGATTGGACCAGCCGGTTACAAGAAGCTGTTTGGGCTTATAGAACAACTTGGAAAACCACTACTAGATTCACACCATTTGAGCTTTTGTATGGGAAAGTGGCAATGCTTCCAATTGAATTTGAACACAAGACTTTAAGAATAGCATTGACCTTAGATATTAATCTTCCTACAGCATAAAGAGAATGCCTCTTGCATCTTAATTCTTTGGATGAAATGCGCAAGACCACTTTAGAACACACTAAACTGGTGCAAAAATAGAGAAAACACTGGCATGATTCTCATATCCTCAACAAACAATTCAAAGCTGGTGACTGGGCATTATTATATGATTCTCGCTTTAAGGATATGCCAGGGAAGCTGTAGACATGATGGTTAGGACCATATCAAATCATCCATGTCTTTGACAATGGAACAATTCAACTAACCACAATTGATGATGTGCCTTTCAAAATACTGATCAACGGTCATCGACTTAAACTTTACAAATAGCCTCAAACAAAAGCAGAATTCATGCAATGGTTCAAACAATCAGATCCAACAACAACTCAAGTATCTCTTCCTGCAGCAGAAGGTGAAAACCTTCTGCCTGCTTCTCTTCAACGTTAATTCTAATTTGCATGTCCATAATAATAACTTTATGTTTGCATAAAGTCCATTTTATTTTCATGATATTTCTTTCCATTCATATCTTAATCTTCCATCCACCCACCCCACTCCATTTCTTAATCTTCCATCTACTCACTTTCTACATAATTAAGTTTTTGTGTTTTCAATCAAATCTACACATGCTAATGAATGTTGCCATTTACATTATTTTTGCCACCTTTTTTTTGGAGCATGTGAAAATCCACTTGGTAGGTATAAATATTTTCAAACTATTACTCATTTATAACTTTGCAAATTTTATTAATTATATATAATACTGCATAGTCTCTATAATTACGGCATATTCTAGTCCCTCACCCATACTAGTCTGACAAGTGAGGACACTTGTCATAAAATTAGTAGGGGGCAGGGGAGTGTCGCACTATCCAATGACATGCTTGATTAACTATGATGATTTTCTAAAATCTTGGCATTACCCCTTATTAATGAGAACTTTTCGCCATAAGTATGCCATGTCAAGTGTTGTACTCCCACTTTTTGAATGAATTTTTTTTAAAAAAAATTTGTGCTAAGCCATGATGTGACCCACTTTTAAAATTTTGGCATTTGAACCATGTTTTTGGATGATTTCCATGCAAATTCATGATTTAATTTTATCCTAAAGTTTAATTATGGCACATAACAATTGGTTATGGCAATTAATGTTCTCAAAAAGAAGTGGTGAAGTGTCTGAGAAATAACATAGAGTTTTGAAGTTTGCATTCAAAAAGGAAGAGAGAAACGGAGTAGTAGAAGAAGTATCAAGAAATGGGAGGAGGTTTACAGAGAAAAGAGTCGATTGAGCACATTTTTTTGCTCTTTGACGTAGAAGCAGTAAGAAGATTCAATGCATGTGGGTGGTTAAGTTATTGTTTGAATTTAACAGCATATGATGAAGAAACAGCTGTAGAATTCACTAGGACATTTGATGAAGGTGAAGCTTCTGTGTGGGGTTTGACAGTAATTGCAACAAAAGAACAAATTGCAGAAGTAACAGGGTTACCTTCTATTGGAGAGCATTATCCGAGCTCGCATGACGCTAGGTCAGCAAGGGCCTAGTTCACTACCCCACATGACCCTCAATTGGATGTTACAAAGTAGGGGTGCAAGAGATTGTCTTTGTCGCCTCCATAGCCTGAGCTAGCAATGCATGTCATTAGGTATTTTTCTTGTGAAGGCAGATTTTCTCACTTACATGCACACCATTTTAAGTTGCTTAGTTGTATAAGGCACAATATTGTTGTAAATCTTCCAAATTTTCTATACAATATGCACTGTATTAGTGTGGAAGAGACTAAAAAATGGAAAGATAATTCTGTCACTCACCATGCCTTGATTAATTTGTTAATAGAAAGGTCTCTTAGGGATGTATCCCCTTTGACATGGGATGAATTTGTGAAATTTAAAACCCTACAACCCCAAGTTGACCCTAGTGAACGATAGGGTGAGCAAAACGTAGTTCCCAGTAGTGAGCTTGCAGAACAAAATATTGAGGGAGCTAAAACAAAAAACGCACAAGGGATTGAACCAGAATTTGCTTCCACTCAAGAGAATGTACCTCCACTTGAATAGGACATCCCTAAACCCACTACTAGTAAAGCTAAAAGGAAACAAAAGTCACTAGAAGAAATTGTTGCTCAACAAAAACCTAGTGCTGTAATTAAGCAACAAAAGAAAACAAAGAAGGTTCCTACAACAGTGACACCAAAATAGAAAAGTAGGCAAAAGATAGTAGTACAAGAAAAGACTCCTTTGTGAAGAAGCCCTAGAACGAGAGGGCAGATTTTTAAAGATCCTATATTTTCTAAAGCACTTGCTCCAGAGTCTCCTGTGCAAATAATTTCTAACCATTCTCCCCTTCACACTAAGATGACAGAAGCTTCTACTAATCCTCCTGCAGCATGTGAGCAAGAAATTAACGAAACCTTAATGGATTTACTAGGTGTTTCAAGCCATGAGAATGAAGTAGTTCCTAAATGTCATGATTTGAATATTGCCTTAGTCCCATATAAGTGAACATGGATCAATAGTTTGGCAGAACATGTATGATGGGAATAGAAAAAAAAAAAGGATTATGAAGAGGATAACAGTGCCATCACCTTGCAAAAACTCTTTTTCCAATTATATGGACAATATTTATTTGTTGAAGCACTATGGAAAGAGGAGAAGAAAAGAATGAGCAAGATCATAACATCACAAAATGAGGAGATTGAAGAATTGAAAGAACAGCTAGAAAGACATAAATAAAGCATAAAACATGCACTTAAATTAGCTAATCAAGCTCTTGCTTGTAGACCACCTCCTCGAGTATATGTTTTTTGTTTGGAAGAACAATATCTTTTGTTTCAGTTGATGTTAACCCTCAGAAATGTAAATGCAGAATTCAAAACTGCACAAGAGTTTTATGGGCTATATCAAACCTTACCACCATGGCAACAAAATCTATTGTGTGAGTTGTATATTCATAATTTTGTCATTCCTACAGAAACTGAGTGGAATCCTTTGCTCTATATAGGAGATGTGCATTTGAAAGCTTTTATGTCATGGATGTCTAATGAGGCAAATTATGACAGACAACTAGTTAATTACAGAGATGAAGAGAAATAAAAAACCTTTACCCTTGAGGGCAAAAAGTAAACAACCAGAAGAAATGCTTCGAGACTAGTTTACATTAACCTATGGGAAGAGTAATCCAGAATTTAGAAAGAAGGTATTTGCTACTAGAGCCAAAGTGTATGCCAAATATGAAGACTTGCCCTACTTTGCATTCCAGAGAGCTATGACCAGAGTAAGAAGTAGACGGGCACAGTTACCTGATTCTCTTAAGAAATCAAAGCTACACAGTCCTATTAATTTGGAAGCAACACTATATAGAGTTCCAAAATATTTAGAACTGGGAAAACAACTAAGGCCAGAGTTATGGTGTCCTTTGACCATGCAACCTCCAATGCTTTTATGGCCCTTGTATGATATTGATGCTAACAAAATTGATAAGTTGCAGGAAGACCATAGGTGAGAAGTATGGGAAAGGACTAGAGGATTCTATTACACCTTCAATAGTAGCAGAAAGGGAAAGACAAAATTTGGGGAGCTCAAATTTTTGACAAAGAAGTGTAATGCTTGAGGACAAGCATTAGTTTAGTAGGGGGCAAATGATGAGTCTAAAAAATGCCTTTATTTTGTTATGTTTAATATACTTTGTGATACTTTGTTTATCCTTGTTTTAACACTTATAAGCCTATGTTTGATAAACCTTTGATGATTTATGGGGTGGAAAAACTATGTCATCTTTTGCCTAAATTATATCTAATATGCAATATTTCATATAAATATCCAAATGTGCATTCTTATGCTTGAATTTAGTTTGATGGATGTTTATTTGCAAATATGTCTTATATCATAACTAACTTGATGATAAGGATTAAAGGATGAGCGGAAGAATCCAAAAGTTGGTTGCTAACAACATTCAAGGAGAAACAAGCATCAAGGAACAACCACGAAAAGGAAGTTATAACCACTCTAGGAAACATGGCAGTGAATAAGGAGGAGCTTTTACGAGCCATTGCCTTCTCTGCATTTACGTTGTAACAAGTGGATGCTGAGACTTCATTGCTCCCTCCTCAATTCTGTTATCCTTCCTTTTTGCTTTCAGTTGTTCTCCTATATTCTCTCCTACAGACTTAACTTAGGACAGTTACTTTTTTGTTATGTAATAAATAGTAGATTCCCTATATATTTCAGGATTGACTCCTGTGTGTGATATTTTTTTGTTTTTAATAAGTTTTATCGAGTAAAAGAGAACACTGATTCATAGTTTGTTACAATTGTGTTTTACAATTCTGAATCATGTAATGACAAATTAATGAAATGAATTAGTTCTCTTTAGCTTCTATCCTGTGTTGGTAGATTAGAGAAGCCAACTAAGGGGGCCCACTTGGAAGGTGGATTATATTAGGATAGAATAGATTCATTTTACTAGCATTAGCAATATTTTAAGTAAGACGTATCTAGTTAATTCCTTCCTGTAGCATCACACTTCATGAACATTCCTGTAGCATCTACGAGAACAATCTAGTGGATGAGTCAAGATGGAATCTCTGTTATCTTGTCATTGTGTTTTCAACATTCATAGATTCAATATTTTCCTTTCCATAGCAATAGTGTAGTTTCTTTCCTTTGCATTTTTACTTTCCTGCAGCACAAGCATAATGACTCATCAAGGTACCTGGTGCACATACTGTGCCGACCATTTCAAGTATATGTCCTTGGGTTGAAAATCTAAATGCACCTCATGGTAGGGGAAAATTAGTCCTTAGATTGAATAGATTATTCCTAAGCCAGGCCTAGCGCATGACTATGGAACACCTATTGTGAGGCAGTTCAGTAGGCGACGAAAGTGAGGATGAAAATGAAGAAGAAGAAATTGGGCTAGAAGGGGAGTTTGACAGGGAAGTTCTGAATCAGGCAAAGGAAAGGTTTTTTAGGGCCATTACTAAGTTTGGGAAAAGACCTATAATTGATGTGGGTGTATTTTCAGGAAACTTGAAACCAGATGAGTTGATCGATTGGATCAATGAACTGGAAGAGTACTTTGAGTATGAGGATATCAGGGATCCAGACAGGGTTAAGTTTGTAAAGGAAAAACTAAAGGTCCATGCAAAAATTTGGTGGCAAGAGGTTCAATTGGAACAAAATAGAAGAGGAAAGGATAAGATCACAAGGTGGGATCATATGGTGGACAAATTGAAGAAGCAGTTCATTCTGGTTGACTATGAGCTTAATTTGTTTAAGAAGATGCATGGGTTAAATCAAATAAGAAAATTAGTCCAAGAATATACAGAGGAGTTTTATTTACTTCTGATTAGAGTAGGGCATGCAGAATTAAATAAGGAGAAGGTTGCTCATTATATCAGTGGGTTGTCACCTAACATCCAAGAGGAATTAAGTTTGGTAAAAATGACCAGAGTTGTAGAGGCATACCAATTTTCCCTACGAGTTGAAGAGAAGCTAAATAAGAGGTTTGAAGGGAGACAAAGAGGACATGGTAAAGGAGGAAGGGGTAGTGGTAGGTCATCTGGAGACCAACATGAAAACCAAAAGAAAAATGAAGATGTGGGTACTAGCAGAGGCCAGAGGAATGAGGGTTTTATTCACTCTTGAGATCAAGACTTTGAAAATCAAAGAGGAAGAGGTAGAGGACATGGAAAAGGAAGAGGAGGCTTCTGTGGTACTTGTTTCCATTGTAATGAAGAAGGTCATTGTGCTTTTTAATGCCCTCAATGACAAGGAAGGACAGATAGGAGAGCTGAGGGTCAAGCTAGGGTTGCTCATGTGGATGAGGATGCACAATCATCACACTCAGAGGATGCAAAAAGAGGAGAGACTTTAGTAAATGAAAGGGTCCTACTAAGTGGTGAGATTAAACTAGGACAAAGGAGGAGTTTATTCCATACTAGATGCAAGTGTGAGGATAAATGTTGTGATGAGATCATTGATGGTGGAAACACTGATAACTTGGTATTAGAGGAGATGGTCTCTAAGTTGAAGCTCAAGAGGGAGAAATACCCCCAGCCCTATCAGATTTCTTGGGTGAAAGATGATCATAAGGTCCTGGTAAGTGAACAATGTTGAGTGAAATTCAAAATTGGGAGTTACCATGATGAAGTTCTGTGTGATGTTATTCCAATGAATGTTTTCCATCTATTGTTGGGAAGACCGTGGTAGTTTGATAGGCATGTAGTACATGATGGTCATGCAAACACATACTCTCTAACAAAGGATGGAGTTTGCCACAAATTTAAGCCCATGAAAAAAGAAGGTGAAAAGGTATGTAGCAGTGTTAGGATTTGTCTTGTTGATGGAAAGAATTTTTTAGATGGCTCGAAACATTAGCGTATGTGCTATGCTTTGATTCCTAGGAATGATAAAGAAGGTAGTAGTGAAATACCACTTGATGTTTTAGATCTATTAGGTGAGTTTGAAGATATTATCTCTGATAATATTCCAAAGGATTGCCACCAGTACGAAAAATCAGTCATTAGATAGATCTAATCCCAAGAGCTAGTTTTCCTAACAAGGCTGCTCATAGGATGACTCCTACTAAAATTGAGGAGCTAAACAGATAGGTGTAGGAGCTATTGAGAAAGGGTTTGATTTGGGAGAGCCCGAGTCAATGTGCAATACTTATAGTACTGGCACCAAAAAAAGATGGAGAGTGGAGAATGTGTACATATTCTCTAGCTATAAATAGGATAACCATCATGTATCGGTTTCCTTTGCTAAGAATGGATGATCTTATGGATTGTTCAAGTAGAGCTCAGTACTTCACAAAGATAGATCTCAAAAGTGGCTATCACCAGATACTGATTTGAGAAGGAGATGAGTGGAAAATAGCCTTCAAGACCAAGGAGGGTCTTTATGAGTGGTTAGTCATGCCCTTTGGATTGACGAACGCCCCAAGCACCTTCATGTAGCTTATGAATGAGGTACTTAAGAAGTTCTTGAGAAAATTTGTTATTGTCTATTTGGATGATATTTTAATTTTCAGAAAGACTTTGGAAGAACATTTATTGCATATTTGTAGTGTCTTTGAAAGGTTAAGGGAAGAGAAACTGTTAATTAATTTGAAGAAGTGTATCTTTGCAAAAAGGGAGTTAGTCTACTTGGGGTTTGTTATATCACCTGAAGGTCTCAAAATAGATCCAAAGAAGGTAAAAGCTATCTTGGAATGGCCTACTCCAAGGTCTATTATTGAGATAAGATCATTCTATGGTCTGGTTAGTTTTTACAAGAAGTTTACTAAGAATTTCAGTGGCATATGTGCACCCCTAACTGACACAATAAGAAGGGATAGAAAAGAGTTCAAATGGACTATGGCAGCTATGAGAAGTTTTGAATTGCTGAAGAAGAAGGTGATAGAACAACTTGTGTTGGCACTTCTAGATTTTAGAAAGGTGTTCCAGATGGATTGTGATGCTAGTGGTAGCACTATTGGGGTTGTATTAAGCATGGAAGGTAAGCCTATTGCATATTTTAGTGAAAAATAGAATGATGCAAAAAAGAAATATTATATTTATGATTAAGAGTTCTATGCAATAGTTAAGGCCTTAAAGAAATGGAGGCATTATTTATTGCCAAAGGAATTTTTTTTGTATACTAATCATCAAGCATTACAGTACCTAAATAGATAAGGTAAATTGAATCAGAGGCACATGAAGTGGGTAGAGTTCTTGTAGAGCTATACATTTGTGTTGAAGCATAGAAGTGAAAAATATAACAGGGTTGCAGATGCATTAAGTAGGAGACAAATGGTGCTTACAGTAATGCAGGTTGAAGTAGTTGGGTTTAATGAATTCAAGAATCTGTACCCTTAGGATCTTGATTTTGCTGAAGCATGGAAAGCTTGTAAAGAGCCTGTTGTTGTAGACAGAACTAAGTGGTTAGACTATCTAATTTAGGATGGTATGTTATTCAAGGGTAGTCAATTATGCAGTCCAAGGATTTCCATGAGGGAAATTTTGATTAAGGAGAAACACAACAGAGGGATGGTAGGACATTTTGGTCAAGATAAGACCATTGCCATTCTTAGAGAACATTATTTTTGGCCTCAAATTTCATAGGATGTGAAGAAGTTTGTACAGAGTTGTTAGATTTGTCAAGTTACCAAGGGATTTAGTCACAATACTGGACTATATCAGCCATTGCCTATTCCATCAAAGCCATGGAAGGACATAAGTATGGATTTTGTTCTCTGATTGCTGAGGACACAAAGAGGTAATGACTCAATATTTGTGGTGGTTTAGAGGTTCTCCAAAATGACACATTTCATTCCATGCCACAAAACTCATGATGCTATCCATATGACAGACTTATTTTTGAAAGAGGTGGTAAGACTACATGGTCTCTTAAGGAGTATAGTTTCTGACAGAAACACTAAATTTGTGGGATATTTCTAAAGAACATTGTTGAAAAAGTTGATAACAGACTTGAAATTTAGTTCCACACATTACTTGTAGATTGACAGCCAAATAGAAGTGATAAACAGAAGTTTGGGCAATTTCCTAAGATGTTTAGTTGGGGATAAGCCCAAGGGATGGGATTTGATTCTACCACAAGAAGAGTTTGCTTACAATAACTCTGTAAATAGGAGTATTGGAAAATCACTATTCCAAATTATATATGGAAGTAGCCCAAGGAATGCACCAGAATTGAGGAAGATAGAGCAAGGGGAGAGGACAAGTGCTAAAGCTAAAGAATTTGCTGAACATATCAAGCATCTACATGGGGAGGTTTAGGCACACATTACCAAGATGAATCAAGAGTATAAAGCTAGGGCATATCAAAGGATAAGACATAAAGAATACCAAGTAGGGGATCTAGTCATAGTACACTTACAAAATGAAAGATTTCTAGTCGGTACTTACAACAAGCTAAAAATGGAGAAATTTGGCCCCGGCAAAATTTTTAAAAAACATGACTCAGGAAATGCATATGAAGTAGACTTGCCAAATGGAATTCACATTTCTCCTATTTTCAACATTGTAGACTTAACAAAGTATCATGATGATGGTGTAGATGCGGAGCTGATGTTAGAGCCATGTCCAATTCCTGCTTTGAAGGAGGAGATAGAAGATATTCTAGATCATCGTGTGGGCAGGAGTACCAAAAATAGGCAATATGAAGAGTATCTGGTCAAGTGGAAAGGACGGCCAATAGAGGACTTAACTTGGATTTTAGCAGCTGAGGTTTCCCATTTGAGATTTCCTCTACCATTCATAAAGTGACAGGGTCACTTTTCAATCTACCCCGGATGTCTGATGCAAGAGCATCTGGAGGTATAAGGGCAATCCTATGTCATCCAAAAAAATGTACTTAGACTTAATTTTTATTTCATGTGTTTTCATTTTTGGATACCCATTTGGGTCAAATAAAGGTTCCAACTCTCATAGTTCCACTATTGGTGTTCTAGGTTAGATTTTTTAATCACCTTGGGATACGTGTAAATGCCAAAAAAATAGGAAGATATAATTGAGCCATCATTTTGGTGAAATAGAAGGTGTAAATTGGTTGAATTATTGTAATTGTAATTTAGAGCATTTCAAAAAAAGAATCAGGTCAAAAGGCCCCATGGTTTGAAAGTTATCGCAGTTTTTCAATTTTTGGAGACCTCCTAAGAATGTTTCAAAGTCAGGTTAGCAGAATTAAATGACCTTGAATAGGGCCAAAAATGGAGGATGAGCAAGGCTTGACCATACGGCTATAGAGAACTTCAAGAGCTTTCCAAAAATGTAAACAGTTCATCAATCAGAGCTACGGTCCAAAAGTTATGCCTCCTAGAAGTTCGATTACCATTTCTGGATTCTTCTAATTCTGTGCCGACTTCTAATGCGACTTCTAGAGCCTTCTATTTCATCAGTGGATGCCTACTAGCACTTTCTAGAATGTATTCCTAATGCTTAATCCTCTAGGGTCTATTTAAGAACATTTCTGGCATTGTAAAAGGCAGTTTGGAGTGGAGTTTGAGAGAAGGTACTGGGAGAAGAATTTATCTCCAGATTTATGCTATTGTAAGCCCATAGGGCATGTTTTGAAGTCTATTTTTTTTTGTACTGAATGTACTAGCATATTTTCATAGTTAATAAAATTTTCCCTTCCCTGTTGTGTCCATTCTATGCTTGGGTCGTGTCACCATCAAGTGGTATCAGAGTTGGTTTTCCTGAGTGTGTAGACAGAGCATCAACTGTGAGGTAGTTTATAGCAGGACTGTGTGGTTGTGAGTTTTAGTTACGAAGATGCCTCCATGAAGAGAGCATGGTGGAAATGCTAGAGCTATTAATCCTAAGGAGGTTAGAGCCCTCCAAAGGTAGGTATAAGCGTTGTAGGAGGAGCTCTATAGAGGAAAAAATGTTTCTGCAAGTGACGAAAGTGAGGATGACAATGAAGAAGAAGAAATTGGACCAGAAGAGGAATTTCATAGGAAAGTTCTGAATCAAGCAGAGGAAAGTCTTTTTAGGGCCATTAAAAAGTTTGGAAAAAGACCTATAATTGATGTGGGTGTATTTTACAAAAAATTGAAACTAGATGAGTTCATCAATTGGATCAATAAACTGGAAGAGTACTTTGAGTATGAGGATATCAAGGATCCTGATAGTGTTAAGTTAGCAAAGGCCAAACTAAAAGGCAATGCAAAAATTTGGTGGCAAGAGGTTTAATTGGAACAAAATAGAAGAGGAAAGGATAAGATCACAAGGTGGGATCGTATGGTGGACAAATTGAAGAAGCAATTCATTCCTATTGACTATGAGCTTGATTTGTTTAAGAAGATGCATGGGTTAAAGCAAGAAGAAAAATTAGTCCAAGAATATACAGAGGAGTTGTATCAACTTCTAATTAGGATAGGGCATGTAGAAAGAAATAAGGAGAAGGTTGCTCATTATATCAGTGGGTTGCGACCTAGCATCCAAAAGGAATTAAGTTTGGTAAGAATGACCAGCGTTGAAGAGGCATACCAGTTTTCCCTACGAGTTGAAGAGAAGCTAAATAAGAGGTTTGAAGGGAGACAAAGAGGATGTGGTCAAGGAGGAAGGGGTAGTGGTAGGTCATGTGGAGGTCAAAATGAAACACAAAAGAAAATGAAGATGTGGGTACTAGCAGAGGCCAGAGGAATGAGGGTTTTAATCGCTCTCGAGATAAAGACTTTGGAAATCAGAGAGGAAGAGGTAGAGGACATGGACAAGGAAGAGGAGGCTTCCATGGTAGCTATTTCCATTGTAATGAAGAATATCATCATGTTTTTGATTGCCCTCAACAACAAGAAAGGATAGATAGGAGAGCTGAGGTTCAAGCTAGGGTTGCTCATGTGGATGAGGATGCATAGTCATCACATTTAGAGGATGCAAAAAGAGGAGTGACTTTAGTAAATGAAAGTGTCCTACTAAGTGGTGATATTGAACTAGGACAAAGGAAGAGTTTATTCTGTTCTAGGTACAAGTTTGAGGATAAATGTTGTGATGTGATCATTGATGGTGGTAGCACTGATAACTTGGTATTAGAGGAGATGGTCTCTAAGATGAAGCTCAAGAGGGAGAAACACCCCTAGCCCTATCATATTTCTTGGGTGAGAGATGATCATAAGGTCCTGGTAAGTGAACAATGTTGAGTGAAATTCAAGATTTGGAGTTACCATGATGAAGTTCTCTGTGATGTTATTTCAATCGATGTTTTCCATCTATTGTTTGAAAGACCATGGTAGTTTGATAGGCATGCAGTACATGATGGTCATGCAAACACATACTATTTAACGAAGGATGGAGTTTACCACAAATTGAAGCCCATGAAAAAGAAAGGCAAAAAGGTATGTAGCAGTGCTAAGATTTGTCTTATTGATGGAAGGAACTTTTTAGATGGGCTAAAACATCAACATATGTGCTATGCTTTGATTCCTAGAAAAGATAAAGAAGGTAGTAGTGAAATACCACTTGAAGTTTTAGATCTACTAGGTGAGTTTGGAGATATTATCACTGATAATGTTCTAGAAGGATTGCCACATGTAAGGAAAATTAGTCATTAGATAGATCTAATCCCAGGACCTAGTTTTCCTAACAAGGCTACTCATAGGATGACTCCTACTAAAACTAAGGAGCTAAATAGACAGGTGCAGGAGCTATTGAGAAAGGTTTTGATTCGAAAGAGCCTGAGTCCATGTGTAGTACCTACAGTACTGGCACGAAAGAAGGATGGAGAGTGGAGAATGTGTACAGATTCTTGAGCTATAAATAGGATAACCATCAAGTATCAATTTCCTTTGCCAAGAATGGATGATATTATGGATTGTTTAAGTGGAGCTCAGTACTTCACAAAGATAGATCTCAAAAGTGGCTATCACCAAACATAGATTCAAAAAGGAGATGAGTGGAAAATAGCCTTGAAGACCAAGGAGGGTCTTTATGAGTGGCTAGTCATGCCCTTTGGATTAATGAATGCCCCAAGCACCTTCATGCAACTTATGAATGAGGTACTTAAGGAGTTCTTGGAAAAAAAATTTATTGTCTATTTGGATGATATTTTAATTTTCAGCAAGACTTTGGAAGAACATATATTACATATTCATAGTATCCTTGAAAGGTTAAGGAACAAGAAACTGTTAATTAATTTAAAGAAATGTATCATTGCAAAAAGGGAGTTAGTCTACTTGGATTTTGTTATATCACTTGAAGGTCTCAAAATGGATCCAGAGAAGGTAAAAACCATCTTGGAATGGCCTACTCCAAGGTCTGCTACTAAGGTAAGATCATTCCATGGTCTAGTTATTTTTTACAAGAAGTTTATTAAGAATTTAAGTGGCATATGTGCACCCCTGACTGACACAATAAGAGGGGATAGAAAAGAGTTCAAATGGACTGCAGCAGCTGCGAGAAGTTTTGAATTGTTAAAGAAGAAGGTGACAGAACAACCTATGTTTGCACTTCCAAATTTTAGAAAGGTGTTCTAGGTGGATTGTGATGCTAGTGGCAGTGCTATTGGGGCTATATTAAGGCAAGAAGGTAAGCCTATTTCATATTTTAGTGAAAAATTGAATGATGCAAAAAAGAAGTATTCTGTTTATGATCAAGAGTTCTACGCAATAGTTAAGGCCTTAAAGAAATGGAGGCATTATTTATTTCCAAAGGAATTTGTTTTGTATACTGATCATTAGGCATTACAGTACCTAAATAGCCAAGGTAAAATGAATCAGAGGCATATGAAGTGGGTAGAGTTCTTGCAGAGCTATACATTTGTGTTGAAGCATAGAAGTCAAAAATCTAATAGGGTTGCAGATGCATTAAGTAGGAGACAGTTGTTGCTTACAGTAATGCAGGTTGAAGTAGTTGGGTTTGATGAACTCAAGAATCTGTACCTTGGAGATCCTGATTTTGCTGGAGTGTGGAAATCTTGTAAAGAGCCTATTGCTATAGACATAACTAAGTGGTTAGACTATTTGATTCAGGATGGTATGTTATTCAAGGGTATTCAATTATGCATTCCAAGGAGTTCCATGAGGGAAAATTTGATTAAGGAGAAACACAGTGGAGGGATGGCAGGATATTTTGATCGAGATGAGACCATTTCCATTCTTAGAGAACATTATTTTTGGCCTCAAATTTCACAGGATGTGAAGAAGTTTGTACAGAGTTGTCAGATTTGTCAAGTTGCCAAGGGATTTAGTCATAATACTAGACTATATTAGCCATTTCCTATTCCATCAAAGCTATGGGAGGACATTGTAGACACCTATATCCTTTAGAAAATAAAGTATGTTTATTTTCTGAAAAAATTCCTAATGACATTATCATTTATTTATTAATTATTTAATTAATTAATTAATTTATTTTTATTGCGTTAAATCCCTTTATCTTAATTAAAATATTTAATTAAGGAATCCCTCCCAAAAATGTTTAAATCTTATTTAAACATTATTTCCTTATTTATTAATTATTTAATTAATAAATTGACCAAAAAACCCAAAATAAATAAAAAATTTATTTTTTGCCCAAAACTTGGCCAATTTTTTTAAGACCACTAACCTCTTCCAAAATCTTCTAATCCTTCTTTAATTTTGATTAAAGGCTAATCCCATCATTTTCTACCCCTAATCTCAACTCAAAATATTTAATTAAGATTAAATATTAATCCTTATGTTTATTAAAAAAGTTTTTATAAATATCTCCTCAACCCAAACCCTTGAAATAAATAAAACTTTATTTATTTCCTAAAAATATAATTTATCCTCATCCTAAGAAGTTCTAGACTCTTCTAGAAAGTCTTAATCCTCATCCTAAGAAGTTCTAGACTATTCTAAAAAGTCTTTATCCTCATCCAAAGTCTAGACTCTTCTAGAAGATGTCTTTAAACCTAATCCTAATCCCCTTCTAGCCTTGTCACATACCCTAAACACAGGTTAAGACTTACTAACCCAAGCCAAAGTTAACAAATATCTCCTCCTTCACCCACCCTCATTAAATGCCATCCAGTTGCCTATCCCTAAGCTAATCCTAAACCATCCTAATCTATCCTCTAACCATTTGCACAATCCTAAGAAAGCTTAAAACCTTCCTAATCAAGCCCAAGTCGAAATTCCTCTCATCTCCCTCAAAATATCCCAACTATAAAACTTTATGAAGCCCACTAGGCCATAAATGACTCTTCCAAGCCCTTTCATTTCTCTTACAAGCCATTATGAGGGTCTTTATGAAGATTTTATCCCTTGAGCCTCCTTTGTTGACTCATCCTTCCCCTTTCCTCCATCCTCGCACATTGTGACATGTTTCACTCCTTGATTGGCTATAAGGAAGCACAATCTATGTGCTCTCCTCTCATGCAATCTAAGCCCTCCATGAGCTTTTCCCCATCCTTACATCTTAGCCCTCAATCCCTCAAGCCTCTTGCCTATAAATTGAATCCTCTCCCAAGCCATTTTAACACAATCCATGAAGTAAAGTCATAATGCCATTTTAAGAAGCCATTTTAAATCAAAACCATACACTCACACCCAAATTCCAGCTCCATTTGAAACCCTTTTAGAAGCATAAGTTTGAGCATACCTCATATCTATTTAGACAAAGCCACTCAACAAGAGAGCTTCTCATTGAGAGAGCCATTAATGGCTCATATTCTCAATTGAGAGCTCATCTTAGTCTATCTTGAAGTTTATGAATTTTTTTTAGTTTGTAGAAGCTTTATTTAAATTCGATTTCTATTAGCATACTAACATTGCTCAGATACATTTTGGCATGCCTAGTGTGACCCCACATGGATCATCTTCATTAGCTTTGTTAGTCAAGTTTTGTATGTCATTTGCTAATTTTGGCTAATTTTTCTTTTTTTTTTGAATGGTAAGATTGTATGAATTGGTTTTGTAGGTCCACATGAGCATGAAGAAGACAAAGGAACTCATAGTCTATCTCACAGTGTTTGCAGATTTTTCAAGCTTATAGGTGGACAAAGCACTTGGAATTTTTCTTCCTCTTCTTGTCTATATTCTTCTTATTCCATCTACTTCTTCTTCTTCTTGTGGGAGATCTTGGCCTTTTTTTTTAAGGAAGTAAAATCATACACACTTCATTTTAGTGCTTAAAATGAACTCCCAAATCATACTTAAATCCATTAAAAACTAAAAATTTGCAAAATAAATAAATAAATCTTTTAACAAATGAAACTAAACCAATACAATCATTTGCATCCTTGAAACATCAAGATTTTAGATGCATTCATGCAAAGTTAGGAACACTTCATTTTTGAAAATTTAAAAAGAACTTCAAATTTCCATTTCAAAAGGTTCAAAATCAACACTAAGTGCACACTAAAATCTAAATCAAACTCAAAGCATCAATCAAGGATAAAATGAACCTCATTTGCAAATATTTTAAAGTTCTTTTAAAAATCTCATGAAAACTAAGAGTCCTAAATGGTTGCCAAAATTGTCCTAAAAGCTTTGTTATTTGTTCCAAACAAATGTCTTGTTGCAAAATCTTGAATTTTTTTTAGGTTTTTCATGCATCAAAACAATTTAGGAATATCATTTTTGGGCTTAAAACATGCAAACTAGAGCACAAAATCTTGAATGAAAACCAAAGTCCAAAGAGTCATTTTCACTTTTAAGTCCAAAACAATCTTGAATGATCTAAGGTTAAAACAAAGCATTTCAAAGTTCTTAAAACAACACACAAAATCTCAATCTTGAATGCTCAAAGGAAAAAACTTGAATGTTTAACCACTTGTCTTTGAATGCATGTTGCTAAAATCACTCTTGAGTGCCATGGATTAAAATCAAGTTTTTTTAATTTTTTATGAATGCATGATTAAAACAAAAAATCCAATCTTGAATGCAAAAGGTCAATTAATCATTACAATATCTCACACTTTATCTTTTGGGGCATAAAAAGAATCTACATTTTAGAAACTTTCTAAGTTATAACAACAAATAAAGACACTATGAGTGAATTTTTTGTTGGACTCACCCTCTTTAATCACCCATCATTCTAACCATTGGTTGCAATATTAGTGCCATATATATGGGGATGGGTCTACCTAAGAAGTTGTTAAGTGCTCCACAAAAATCAAATTCCACTCACTTAAGTTTTTATTAGTTTTTTTAAGATAGAAATTTTTTTGAATGCACATTAGTCTCTCTAACACTTCATTTGGGCATAAAAATTGACCAAATTTTGACATGGAGGGCCTCTGGGCACGCACTTGAAACTAAGTTTTACACATCTTTATTTTGGGCTTAAAACAAACTCACACTCAATCTTTAATGCTTTAAAGAAAAATCAACCGATACTTGACGTGGAGGGCCTCCGAGCGCGCGAGTTTACTTTTGTTGACCCTAAATCTTCTTGGTGTATTCATTCTTCGATTAATTTTACTTTTTTTAATGCTTCAAATTGGAATTGAACATTTGCATCCTAAACATGTGTGTTTGCAAGGTCTAGATCCGAAAAACTTAAGCATTGGTTGGAAAAGAACTATCTTTTAGCCCAAGATCATCCAAGTCTTCTCTCCCCTTTTCATCTTTTGAGGCCATCTTGGGTGCATAATATTAGGATCCAAAATCTTGTCTTAGCTTTTAGGAGGCTTGCTTGGGGATTTTATCACCCCTTGGGATGACCTCAACTCTAGTGTTCTGATAGAGTATAAAGATCAGGAGGTGAATCCAAAGACACCTCTCTTGGGATCAAAATTCTATGACTCAGGCTAAGCCTTAAGAAACTTTATACCCTTGAGAAGTGAAAGAGGAGAAGTGGGTTATTGCTCCTCTCAGCTGTGTGACATTGTTTTGGTTTCATCTATGGATTTGGGCCTCACATACCTTGGGTATATCAAGGACTCCCTAGCTAAATCAATTGCTAGCCTTGTAGACTACCATCTAGGATGTTAATGTGTTTGAAGTGACTGATCAAAATATTTGTAGAATATACACACTCCTTGGTGCACGTATCACATTTTAAGAATCAAAAACTTCTATCTGGTTGTTCCTATCTATTGCTTGATCTTTTACTTGTTGAATAAATGTTTGCCAAACTTGGTCAATCCTAGCTTAGGGAACACTTAGCATAGTCACTGCCTATTTCAAAAGTTGAATATGTTGAAGCAAAAAAACTAAAATCTCTCTAAGCCAAGCAAATTCAAGAATTTATGTCAGAACAACCCAAACCCAAACAGAAGTTTCACAAAGCCAAACTCAAGTCCTCTCAAGCATACCAAGAAATTTCAGCCAAGAGAAAGGAAGTAGCACCAAGCCCTCGAATTTCCAAACTCCACAAAGTAGAAGACAAAGTGGCCGATGAAACCTGTCAGGATGCCTGGTTAAATTGCATTATCAGATTTAGCAAGCATCTAGGAGTTAACCCTGCTTATGTCTTACCAACTAGGAATGATTTCTATGATTAGGCCCCTTTTTTTTTCCACATCTTATTGCATAAGTTTCACTTTATAGTCATCTTTTTAGGAAAGCCAACCATTCTAGGTTATCCCTTTAAATAATTTTAGCTCATCCATCTCATCTAGGTATTTACCTTAGAATCAAACCAATCCCATCAAACCTAGCTAGCATCCCAAAAAGCCTAATTTTCACATCCAAGCCTTCAAAATTATTGTCACCTTGCCAAAGGTTTTCCATTCCTACCATCTTGCAAATCCACCATCCTCATTGAGGTTATCCCTCTGATAGAGCTTTGTCTAGGGTAATCTAGCTTTGTCACTTGTTATTCCTCATCACCTTAAGCCAAAGGTTGGGATCCACAAGTGGTCAATCTCGTGTTTTTCCTAAAGGATCATCAATCTATCCTTAAAGTTGACACAATCATCACCAAAATTGCACATAGGAAAGTAGACCTTTCATGATTTGGTGACATATCTTTGAAGTTAGAATCCCCAACCCAATCCTCCTTAGGTTTGTCATATAGCTTTGCCTCAACCTAGGAAATCATTTGCATAGAAAAGCCTTCCCCCTTGGCATCCATCAACATTGTTGCATCTCATCCCTAGGAACATTTTCATGCCACCCGTCACTCACTTAGGCAAGAAGAAGAAAGAAACAATGGAACCTTATCATTTGGATCAAACAACATTTCTCCCCTTGAGCACTCAACCATCCTTTAGCCCAGAGAACACTATAACATCACCTACGGATATTGAAGCTTTCATGAACCAACTAGGAAATGCAATATTGGTGAATTCCATTATAGACAAGAACAAAGAAATAATCATGTCTAACTTTCGAAGGGACAATATAGGAGCCTTTGACTTTGGAAGACCTCCTCCCTTATCAAATCCATCTCACCAATTGTTTGGAAAACTACCACTCCCTATAGGCTCTTATGATTCAAATTATCCTCAATATGTGCCAAAAGAAGAGCCTTAAGCCATTCCTTATGATCCAACAAACCCAAACATACCAGTCTCCACTCAAGTTGAAATATCCCTTCCACAAGCCAATCTAGCCACCACCACTCCACCGTTGGTCCATACCACTCCATCCAAAACCCCCTTCACTCAAAACACCTCATCATTCACTCCCTTCACTATTGCTGCTACTTCTCTCCAACCCAACCTTCCAAATCCACCCATCTCCCAAATTAGTGCTAGCATCTTTGGCCAACCTCAGTAATATACAACTGGGATGCCACCCATGGGGCCAAGTAATCACCTTTAATCACCCCTAGCTTGTTTATCTTAGCTCAGAACACAATTCCATCATTTTCACTAGGTCATTAGAGCTCAGTGCTATCAGCCACAAATCCACAAGCTACTACCCTCACTCCACAAAGCTATCAAACCCCACAAGCTACTACCAATATTCTACCAAGATCTCAAGTGACCCAAGCTCCTACCACCACTCTACCAAGCTTTCAAATCTAGCCACCAAGCTATCAAACCCCATCAGTTCCATTCCCAACCTTTCAATTCCCACCACCTCCACCACCAACTAATCCATTACCTCCTATTACTAACTATTTTTCTATGCCACTTCTAGGAGGAAATCCACCACCACCAACCACCAATTACTTGGCCTCCTTTTCCATGATACCCTCCCAAATAGGGGCACAACCCACATATATTGGTCAAACTCCTCAAATCCCAAGTCAAGTTCCACAAGCTCCTCCATCCTTTCTCCACGCTTCATAACCATCTTATACCTTACCTCCACAAAGCAATCCATTTATCCCATAGCCACCCTACGTCTCTCAATCCCTATCCCAAATCCCATATTAGCAGCAAGCCTCACAACACATGCAGCAATATGTGCCTCCTCCACCTCAGCAACCCATCATCCACCATTCAGTTGCCCAAGCCATGTACAATCCCTACCAGCCCATACCTCAAAGCCATCCATGTTTCGTTGCCCCATCTAGCACATACCTACCTCAGAGCACTCTTACATTGGGTGCACCCCAGCCATCACCCATTAATTTAGAATGGGAAGCCATGAAGACAGCTTTGAAGAACATCCAGGAGGGAAATGATCCAAAAACCTTTAAGTTTGAAAATGTGTGTCCTTACCCATTTGAAAGAGCCATTACCATGACACCATTTCCCGAACACTTTGAGATACCCAAGTTTGACAAATTTAGAGGAAAAGGAGAGCTTGTCACACATATCAAAGAATTTTACATGCATTACCAAGAAGTGGCATACGGTGACATCTTCCTCTTGCATCTCTTTCCCAAAAGCTTGGTCGAACCAGCTCTTGAATGGTTTTATAGAATCCCATATGGTACAATTAAAAACTTTGCTAAATTGTTTGAAGCATTTGTAGCCCAATATGCCCATCTTGTTGAAATAGAGCTCTCAGTAGTTGAACTTGTCCACACTAAGAAAAAAGGTGGAGAAAGCCTTCCAAAATATCTGCAAAGATGGAAAACCCTTACCACCTGCATATCTTGCACCTTTCCAGAATGCCATTTGGTGAAATTTTTTATTGATAATGCCCATCCCAACTTGGCTCACCACATGACCATGAACTATTTGCAAACCTACAAAGATATCAAAGAAAAAGGAATGATCCTTGAGCAAGGACTCATTAAAGATGGTGTGGTCAAGATTTACAAGGAAGCCAACCAAAATCAATCACATTCCAATGACAAGTCTAGGTATTGGAACAAAAACAAGCACATTGCAACAGACGGTGTCATTGACACCAGACATGTGAATATTGTTGGTCCTTCCCAAAATCAGTCCAACCCATGTTATCAACCAAAAAATCAACAAACTATCAACTACCAACACCAGAATCACCAAAGCTATCAAGGCCACAATCCAAGACCCAACTTTCAAGGGTCTAGCAATCAAGCTAATGCCATCAATATAGTTGTAGGACCAAAGCCCAAGTTCCAACCTGCACCTAGAAATTATACACCCCTTGGTGAGCCATTAGATGTCATTTTTGAGAAATTGACTAAGGAAAACCTGATCAAATTTCCTCCTACCCAGAAAATTGACCTAGGCCAATCCAAAGCTGCATGGTACAAAGACAACGAGTATTGCAAATTTCATAGGGTAAAAGGTCATGCCACCCTCAGATGGATGAAACTGAAAGATTATGTGCAGGACCTCATTGATCGGAAAGAAATCACCATTGGTGCCCAAACCTCTCCCAATGCAGGCTTATAGATCTATCAAAATGCTTTTCCCCCTCACTACAACCAAAATCTTGGAAAAGCACCTATCCAAACCAACAACAACAAAACCAACAACTACCAGCCAAACCAACAGCATGGGAAGAAAAATGAACACACTTCATCCTATCTGGATTATGGTAGCCTCATAGGTTGTATATCTGAGAAAGAGCCTTCTATCAATGTTATCAATATCCAAGGACCAAACAATGAGTGTGCAGTCACCACACGAAGAGCACAATTTAACATTGCAGGCCCACTAGTTTCACCAGCACCATCAACTCCATCAAAAAGCCAATGCAATATCTTGGAACACCTTGGGAACATGCCAGCCCAAATCTCCATTTTAGACCTTCTCTGCACTAGTCCTATGTACAAAAACATCCTTGACAGTGCTCTCATAGAATCTCATGTCCCTTCAGATATCAATGCTACTAATTTTCATAATCTTGTTGGACACCTATCCTCCTCATGTGCCCTATCATTCAAACTCACCGACATACCCGTGGTCGAGCCAGATCATACCCTTCCACTCCACATAGCCATTATGGTATCTAATTTTTTCTTAAAAAGAGTAATGATAGATAATGGATCAGCCTTGAATGTTTTCACCCTAAAATTCATAAAACAAGTTGGGTATACTGAGGCAGATATCATCAGTGAGGTTATCACCATCAAAGCTTATGACAACTTGGAAAGAACCACAGAAGGAACTATTTTTCTGCCAATCAAGGTTGGGTCAGTCATCCAAGAAACACTCTACCATGTTATTGATCTAAACCTACCATTTAACATCCTCCTCAATCACCCATGCATTCATGCCATGAAAGCCATTCCATCCACTTACCATCAGTGCGTCAAATTTTTGCATCAAAGCACTGAGGTAACCATCCATGCCAATCCAGAACCCTTTGCTTACTGCAATGCGGTTGAAGCTTCATATGCAAACCATTGCCCTAGAATTAATATCAGCACAACCATCGCTAGCTCATCCCACACTTGTAATGACCCAAAAACCATCCTCGTCTTCACCCTATCTACCATGAAGATCAATAATAAAGGCTATGGAGAGTATAGTCTATCAGATGCATTTGCTGTCGGGGCACTCCCACTTGATCCACATGCCCATGGATGACCAAAATATCACAAAGCTAATGAGATTCTACCTCCTCAATACAAAAAGTTTGGCCCAAAAACCTTTGTATCCTCAAAAATCCCTCTTCATGAGGAGCTCACTCTAGATATCAATAATTGGTTACATAAGGATGCACCTCCAAGAAATCAATCATGCCTTGATCACTTCAGCCAAAAGTATCCCCAAGAACATAAGCTCATCACTAACAAATGGAACTATCAAGGTGGTGGTCTAGGACTAAAATAAAGAGGCATGTAGTGCCCCATCGATGCATACAAGTGGGAATCAAAGTCAGGTCTTGGCTTTGGCATACCCACAACTAGGGGCACCAATGAGAACAGTCACACTTTTGCAAACATTCACTGCGACCTTGTCAAAATTGAAGACACTCCTAAAGAAGTTGAAAAGAGAGCCTACAATGATATCCTAGACCAAATCTTCCTTGAAGACTCTGTTCTTCAAGAACTATCCATCCATTTCATTGACCTACCACTCGCCCATCCACAACTCATAGATTGGGACTAGCCAAGTGTCATACACATTGATGAGTTCACAATAGAGGAAGTGCTTCTGAGATTCATGGGAGCCAAAACTCCTCACAAGAAAACAAAGCTAGATTCTACCTATATCTATAAGCTAGATCCCAAGGGGTATTTTGGAGAAAATCCCCAACCTAGTTTTGATACACCCAAAATTGGAACTAAGGTGAATTCGGACTAGCTAAGGTAGCAAAGAGAACCCCTCAGTAAGAAAATCCAAAGTCACAAGTAGAACATGAGGATTTAGCATTGCCTCCTCAAGATAATTGACCAGAGGTGTCTTCTATTCTAATTGAGGATACTAGAGAATTCAACATCGGTTCTTCAGAGATCCCCAAACTTGTTCACATTGTTGCATCCCTATCATAAGACCAAACTGACCTCCTCTTTGAGGTCTTAAGAGAGAACATTGGCCAATTTGCAAACATGCTAGGACTGGATCCAAAGCTTGTAGTTCATCATCTTTTAGTCGATCCAAAGATCAAGACCGTCAGATAAAAGCTTAGAAAAATGTACCCCAAGGTGGCATTACTGGTCAAAGTTGAATTAGAAAGAATGTTAGTTGCTAAGGTTATCTGACCTATTGACTACTCAGAGTGGATCTCCAACATGGTCCCTGTCACTAAGCCTTCCAATGACATTAGAATTTGCATTAATTTCAGAGATCTTCACAAAGCTTGTCCCAAAGATGATTTTCCCTTGCTCAACATAGATATAATTATAGATCTTATAGCTGGACATGATATTCTATCCCTCATGGATGGATTTTTTGGGTATAATCAAATCAAGATTGCAGAAGAGGATCAGCATAAGATAGAATTCACTACCTCTTGGGGAACTTTTTGCTACAACATGATGCCTTTTGGCCTAAAGAATGCTGGGGCTACCTATCAAAGAGCTATGACAACCATTTTCCATGATCTTATCCATAGAATTTTGGATGATTATGTGGATGATATCTTGGTTAAATCTCATACCTTCATGGATCATCTTGCTGACCTGAAGAAAGTCTTTGATAGGTTAGCCAAATATCATCTCATGTTGAATCCCAAGAAATGTGTCTTTGGGGTGACATCTGGCAAGCTTCTAGGCTTTATAGTTTCTAAATGAGGTATAGAGATTGAACCTAAGAAGTTCAAAGCTATCTTAGACATGCCTCCTCCCCAGACACTGTGACAACTTTGCACTCTTTAGGGAAAGCTTCAATCTTTTCGGTGCTTCATCTCCCAGCTTGCAGATAAGTGTACGACGTTTGCACACTTACTGAAGAAGGATGAAAAGTTCAAGTGGGATCCTTTATGTCAATGTAGCTTCAATCATCTCAAGTAGTATCTCATCAATCTCCCTATCTTGGTTCCACCAGTTCCTGGTCATCCCTTGATCTTGTACATATCAGCAACACCTACTACTCTAGGGGCACTTCTAGCATAGTTTGATGACTACGATAGAGAAAGAGCCATCTACTACATCAATAGAACCCTAGTTGGTTATGAACTCAATTATACTCCTATGGAAAAAGTTTGTTTGGCAGTTGTTTTCTCAACTCAAAAGCTTCACCACTACATGCTAAGTCATACCATCCAACTAGTCTCCAAGATCGACCCTCTCAAGTATATGCTCTCTAGAACAACACTCACAAGCCATTTGGACAAATGGGTTATGCTCCTTAGCAAATTTGACATCCAATATGTGGATAAAAAGGCAATCAAAGGGTAAGCTATAGTAGATCATCGAGTTGATGCACCTCTAGTAGATACATATGCTTTGATCACAAAATTTCCAGATGAGCATATTTGTCTAATTGAAGAATTGCCCCCATGGAAAATTTATTTTAATGGCTCATATACATCTCATGGATCAGGGGTAGGAATATTGTTGGGCACACCTCAAGGAGATTACATTCCAAAAGCCTTCAAGCTATAATTCCCTAGCACCAACAATATAGCTGAATATGAGGCTCTCATAGCAGGATTAAAGATAGTTGCATAATGGAACATCACTGGGTTACAAATCTTTGGCGATTCTTAGCTCATCATCAAGCAAGCCCTAAATGAATATCAAACAAAAGATGAAAATTTATTACCCTAAAAAGAGCTAGTTGATCAACTAACCCAACATTTTACAAAGCTTCAATTTACACAAGTGCCTTGAATGCAGAACAAAGCAACAGATGATATGGCTACTATCGGCTCTCTCTTGGAAATTCCCCAAGCAGTTATGCAATATGAGTTTTTAGTTGAGAAGCTCCTCACACCTGCCTATGTGAATGATGACTCAAACCATGTTTGTATCTTGGTTGGTCCCCAATCCCCTTGTTACCATGAGATTCATGCTTACCTTAAAGATGGTATCATCTCCCCTCACCTCACACGTATCCAATGCCAAAACTGTTGAGATAATGGGTGTTGCACACATTGCATAATATTGTTATATTTTATTTTGTTATGTAATGTTGTGCCTAGATGGATGTGCAACATGTAAAGATTCCCATGGAATATTCTTGATGATTTGTATTGTAACATTGTGAAAATATTTTATGTAATTATTTAATATTGGGGAAAAGAATTAACTGCCCAATATTAAATGTGGGGTCAGTGGGTTAGGTAGCACATGGTTTTAGCACATGGTTTATGTAATACCACTTAGTGGTTTTGTGGGACTTGCTACTATATAAGCAGCCACAAGGGTAGTAGTTGTATAAAGAGAGTGACAAGGAGAAGACAAAAGACAAGAGTCGAGCGGGACAAGGCTTGACAGGTTAGCCAAGGGAGCATTTGTGAAGGTTGAAAGCATGGCATGGGATGTGTGGATTCATGCTTGTTCACATAGTTTGCTCGGTTGTGGCTATGGCCATGAAGGCTTCCATGGTTGTATGGAAATGGTATTTTTTGCTAAATAATACGATTATATTCTTTGTTGCCAAGTTTCCTTACAAAAACGTCATCCAAAAATCATCCCGCTATGTTATCATAGCCAATACCCTATTTCGTTGGGGTTATCATGATACTCTCTCTCAATGTTTAGATGAAAATGAGGCCGCAATGGCATTAAAAGAAGTACACTCTAGACTTTGCGGTGCCCACACAAGTGGTATTGTCCTTGTGCAAAAAATCCTTAGAGCAGGCTACTATTGGCCTACCATTGAAGAAGACTCCTGTGACTTTGTCAAAAAGTGTCTCCCATGTCAGCAACATGCAAATCTTGTGCACGCTCCAATACAGGATCTATAGCCTATTGCACCACCTTGGCCTTTCATTTGTTGGGGCCTTGATCTAGTTGGAACTATCACACCTCTCTCATCTAATGGACATAAATGTATAATAATAGCTACAGACTATTTCACTAAATGGGTGGAAGTAGTCCCCCTAGTCTCAGCTATAGGAGTTTAGGTCTCCAAGTTCATCTTGTACCACATTGTTTGCCGCTTCGGCATCCCATCCACCATCTTCGCTGACCATGGTGGTAACTTTGAAAATCTCAACATGGAAGAATTATGCACTTCCCTCCACATCCATCACCACTTTTCTAGCCCATATTTCCCACAAGGTAATGGCTAGGAAGAGGCAACTAGAAAAATGCTCCTCAAAATTCTAAAGAAAGTTGTCAATGATTCCGGTCGCGATTGGCACCTACAAATTAATCTTGCCCTATGGGCTTATCAAACTTCCTTTCATACATCCACAAGGACAACTCCATACTCCCTAGTCTATGGTGATGAAGTGGTACTACATATACAGGTTGAACTTCCCTCCTTACACATATCTTTTCAAGGGCAAATATCAGATGAAGAATAAAAAGTAGCCAGACTCACCCAGCTAGATCTCTTAGGCAAGAAGCAACAACAAGCCTATGATCATCTCACAGTCTACCAAACTCATCTCAAAATGAATTTCAACAAGAAGGTACTTCCACACCACTTTCAGTCAGGCGACATGGTCCTCAAAGAAAACATGAAAGTCCAAGTAGATTGAGAAAAGAAAGGTAAGTTTGAACCTACATGGCTTGATCCTTATGTTGTCACTGCCTCCTTTGGCTCCAGAGCCTATCAGCTATCTACACTGGAAGGAGAACTCTTGAATGATCCTACTAACAACATTCATCTCAAGAAGTTCTATGATTGAAGATCCTTGGTATACCCTACTTTTGAAAATACAAAAAAAAAAAAAAAAAGTAAAGAGAAATAAGCGTCCAATGGTGAAAACTTGGCAATTCAAGCACCTTGGATAGGTACCTTGGTGAAAACCTAGTAATTCAGGTGCCTTGTGTACTAAGACTAATCCATTATCTATCACTATCCTATCCCTCATCCATCCACTCACCATCCCATAAAATACCTACTTTTTCCCTTGGTATTCCAACCAAATATCCAAAATCTAATGAAGCTTGTAAATACCTCTTGTACAACTTGTAAATCTTGTACCTCAACTTGTAAATCTTGTACCCCAGCTTGTAAATCTTGTATCATCCCTTGTATCATAGCTTGTATATCCAAATCTTGTCCAAATCTTGTACCATATCCCAGCTTGTATTATATGCCAAATCTTGTATCCTAGCTTGTATCCTATCACATGCACACAAAGAATCCCATTTTCCTTCAGCTTTTCACAAACCATCTACCTATTTTCCTATCAACTATTACAGACATCCCACCCTTTACAAATATTTCCATCTCACAAAAACCACAACATGAAAAACCTTGTACATTTGTACCATATCTTGGTCCATTAGCTTGTACATCCTCTTTAGCTTAGTACCATTGTATCTATCTAGCTTTTGTGTCAGTTCATCCTTGATTAGCATCTTGCACACATCACACAAATATTGGTTAGCTATTCTAGTGCATCCTTTAGCTAGATCTCCTATCACCAAAGTGTTATCCTTCTTAGTTTAGCTTGCCAGATGCATCACTCATCCAAATCCATCAGTGTAGGTGCTCTCTGATAGATCCTTGTAGGATATAGCTTTCCACATGTCTGATCTTGGTCTGTTAGTACCTCATCCTACCCATCTTGTTGACAAATGGTTCTCTTTTGGATTTTCTCTTTCTTTTGATTTGGAATTTTCCCTTTTGGGTCTTGAAGTATCTTTTCCAAGAAATCTCCTTATTCCCTCCTCAAGGTTGCCACAATATTCCATATTATGGTATACTATGAATGAGGCAATCTGAGCATAAGGTCTTGATCAGGTTTTTTATTTTTTTCTTTTCTGCTTGTGGGTTACCTAGTGTCAGTTCCATGCTGCTTCCTCTGGGATTCATGTGTGATGCTGGGGCAATACTTGCATGTTTTTTTTGAGTCAATTTGTCAGTCCTCTGGACAGTTGGTGAAAAGGCCTTGATGTTCTTGGTAACCTTGGAAATCAACCAACAGTCCTATAGAAAATCTAGTGCTCAACTACATGGTGGTGCTTCTATTTGAAGTATCCCCCTGCTCAAAAAAGCTTCAATGGTTTCCCTACATCTCCATTATCCCCCATCCATATCTAGCATCTGTCTCTCCCACCCCAACTTATGCATCAATATCTCTTTCAATCGATCTACACTTTTAGCTTTAGGATCCACAATCCTAGTCTTAGGGATCTACTAATCCAATTAATCCACCAAGCCTCATCTTTCAAGCTCCACAATCCTAGTCCTAGGAATCTTTGAAACCCATCTTTTGTCAATCTAACTCTTTGAAATCCTATTGCATCGGCTTTATCATCCCAACATCCATCTCCCTATCCTAGATTCCTTTTCATAGCACTCTACTCCTTCATCCTCTACTATCCCTGAGATCTTAAGCTTGTTTCCTCTTGTGCCTTTGATTCTCCCTTCATCATTCTCCTGTAGTGAGAGTTTGAGCTAATTTAGCCCCTTCTCTTTGCCAATCTGAGTCTCCTTGCTCATCCTGAACTCTTGTATTTTTCAAAAAACCATTGAGCCTCACTTTTTCTCCCTTTCGCCTTCTTGAGGGGGCATCTCGCAATCTATTCTCTCCTCTTCTGCTCTAGCCTTGGTCATCTTATTTTCTTATATTTGATGCCATGCCACTTGTAGCATCACATCAAAGAGGGGACAAATGTAGACACTTAAATCCTTTAGAAAATAAAGTATCTTTCATGCCATGCCAAAATTTGGTGGCAAGAGGTTCAATTGGAATGAAATAGAAGAGGAAAGGATAAGATCACAAGGTGGGATCATATGGCGGATAAATTGAAGAAGTAGTTCATTCTTGTTGACTATGAGCTTGATTTGTTTAAGAAGATGCATGGGTTAAAGCAAGAAAAAAAAATAGTCCAAGAATATATAGAGGAGTTTTATCGACTTCTGATTAGGGTAGGGCATGCAAAAGCAAATAAGGAGAAGGTTGCTCATTATATTAGTGGGTTGTAACCTAGCATCCAGGAGGAATTAAGTCTGGTAAGAATGACCAGCGTTGAAGAGGCATACCAGTTTTCCCTACAAGTTGAAGAGAAGCTAAATAAGAGGTTTGAAGGGAGACAAAGAGGATGTGGTCAAGGAGGAAGGGGTAGTGGTAGGTCATCTGGAGGCTGAAATTAAATCCAAAAGAAAAATGAAGATGTGGGTACTAGTAGAGGAAAGAGGAATGAGGGTTTCAACCGCTCCTAAGATCAAGACTTTGGAAATCAAAGAGGAAGAGGTAGAGGACATGGACAAGGAAGAGGAGGCTTTCATGGTACCTATTTTCATTTCAATGAAGAAGGTCATCATGCCTTTGAATGCCCTCAATGACAAGAAAGGAAAAATAGGAGAGCTGAGGGTCAAGCTAGGGTTGCTCATGTGGATGAGGATGTACAATCATCACATTCAAAGGATGAAAAAAGAGGAGAGACTTTAGTAAATGAAAGGGTCCTACTAACTGGTGAGATTGAACCAGGACAAAGGAGGAGTTTATTCTGTACCAGGTGCAAGTTTGAGGATAAATGTTGTGATGTGATCATTGATGGTGGCAGCACTGATAACTTGGTATCAGAGGAGATGGTCTCTAAGCTGAAGCTCAAGAGGGAGAAATATCCCCAGCCCTATTGGATTGCTTGGGTGAAAGATAATCATAAGGTCCTAGTAAGTGAACAATGTTTAGTGAAATTCAAGATTGGGAGTTACCATGATCAAGTTCTCTGTGATGTTATTTCAATGGATGTTTGCCATCTATTTTTGGAAAGACCATGGTAGTTTGATAGGCATGTAGTACATGATGGTCATGCAAACACATACTCTCTAACAAAAGATGGAGTTCACCAGAAAATTGAAGCCCATGAAAAAGGAAGGCGAAAAGGTATGTAGCAGTGCAAGGATTTTTCTTGTTGATGGAAGGAAGTTTTTAGGCAGCTTGAAACATCAACATATGTGCTATGCTTTGATTCCTAGGAAAGATAAAGAAGGTAGTAGTGAAATACCACTTGAAGTTTCAGATCTACTAGGTGAGTTCGGAGATATTATCTCTGATAATGTTCTAGAGGGATTTCCACATGTAAGGCAAATCAGTCATTAGATAGATCTAATCCCAGGAGCTAGTTTTCCTAACAAGGCTTCTCATAGGATGACTCCTACTAAAATTGAGGAGCTAAACAGATAGGTGTAACAACTATTGAGAAAGGGTTTGATTCAAGAGAGCCTAAGTCCATGTGTACTACCTATAGTACTAGCACCAAAGAAGGATGGAGAATGGAGAATGTGTATAGATTCTTGAGCTATTGAGCTATAAATAGGATAACCATCAAGTATCAATTTCCTTTGCCAAGAATGGATGATCTTATGGATTTTTTAAGTGGAGGTCAGTACTTCACAAAGATAGATCTCAAAAGTGGCTATCACCAGATACAAATTCAAGAAGGAGATGAGTGGAAAATAGCCTTTAAGATCAAGGAGGGTCTTTATGAGTGGTTAGTCATGCCCTTTGGATTGACGAACGCCCCAAGCACCTTCATGTGGCTTATGAATGAGGTACTTAAGAAGTTTTTGAGAAAATTTTTTATTGTCTATTTGGATGATATTTTAATTTTCAGCAAGACTTTGGAAGAACATATATTGCATATTCATAGTGTCCTTGAAAGGTTAAGGGAAGAGAAACTGTTAATTAATTTGAAAAAGTGTATCTTTTCAAAAAGGGAGTTAGTCTACTTGGGGTTTGTTATATCACTTGAAAGTCTCAAAATAGATCTAGACAAGGTAAAAGCCATCTTGGAATGGCCTACTCCAAGCTCTTCTACTGAGGTAAGATCATTCCATGGTCTGGTTAGTTTTTACAGGAAGTTTATTAAGAATTTCAGTGGCATGTGTGCACCCCTGACTGACACAATAAGAGGGGATAGAAAAGAGTTCAAATGGACTGCGGCAACTGCAAGAAGTTTTGAATTGCTGAAGAAGAAGGTGATAGAACAACCTATGTTGGCACTTCCAAAATTTGGAAAGATGTTCCAGGTGGATTGTGATGCTAGTTGCAGTGCTATTGGGGTTGTATTAAGGCAGGAAGGTAAGCCTATTGGATATTTTAATGAAAAATTGAATGATGCAAAAAAAAAAATTATGTTTATGATCAAGAGTTCTATGGAATAGTTCAGGCCTTAAAGAAATGGAGGCATTATTTATTTCCAAAGGAATTTGTTTTGTATACTGATCATCAGGCATTACAGTACCTAAATAGCCAAGGTAAATTGAATCAGAGGAATATAGAGTGGGTAGAGTTCTTGCAGAGCTATAAATTTGTGTTGAAGCATAGAAGTGGAAAATCTAATAGGGTTGTAGATGCATTAAGTAGGAGGGACTTTTTGCTTACAGTAATGAAGGTTGAAGTAGTTGGGTTTGATGAACTCAAGAATTTGTAGCTTGAGGATCCTAATTTTGCTAAAGCATAGAAAGTGAAATGTCCCTTTCATGATTCTGTATGATATTTCCAACCTCTAACCAGATTTTCAAGATCAAACAACTAATATCACAAAGATCCACCAAATTTCTCAAGAAACCCCAAATCGGGTATGCCAGAAATTGTGCCAAAAGCTTCACAGCTTCACCTATTATTAATAAATCTGAAAGTGGACATTTTTACAAAAATTTCAGCAGCATAACAGACTAAAAAATTGAATTTCTAGATCTATATAGCCTTTACACAAAATTTCTCAAATGTAGGACAAAAACTATGTTCATCGGGCTCCCGAAATTAACACAAAAATGCCCAGAAACACCACAAAAACACTAATAATCCATCTCAAAAGTTTAATCACATCCCAATAAATATATTAAGCTATATTTTAACACCTTAAAGTCTTAAATATAGTAGCAACCCAAACTGATATGAAATACTCAACTGAAAACACCAAACTCATACAAAAAACACACCCGAAAACCCACAAATTTGCACTATTCAGCACAAAGGCAAACTCTGTATGAGAATGCACATGGAATGGATTCAAACTCCCATCCTTAGCCTTCCTAGAAACCTGAAAAATCCTATTCTTGGGTCTCCCTAGAAACCTATAAACTCCCGTTCTTGGGTCTCCTTCTCCACAGGTTTGGCAGCCTCTGAAGAATAACAAAGAAATGAGCAAAATCAAGTTCTGGAATCCGCCCAAAATGCCTCCAAACCCCTTAAAAGAGGGCATAACCATAACTCACATCCAAGAGAGGTTAATGAAACATATTTTAATAATAATTTTCATTTATTAGTCCAACGGTTTCCAAAGATTAACCCCCTTTTTTCGAAACTTCACTTTCTTGGGCCTACTTGCCTTAGCAAAGATTATTATTTTTTAATTATTTGAAAAGGGGACATGACAAGTCCTCCCCTCCCAAAAATTTCTTGTCCTCAAGCAATGGCCGAATAATAAACCAATCAATCCACCTGGATCCCAAATGTAGTCATGAACTATACTACTACCAATTAACATAGGCTCTTGTAATATCCTCTGCAATATGACCAAGAGGAATCCATAATCAAACTAACAATTATAGCTCAACCAAACTCCAAAATCACCACTACCATAGTCAAAAAACCATGAGACACAAACTCTTAGAACATTAGAACCCAAGTAAAGTGGACAAATCAAACTACCAACATAGTAAATACCATCAACGCATCCCACTGGCCTATACAGAATGTACAATCCAACTCTGCAACAATGGTGAACGCTCTCGAATGAAACTATACCAAGTATGGAGAATCCACACACTGTACAACTCCTGCAGTCAACACAACTCTGCAAGTCACCAGCCACTATCTCATAACCATAACTCCCATGCACTGCTGATGGTGAAAAGACATTACAAGATAAAGAGTAAGAAATGTAATCCAAACCAAATTTGCCTGCCATCAACTCCTCAAAACAAGGATAAAATGCTAACTGATGTACATACCCTGCAATATAATGTTGATTAAAAAAACCAACCTCAGTCAATAGCTCACCATGAATAAGTGATACAACCCACTGTGACTGATCACTAGCTAAGTCAGGAGATGTCATAGCCAAAGGAGTAGAATCAATAAAAACACCCATTGAAGCATCACTCCCAAAATCCTTCTCTAAGTCACATATTATCAAGCTTTCAACTGCAGAACCTATCACCATGTCATGCCCATCACAACTCTCATCTTGAGGCATCAAACTGTCCCATAACTGATGATAAGCACTAGGAACCAAAGTACATCTCTGTATCATCATCTCATCAACATGGTCATCAAAGGTAAATTGATGAGCGTACCTCATAGTGTAATACTGATAGAATTTACCAATCTCAGTCAGTGGCTCAGACTGTAATCTAGATGAAACTAACTGCAATTGATCATTAACCATGTTGGAACTAACTACTACCTCCAAAGATATCACCAAGGGAGTAGTATTACTAGCTAGAACCATGCCAACTGCCGACTCACCAACATCACACATGATCTTTGATACATCTCTAGTCTCCGTGCCATCAGTACTAGAGGCCACCACCATGTCAGGCATATAATAATCTGCTACAACACCCAACCCAACTGAACCTGACTCTAGTGGGAATGAACCTGATATGCCAATGTTAGTATCAAGGATGGATGCATCCCTATCTCCATTGTCTCTGACAATCTCAGCCATGGACATCCTCGAATCACCAAACACCATAGCTTGTGACTTTATAGAATTAGGTAAAGACTGTAGTCGCTCTAACTCCATGGTCACCTTATCCAAATGAAACTGTGACTCCTTGAAAGCCAACTATGTACTCTCAAGAATCTCAGAAGTCACCTCAAACTGCTGAGTAAGCTCACTCACCTCATCTTCCTTGGCCAACAATGCATCATATGCTGTACTGCCCCACTCCATAAGATAATCTCTATCAGCTACTAACCACATATAATCCTGTCTCAAAATCTGGATAGCCTCCCATAAAGAGTGGAACTCTGTCAAAGAAAGATAATTGCCTCCCTGCTCATCACTAGTAAGAGAACCCCATCCATAAACTGATAACAACTGATGAGCATCATCGAAATGCTGGCAAGTGATAGCAATGTCTCGGTCACTAACTCTCAACTGATTAGACACATGATGGCACTAGCTTGACTATCTCCTACAAACCTCCTCTGATGCACTGTCTAAAGGAGTATCCTCAAAATTACTAGTCTCTAGAGTATTACCATCCATATCCTGTGAATCAACTCTAAAGCTCATATCAACATACGAAGTATCAAAAACTATAGCACTACTATCCAACTCCTCTATACCCAAGGAAACTAAGTCTTCAAAACTACCCACTGCATCCTCTTGGATGTCATCAATGCCAATATGATCCTAGGATTCATCTCTACACACTGCCAAATATGAAAGATCATCAACAAATTCCAGTAAGTATGGTCGATTGGATATATGAACAAAGACCAACACCAGTGTATAAAAACTAATACCAACATCTGATAAGCTCCTGGCACAAGAAAAGACAATAATGTGCAATCTACTAATCAAATCCATGATAGCACCCAAACAATCACTGCTACCAAAAAGTGTTAAAGATTTACAGTCAACTGAATCCCAAATGCCAATATAACAATCTCGAGTCCATATCTGTAAACTAGAATTAGTTGGTAACTCAAAAAAAATACTCCCTTGAGTAATATGACCAATACCAACTAACTCCACATACCTATCACGATGAGATAATGTAGTCACAATACTGTCTTCACTGACCTTTGGCTGGTGGGATAAATCATGTGGAGTACTACTAGCCTCAACCTCATGTGACGAAGCATCTAACTATGCCTGGTCCTCACTCTCAAAAAAGTCATGAATGCTCAATGTCTGCTCATCTCCACCAGGTATCTCACCATCATGCACAACAACATCCTCATAATCATCATCCTTGAGGTCAAATCTATCTATCACTCTTTGACTAATTTCATAAAATGTAGTTACCTGATCATGACCTTGAGTAGTCATTCCATGATACCACCAATCATAGGCTACATCTTCCAAGTGTAGAATTGAAATTTGAACAACATCACTCTCCTTCATGGGGTTAAGTGTGAAGAAGGTCTATAATTTTTGTAGCCATGCTCTAGCTGAAATTTTATTTGTTCCATCAAAAGTAGGTGCTATAAACTTGCTTATTTTATTTTTGAGCTCTCTTCCACTTATGTCATGCTCCCTTTTGTAATCTTTCTTGTGCATCAAAGTGTTCATCATATCCACATATTCTCTAAAAGGAACTGAACTACAAAAGTCATCATCTAAGCCATTGTAAGTAGCTCTTAATATAATCAAGTTACCTATAACCTCTTCTACAGGATTCATGGCTGGATTTGGTACTGGTGGCTCATCTGTAGGCAAGAAAATAGTTTTGGTTGATTTAGATGGTGTGGATTTCAGATTTATTGGCTTCTCTAAAGTGCTCCCTTTCTCATTAATAGATGCAACTCCTTGTAGTTTTTCTGTCAATATTCGCAAAGCCTCTCTAGTTTCTGCCAAACTATCCACTGTTTGCTTTTGAGTATTTTGGATGTCTTGGAAGAATTTCTTTGCCATCTCATCTGGATCAGCCATACTTTTCCTTTCCTTGGATTTTTTACTTTTACTTTCAACTAGAGGTTTGATCAAAATTTCTTTATTCTTTTCTCAATGCAAATATCTCTTTTCTCTTTCACTTAGTTGCATGCAACCATAAATTTTGACATGCAGCTGATTAGAAGCAACATGCAACCACCAAATTCACCAAGAACTAACATGCAAATGATTAGAAGTATAATGCAATCTTAAATTTTTACATGCAAGATTTGGGTAGTTATCAAAACTGACATGCAAGATTTGGGTAGTTGTCAAAACTGACATGCAAGATCTGGGTAGTTGTCAAAACTGACATAAAAACTTCTACAAACCCTCAGGCTAGCAAGATCATAGCTCTGATACCACTGAAATTTCCCTTTACTGATTTTGTATGATATTTCCAACCTCTAATCATATTTTCAAGATCAAACAACTAATATCACAAAGATCCACCAAATTTCTCAAGAAACCCCAAATCGGGTATGCCAGAAATTGTGCCAAAAGCTTCACAGCTTCACCTATTATTAATAAATCTGAAAGTGGAAATTTTTACAGAAATTTAAGCAACATAATAGCCTAAAAAATGAAATTTACAGATCTATATGGCCTTTACACAACAGTTCTCAAATGTAGGACAAAAACTATGCTCATCAGGCTCCCGAAATTAACACAAAAATGCCTAGAAACACCACAAAAACACTAATAATCCATCTCAAAAGTTTAATCACATCTCAATACATATATTCAGCTATATTTTAACACCTTAAAGTCCAAAATACAGCATCAACCCAAAATGATATGAAATTCTCAACTGAAAACACCAAACTCATACAAAACACACACCTGAAAACCCACAAATCTGCACTGTTCAGCACAAAGGCAAACTCTGTATGAGCATGCACATGGAATGGATTCAAAATCCCATCATTAGCCTTCCTAGAAACCTAAAAACTCCCATTCTTGGGTCTCCTTGGAAACCTATAAACTCTTGTTCTTGGGTCTCCTTCTCCACAGGTTTGGTAGCCTCTGAAGAATAACAAAGAAATGAGCAAAATCAAGTTCTGGAATCTGCCCAAAATGCCTCCAAACCCCTTAAAAGAGGGCATAACCATAACTCACATCCAAGAGAGGTTAATGAAACATATTTTAATAATAATTTTCATTTATTAGTCCAACAATTTCTAAAGATTAACCCCCTTTTTCCGAAACTTCACTTTCTTGGGCTTGCCTGCCTTAGCAAAGATTATTATTTTTAATTATTTAAAAAGGGGAAATGAACATTTGCACCTCTTTTAAGCACATGTTGTCTACAACATAGGAATATTCTACACACATATGATACTTTTTCATTCTTATCCATTCATCTAGAATGTTGGATAAAGTGCCAATTTCTTTAAGACCACTAACCTCTTCCAAAATATTCTAATCCTTCTTTAATTTTGATTAAAGGCTAATCCCATCATTTCCTACCCCTAATCCTAACTCAAAATATTTAATTAAGATTAAATATTAATCTTCATGTTTATTAATTTTTTTTTAATAAATATCTCCTCAATCCAAACCCTTGAAATAAATAAAACTTTATTTATTTCCTAAAAATCTAATTTATCCTCATCCTAAGAAGTTCTAGACTCTTCTAGAAAGTCTTCATCCTCATCTTAGGAAGTTCTAGACTATTCTAGAAAGTCTTTATCCTCATCCAAAGTCTAGACTCTTCTAGAAGATGTCTTTAAACCTAATCCTAATCCCCTCCTAACCTTGTCACATTCCCTAAACACTGGTTAAGACTTACTAACCCAAGCCAAAGTTAACAAATATCTCCTCCTTCACCCACCCTCATTAAATGCCATCCACTTGCCTATCCTTAAGCTAATCCTAAACCATCCTCTAATCATTTACACAATCCTAAGAAAGCTTAAAACCTTCCTAATCAAGCCCAAGTCAAAATTCCTCTCATCTCCCTCAAAATATCCCAACCATAAAATTTTATGAAGCCCACTAGGCCATAAATGACTCTTCCAAGCCCTTTCATTGCTCTTACAAGCCATTATGAGGGTCTTTATGAAGATTTTATCCCTTGAGCCTCCTTTTTTTGACTCATCCTTCCCCTTTCCTCCATCCTCTCATCCTACAACATGTGTCACTCCCTGATTGGCTGTAAGGAAGCACAATCCATGTGCTCTCCTCTCACGCAATCTGAGCCCTCCATGAGCTTTTCCCCATCCTTACATCTTAGCCCTCAATCCCTCAAGCCTCTTGCCTATAAATTGAATCCTCTCCCAATCCATTTTAACACAATCCATAAAGTAAAGTCATAATTCCATTTTAAGAAGCCATTTTACATCAAAACCATACACTCACACCCAAATTTCAACTCCATTTGAAGCCCTTTTTGAAGCATAAGCTTGAGCATACATCCTATCTATTTAGACAAAGCCACTCAACAAGAGAGCTTCTCATTGAGAGAGCCCATTAATGGCTCATATTTTCAATTGAGAGATCATCTTAATCTATCTTGAAGTTTATGAATTTTGTTTAGTTTGTAGAAGCTTTATTTAAATTTGGTTTCTATTAGCATACTAATATTGCTCATATACAGACATAAGTATGGATTTTTTTCTTAGATTTCTGAGGACACAAAGAGGTAATGACTTATTATTTGTGGTGGTTGATAGGTTCTCCAAAATGGCACATTTCATTCCATGCCACAAAACTCATGATGCTATCTGTATTGCAGACTTGTTTTTCAAAGAGGTGGTAAGACTACATGGTCTCCCAAGGAGTATAGACTCTAACAGAGACACTAAATTTGTGGGGTATTTTTGGAGAACATTGTGGAAAAAGTTGAGAACAGACTTGAAATTCAGTTCCACACATCACCTACAGACTGACGGCCAAACACAAGTGGTAAAAAGAAGTCTGGGCAATTTAAACTTACTTTAGCACAAAAAAAACTTAATAATGACATAATTTTTTTTGCACATCTAGTATAACAAAAAATTACTCTAATCCAAGTCACCTTTCCATGTTGTTTTGAGGTTCCACCACATGTTCATTTCTCTATGACTCACCATGTCGTAGATGGAAAGATACTAAAAATTTCTTATAGTGAGGTAGCGAGCTCCGGTGTCTTTAACAAAACTCATGGTTGGAAGAATAGAAACAAGCCACCATCACCCATATTAACTGCTTCTAACAATGATAGTTATTATCACCATGCCACTTGGACAAATTTATTGTCACCGAGAATTTTTGAAACCACTGCATTTTGTACTTATTGACTACTTGCTACTTTGCTAATAGTGAGATACTTAGTTTTTCTAATAGCAAGGTAGCGAGTCATCAAAAAAACCCTTATTTCGATGACATCTTCTAGCTACTTTTTACTAGATTACTTTTACTGCTCTAACAGTGCCAATAAAGTGCACATGACTAAAATTTTGGCTACAACCAAATCTTTGACCATCACACCTTCATTGTATGGTTCCATTTTGTAAATTTTTTGGTACTCACTACCTTGCTATACATATCCTCTGCACACCTTTCCATAGTGAGATAACAAGAACTGTAGATCTTTTCAAAATTGGATGGTGAGGAACATGGGAGGAAAGACTAATTGACAGCATGTAAAAATTAAATGAAAACAAAATATTCACCAAAGTTCTCTTAAAAAAAATAAAAAAATTTGCGCCTGCAAGTTTTCAAAGGAATGAGCCATAGGGGTTTTAACAAATTTTTTCAAAGGCTAACCAATGGATGATTGAACAAGAAACCCTATTTACCATTAATGGATCCAATCTAATTTTTTATACCTGTATAAAGGAAATTTTGTCATGCAAAAAATTAGACCAACAAACTATGTTGAAGTTGCAAAATGAGCAACTGTAGAATGACCTAAAAAGAGAGATGGAATTTGTTAAAAGCTTCAACAAGCCAAATGAAGCCATCAAGTACTTTGACAAACTACTAAAATCTCCTAGATCTAGTAAAGACACATCAGGCTTGGGCTATACAAGTACTAAGGAAGGGGAGTCATCCAAGACTTCTAAAAAAATAAATGACAAAGGTAAGAACACCAAATCTACTTGTCATCATTGTGCTAAGAAAGGACATACAACTAGTGTTTGTAGGAACAAGAATGCTAGTCAAAATGCTAAGCTAAAGAATATGACACATTGTTACAAGTGCAACAAACAAGAACATCAGCCACATGAATGCAGAATAAGGACCATGCATGCACCAAGATTTGAAGGATGTTGTTACAATTATCAGAAGTATGGACATAAAGCCTTTGAATGTAGATTGAAGCCCACATGGTCATCAAACAAGGATAGAAGCCATTAAAATTCTTATAATTGAGATTACAACACAAGACATAGCTATCACTACTATCAAGAGTATGGAAACATCCCTAAGAATTGCATAAGAACACATTTTAGTGGAAGCTACAATAGATGGTTGAGCCAAACTACATGCTTTATTTGTTTGAGGATTGGTCACATCAACAAGCATTACCCAACAAGGACAAAGGCACCTAACTCTAACTCAAACAAAAGAAAAGGAATGGTAGACATTGAGAATATTAGAGAAGAGATGAATAAGACATGGAAGTAGAAAGATGGAAGCAACACATCAAATGAATGGATCACTTTACCTAAAGGGCCAAGTGGTCATACATCATCAAACTAAGCAAGAAAGTATGTGGGACTGATACTTAAATTCTTTATCATACATTAGTTCCTAGAATGAGTTAGCACTGAGAAGGATAAATCAACATGGATAAATATGAAAGGTTAAATCTTCAAAGCTTTCATGCTGTTTTTGAGTAAGGAAAGTTGCCTTCAGATACCAAGTGAAATCCTAGTGTATACCGAGTTGTCAGCTAAAGTTAGTAGTGGTTGCCAAGTAAAAGGAAAAATTCTTATTGAAGCTAAGTAAGGGAAAGTCTAGTGGATGTTGAATGTTGAAAAATCAATGGAGGTTGAGTAAAGAAGAATTGTATAAGGAGTCAAGTAGATAGTTGGATATGTACTAAACATTAAATGCTATGTAATAAAAGGTATAAAGTCAAGTTTTTGATCATTCCTTGTCATTGCAAACATAGAGCAAGAGCAAGATGAGCATATAAATGATTTCCAAGTAGAGATTGATGCTTTTGTAAAGATTCCAGCAAAGATTCAACATTGTTTCATTGATCTAAGGTATTTACTCAAGTGCTGAGCTACACAGTTACAAAATTTCTATACTTTGAAACCCTAGTTTTTAGAAATGGCATCTAGCTCTAGGAATCTCAAGGACAAGGAACCTTTTGAGGTTCAATTGGTTAGAAATTAAGTCAAACAATTGGATTTCAAACCAATTCCTAAAGTCGCTTACAAAAATGACCCTGTTGGTGCTTTATCTATTATTACACCTAAGGTTGTTATGGTGCAAGATGTCAAAAAATGTTACAATTGTAAAGTTGGAGCAATAAGTGATATGGAGAATGGACAAGCCTATGAAATTTTTTATGAGAACAAGGTATTAAAGGAAAAATTCTAGATTGTTGAGAGAAAGGGCTTATTAACCCATGTCCAAATATATAGATTTCCCCATAGTTTTCAAAAATGAATGGATAATAATAAGGTTGAGAAAAATTCATGATGGATGCCTATGGTTGGAGGGTGGACCCATAAAGCTATCAAAGAGAATCATACATAGAGTAATAGGGTATCCAACCCTAGAATGACCAAAGACCCTGAGGAGTGATTCAAAAGAAGCCATTGAAAAGAATATTGGGGCAAAGTGGAATAGAAGGGGCATGACAATAGACACAATCAGAGATCCACTTGTAGAATTTTTTGTCAGGGCTATATCCCATAAATTCTACCAATCAAGCTGACTAAATAGTATACCATGCATTGCAGTTGATGTAGGATACAAACTTGTCAATAAAGATCATACATATGATCTAGCAGAACTACAACTGCAACAAATTATGGAGAATTTGGGAGCAATAAGGAGATCCAAGAGTGCTCAGTGTAAGTTTGGATCAATTTTGATATGGATATTTTCCTATGTTTAGAATGAATTCCCCTCTTTTGGTAAAATAAGTTGGAAAAAAAAAAGGTCTATAGCAGTACAAGTTAATGAGTATATAGAGCAGATGGGAGCCAATTTTGAAACCTTAATGACAAGCTATTTTGAGGACTTTAAGAAGTCTATGAAGCAAAGGCTCAGAGTACGAGTTCCTTTAGTGGATCAACATATCAATGACATTTGTTTCTTAGTTGACATTGATTATACATACATCCAAGTAGTAGTACCAAGGGTAAGATGGCTAAGGCCACTTGGATATGAAATTAACATTGATGAGACATCAACAACAATCACAACATTGCTTGCAAAAGACATTGATAAAAGTGCTGAAATCCAAGGTAGAGATGTAGTTGAAGACTACTTCAACCCTAAAGAAGAAGGATAAATTGGTCAAAAAGCTAAAGGCCAAATTTGATGAAGGGACATTAGAAGAAAAAGAAGAAGATGATAAAGAAGAAGAAGAAGAGTAGGGCTAAGGGCCACTTGCCTTAACACAAGGCATGGGTGAAGATGCTAAAGAGGAAGAAGGTGCTAAGGAGGGAGAACAAGCTGAGGAAGCACCTACCAAGCTAAAGCCAAAGAAAAGAAAAACTCAAAAATAGCCTGTAGCTTAGCCTAAAGGCAAAAAGATAGCAAAGCCAAGTCTAGCGAAGCCTACTACAAGGGCAAGTACAAGAGCTACAAAAAAGGAGGCTAAGGAGCAAGAGAAGAAGAAGGCTACTGAGAATGAAGGTCAAGCTAAGAAGAAGCTGAGAAGAAAGTATGTTGCACCTCTTGAATCAGATGAAGAAAGGACTAAGTCTGATGACAATAGCCAATTTAGAGTGGTAAGTCACACCACCAAGTCTGATTTAAAAAATATATGTGATAACATTATAGATAATGTAGACTTATCTGGCTTGAAAAGAATTGATTTTAATAAGTTGAGTAGAGAATAACAAGACATAGTTGAAGAATCAGCCTACACTATGATGACCAAGTTCAAGAACACTCCACTTGAACTTGACAATTCAATGCCCAAGGAGTTATATTCTATTGTAGAAAATAAATGACATTATTACCTTAATATGGAGAAAGAAATAAGAGAGTTAACATTGGCTTAAGTAATGTTTGAACTCATCAAAGGGAAAATAACCAAGGCAACTAAGAAACATGGGAGCAAATTTGCACCCAAATATAGAGCATTCAGTATTCTCCAAAATATGATGGAAGATGTTGTGAAAAAGTCCACTCAAATGTGGAAGTTAATTTATGGTCTCACAACTATAAAAGAAGGAGAAGATCCCTTTGAAGGGAGAAATAATAGAGAAGAGGATGAAAATGAAAAGGAAGGTGAAGGTGAAAAAGAGAAGGCAGATGATACAATGGAGTAGGAAATACAAAAGGATGATATGACAACTGCTGAAGAGCAGCAAATAGAACAAAGTGTGCAAGACACACAATTTCCACCTCCACGTCCTCCACATGACACTTCTACACCTCTAGAAACTATAAAAGTAAAGGATGTTCCTAAATTTTTTGGTTAGAGCATAAATCCATTGACTACAGAGGATCTCAATAAGATCCTTGACCAATTGACTCTACAAGCTCAATTATGTAGCAATTCAGTGTTGGTCAGTGTAGATGAGTTGCAAAAAGTAGTAGCTAATTTGACTAGGGATAATATGGAAACAAAAGAAACATCTTCAATCATCCCTATAGCTGCAAGTGGACAACCTAAAGAGCAAGCTACATAAGAAACATCAACTAGGATTGACTCCACAGTTAAAGTCACTACAACTACTGAGGAGCCAATAAAGGACCAAACAAGATAGACGTATACTTCTATTCCTATTTCACAAGTACAAGGTGCACCGCCTTAGATAATAGTCATTGATCAAGGAAGATCAAAGGAGGAGAAGGAGACCCTAAAGGAAAATTAGAAAGCAATAATTCAAACTTTGGTTAGTCTACCAACCTCTAAGAGTCCAACAAAAATGCCACAAAAGTCGAGCACTAAAGCAATACCACTTCAAATTTTAGCACCAGGCTCAAGATCTACAAGGGTTGCAAGGGTACTTTACTATGGAAACCCTACACTAGATGAAGAAATAGTCATTCCTAAGTATGACTATGAAACTATGAACATTGATCAAATCAATGAAGTGCAAGAGGCACTAGAGAGGTAGAAGAAGTAGGATATACTCAGGAATGAGTATAAATAGAGGCAAGAATTAATTGAAGTAAAGGAAATTTTTATAGATGTCTTGCAGACACTTGATGAAACAAAGCCCATTATGGAGCAACTTTCAAACATAGTGGACCAAGTGCAAAGTGAAGACCATGATACTAATGCAAAACTAATGGAATGGTTAGAAAGGAAGTTTCAAACAAAGGTGAATGAAAGAATATCTAGTGAAATAACACTATCACAAGTAGAACTAGCTAAGAAAATTGAAAAGGTGAAGATAGTACTTGAGAACATATTCTCATTGTACTCAAAATTGTGTGATCCTTCCATCTTTACAGATGAGGCTAGCTAGAGAATTGTGATCTTGGAGAGGAACTTGAAGATATCAAGTATGCAACTACCCAAAGATCTAGCTCAAAGTAAGAATCACTTTAACACAATGCTTCACACTAAAAAAGAACTAGTTGTATTGATAGCAAAAGAGGCTAACACAAGAGCCAAATTGGTGCAAATACAAGCCTCCCTAACCCTTCACATGGAAATTTTAAAAAAGGAACTAGCCTATGTAGAGAATGTGATAAAGAAATATCCCAATCTTTCTACATTAGATGGCTTAGTTCACCTTGTAGTAGAGACAACCATCTAAATTAAATCCCTAGAAGTTGCAATACAAAACTGGGATACTGCTCTAAGAATTGTAATGGAAGTGAACAAGAACTTCTTGGATAAGTATTTAGTCAGTGTCTGAGACCCTTTGACATAAGTGTCAAAAAGGGGAAGAAATTAAAGAAAAAGTGGAGAAATTAAAGGTACATTAGGAGAAATTAAAAAGCCAGAAGGACACTTAAACTGCATGGAAAACATGTAAAAGGGGGAGTAATAAAATAAATAGTGAAGAAGAAAAATATAGAAAAATAGAGCATAACAAGAACACATTAGATAAAGAGTATCAAAATTGAAGACAAGGAGTATCAGCTGAGGCACATAAATCTAATTAGAGATATTTTGGTTACAAAGATATGGTACATCAAATTAGGGGGAGATACAAAATTTTGAGGTATATAGTTCTTCACAAAATGTTGAACAATTTTGAAGTTTTGTATGTATGCCAAACATAATGTATATTATACTCAAGGAGATTAGTTTCATTATGTATAGTTAACTATTTTTGAAACTCATGTTAAAGGGTAGATTGTTGATCTTAGATTAGTTTTGACAATTGAGTGTCAACACACTTAAGAAATTTTCTAAGTTGATGCTGAGTATAATATAGATGCCTAGTTACAATATGAGCCAAGCTAGAAATTCAACAAGTGATAAGTCATTCAGATGCCAAGAAAATAGATAGTGTTGAGCATGTTTTAGATGTTGAGTGACTAATAGATGCTGAGAAAAGTTCAAGTGCTGAGCAAGACATAATTTAGTATGTGCTGAGCATTAGTAATCAATAAGTGATGAGTAACACATAATCAAAATATGAGTTTGTGCCTTCAAAAACTAAGATGTAAACCATTTTTGAGTTGACATATGGACAAATCTTGAATATTTAAAAGATAACAATGAATCTATTTGGATTCCCCATGCAATCAACATGCAACCAATCAGAAAAATGGAAAGATTTGAGTGGAAAAGATGGATGAATCTCACTCATAGATTCATACCTAACCCTAAGTCACAAAATCTTTTTAAGGAGGTCAAAGCCCCATAATTTAGTATGTATGAGAGAGTGTGCAAAAAGGAGAATGTATGCAAGGAGATAAAACTAGTGAAGTTTGAAGGAAGAGAAAGAGGTGAAATTACTTAGAAGAAGAACAACATTGCGCTACACAATATCAGTTAGTAGAATAGAGAATCACCTTCACAATAGTTTCACACCAGATCAGTGAGGATCAAATTGGATAGAACAAGGATTCAAAATTAGCAATAGCAGATTGCAAGTAATTAGATCAAACATTCTACTATACTTTCTAAGAATTGTATTAGCAGAATGAAATCCTATGGAGATAGGTTGGTTTAAAAGCCATTGTCTAAAGTCTTTAACAAGGTGACATTCAAAGTGAATTTTTATAAATCCTTTAGCCAGATACACTTTTGATAGAGTGTTAAAATCCTTTAACATGGTAGGATTTAACAATCCTTCTAAGCTTTTAATAGGGTAGGCCTTTTACAAGGCAGATCGTGAGAATGGTCAAAATATGTAACCTTAATAGGTGAACTTTATTGCTGTAGTAGTGAAGAGTTCTGTGTCTCATCCCCACCCCAGTTTTATCTTCTCATTGGAGGATTTCTAGGTAATCATATCTAGTCTCACGTATTTATGTGGATGCATTTACTTTACATGTTATTTTCATATGTTTATGCATGCAATGTTTTAAAGATAATAGTTTTATTGATTAAAGTTTACTACTTCTAATTCACCCCCCCACCCTTAGAAATATATTTCCCACTTGTTAATTCCCAACAGGGAGGGAAGAATGATCCTTAAGGGAGGCTTGGTTAAGATCCCTAAATTATACACATAAGTTGATTTCTCCACTACTCTTCCTAATAGGGACAAGGTTAGCTACCCATGATGAGTGTTTGATAGGAAAAATGATATTGGCCTCAATCAATTTGGATAACTATTTTCTCATTAATGGCTCAATCTTGGGATTCACTGATCTCTACTTTTGCCTAACTGGTTTGACATTATCAACTAAATCTATGGTTTGTTGAAATAAACTTGGGTCAAAACCATTTAAATCATCATATGTCCAAGAAAATAAATCATTAAATTCTTGACACAGATGAACAAAATTTTCTTGCTCAGTTTCAAAACATACCTTTCCCATATTTAGAGTCTTTCCACTAGCAACCATGATTGGTATGTGATCATCTTTTTTCCAAGCAAGGTTCATGCCTCTATCTATTGCTTGGTCACTAGGATTAAAGACACTCTCTAAGTTAATGAGACCCTTAGGAAACTTATTGGAATTGAGATTGATGATTTGATCCCCATACTGGTCATGCAACCTCAACTAATTTCTATCTAAGAAGTCTACCTTAGTCTGCAAGAAACTCACAATTTGTGTATCAGATTCAAACACTTGCCAATTAAAATTATTATTAGGGATACAAGGCCTAACCACCACTCTAATCTTCTATTTCTTTTCATCTCCAAGGCTCTTTGGTACATCATATGATGCACCAATTGGTGCAAGTCTATCAACACATCTATTTTCTTTCCTAGGGATGATTTGAATATTAAATGCATTGAAACCTTCAAGAAAATCCCATACTCTATGTTTATAAGACTTTATTTGACCATTTTTGGTGACATTTTGATTCCTCACTCAATGGACAACCAACTCACTATATCCATATACACTCAAGGTCTAAATTCCTCTTTTTTTGACAAGTAGGAGACCTTGAATCAAGGCCTCATACTCAGTCACATTATTAGTACAACTAAATTGAAGCCTAAAGGAGAAGTAGTACCTTTGTAGTGTAGGAGAAATCAACATCACACCAATGCTTGATCTATTTTTATTTCTTGACCCATCAAAATACATAGTCCAAATCCCACTTGTATCCTGCTTATTCTTCATAAGGTTAGGGAAAAGAGTATCCTTTTCTAATATACAATAATTACCAAGGCATGCCTACATGGTTTATGATATAGGATCAAACTAGTATGCATTAGCTCATTCGTCTAAGAAAAAATTGGGTATCTCTACTAGGGAAGTGGCATGCTCATTTACTATGTCATTTTCATCTATCCCTAGGATAGTATAATTCATATTTATGGGGTTAGGAGTGTAGGGCTCAATATGATTAAGGGCTAAGGTATCTACTCTAATTGAAGCTTTGGTTCCATATCTTGTTCTTAAAAAGATGTAAGACCAATTAGAAGATATGTAACCACCTATTTGGCTAGTGAAATCTCTTGAGAAAAAAATGGAAAAGTGTGGCTTGATTTCAACACTTGATATATCTTGAATTATAGTAAAACTAGGGTATGCATGTAGGGATACTTCAACATTCCTAAGGATTCCTACGGTCTTGATAGTACTGCCATCTAACTGTAATACATCCCTAACAATGGGCTCATATTTCATTTTTAAGACATTAGCAACACACATAGGCATCACCAAATTGCCATCCCTTGAATCAATCATGCAATTGTGCACTAGCTTATCCCCTATAATTAGAGAAAGATAAAATGGAGGAGGTCTAACCTTTTTTCTTGTTTCTACCTCTTTTTATGGTTGTGTAATACTTGTGACACTTTCTTCTCTTAAAGGTTGATCATTTGGTTTAATGCTCTCCAATTCTTGCCATAGTAACTTATTTTTCATAGGTATAGTAGCAAAATCATCCCCACATATATTCACATTTATCTTCTTCATCTACTCTACCACACTAAATGAGGCATTAGGTGTCTTGGTAGGAGCCTTGGGAGCTACATGATTAGAAGGTTGAGATGGAATAACTTGGGGGCCATTCACATCTCCTCTATTACTATTCTATCTTTTTGCAGGGGAGAATTTGATTGATCATTTTCTACTTGTACATAAGGTATTGCATTTGATGTCAAAGCCTAGTTAGGAGGAGGAGGGGTAGCATCTTCAATAACTCTTCTTTTTCTCATAGTGTTTTGAGCAATGGAATCCTAGTTTACATTACTATGTTCATCTACTTGGTGATTCATGAAGGACAAATCACCTTATCATTGCAAATGTGAGGCATCTTTAAATTGGCTCTCCTTATATGATTTCCCTATTGTAGGGTCTTGAGTGGTCAAATCCAAATAGGATTCATCCTTTTCACATATACAATAGGCATAGGAGTAATTGTAGGAGGGACAAAAATCTTGATCTTGAGCCATATTATTTTAAGGGACTAAGGCCCTACTTTGATTTGCATTGAAGTAGAAGCATGACTATTTTGTCTATTCTAATCAAAAGAAGTATTCCCATAATTATGATTTGGAGGCCTACCTATAGTGCCTACCCTCGTTCACATCTTCTCTGGACATATTATTGCTATTATTATCAGACTTTGATGGACTAGTTTTATGTAGATGGATTAGTGCTATTGTTTTGACACTATCAGACATTATGTTATGGATTCAGTTATTATATGATGAGATCATTTAGACTTCACATTTCATCTATGTATGATGATCATTATATTGTTTTCAGTTACTGCTGATGATTAGTTAGATGGTTGATTATCTTATGTGTTTTATCATGGATACTTACCCCATACTTGCATGTGTATGGTGTGTGTGTTTTTTTATGGTATGGTATTTTTGATGTGGTTAAGGAAGGGAGTCGTAGTCACCTACTTAGTTGGGATGTACACGATGCACCACTTCCTGCCATTGCCTGTTTAGCTTAGCACTATATATATTGTATACATGCATGGCTTTTTTTTGCAGGTTGCAGGTACCAGGTATCGACTTCCCTAAATTGCCAGGATGAGCGTACCGTATTATACTATCTCAATGATAAGAGAGGGGAGATAAATTCTCAAGTCCAAATCCCAAACCCTAAAACCATTTTTCCTAGTGAGTTAGGACAAGTATTTGAGTTGAGTACCCACTGAATGTGTCGGATGACATATCTTGTGATTTTTAATCTTTTAGACTGATTTTGTATGAATTGTCATATGATGGGTTTTCATATTTTATCATGAAGGTCTATGGTGAATTTTCTATTAATTAAATTTTAACAAATAGATTTAATTAAAAAAATTAATTATTTGAGAAAATTAAATATCATGATTTTGATATTTTGATTATAATTAATTCAAGGAGAATTAATTGAGAGAAAAGAATTAAATAAAAAGAAAATTAGAAAATTAAAATAAATAATAATTACAAAATACTAATAAATTAATAAAAAAATAATAATAATAAAAGTTATAAAAATTAAAATAAAATTTATTAAATTAAAATGGGAGTTATAAATATTTAAATGGAAAATTAATTTAAAAGTTATTGGAGTTATAAATTTGCATGGGAAATAATGCAGTTCTCTATTTCTCATGTGTCAACAGCACGGGGGTTAGTGCATCAATTAAGCATATGGTGTCTACAACCCTAGGGCTTATCAAAAAGGTTGGAAATAGGTCCATGCTTAGTTGGTGATATCTTCCAGCTAGTTCTAGAAGCATTCTAGGGTTATCCTAAGAGCTCTTTATATTCGGGCATTCCTTAGAAGCTTGGATACAGCGGGGAGAGCATGGGTAGCATGGATAGTGTGGTGAACAATTGAAGCATTGGAGGATTCGAGTACTCTAAAGAAGGGAGTTTTAACTACGGGTTTTCTGAGGAAGAGAAAATTAACATCAGAATTTGGGTAGATTATTGTGAATTTTACTTGTGCTATTTTCGTATCACGCATTCCCTGTCTTCTTCGTGTTTTCCTTATGTCTTCTGAGAAATTTCATGTTTCTATTGCATACATTCTCAATTTAGGCAAAAAAGGTAATTTGAAGATTCTATATGCGTAGATCCAAAAATAACACGGGGCTAGGGTTGCAATTCATAGCCAAATGCCTTAAAATTGATTATTGGAAATTTTGGAGATCAAAGGTCTATAGGGGAATTCTGAAAGTTAGAGGTTTATATAAACTGTGTACATGCATGATTATACAAAAAACATTTATAACCTGATTAAAGTTTGCATATGCTTGTATGTATATATATATATATATATATATACTAAATAAGAGCATTTTATTATTTGTAGCAATGAAATTTTATTTCAAAAATTCAAACCCCATCAATGGGGAAACATTTTATTTAAAACGTTAATTGGAATCACTGCATAAAAAAAAAAAAAAAAAATATATATATATATATATATATATATAAATATAGATATGTGCTAGAGGTGGGACGAAATGCACCCACCCCCACGACCCCGTACTCCAACGACTATTATGTGCACGGTACCTGCACATTGCAGAGTACCTGTGAATGGGTGGGCCTTTTCCAATACTACCATGCCCCTCTTATTCCATGTTGAATGACGTCATACTATGAATTTCGCAGAGGGCCTATGTCTTCTTACCGCATGTATTAGAGTCTGCAGTGATTTAGAAGGCAATTGAATTTATTGAGGTGACCCCTTCTTTCTTACTGTCCGCGGCTCATGGTACTGTACGCATGGAGAAACAATCTCCATATACACTGTCACACAGCTAAGATAGGCCGCACGACCATCATATGTGGGCAGGTATATTGGTAAGGTAGCGACGGGTTAACAAGCCGTGCACCAGTATTATAATCGGCGGCACGATAAGTTAAAATTTCTGTTGAATGGTTATTCATTGTGATGTGATATAAATCAAAAATTGGTAATACTCGATTTTATAATATGCGATAATAAATGATTATATATGTATGTATATATATATATATATATATTTAATATAAATATATATATATATATGTATATATATATATTAATATATATATATATTAATATATATATATATGTATATATATATATATATATATATATATATATATATATATATATATATATATATATATGTAATATGTAATTAATAAAATTTGATTTATTATTATTTGATAAAAGATTTAACAATCCATTTTTATAATGATGAATTATTTATTAATATTATAATTTGACTATTAAGATTGAAATTAATAGTTTTAAATTATAAAATATATAAAGTATATGAAAATTTAATTAAAGTTGGGGGGGAAGGATTTTAATAAATATTATAACTGGAAAATTGAAGTTTAGAGGGAATTGTTAATCCATCCAAAAAAAATAAAAAAAAATTAATACATGGAAAAACGTAGGAAAATGTTCTTCCTCTAAACTTGGAATACAAACTGAGATTTTGCATATGAATTCAAATTTGAAAACTTAGCAAAACCAAAACATGTGTTTACATTGTGTAATCATTATGCTAATGTTTTGGGTTGACTAGTGTTGATCGGTATAGGACGTCTACTAGAGGCTTGGGGGTTATGTGAATGTGATGTCTTGATGATGTTTTAATCTCGATCTTTATAAACCCAACCATGAATATGTGATGGAATGCTCTATGTATTGGTTGTGAATACTGATTGTTATAGTTGAGATTCTTATGTCCGAGACCCTTGACTTAACCATTATTTTTTGTCATCGATTAGTTATCCTTGGATATATTCTAGTCGCCATGATGGGACTAATATATGGATTTATTCTTGATGATGTCATGTTGTGACATGTTTGACTCAACCATTTTTGGGTCTTCGATCAGTATGATTTTGAGATATATTTTGGTTATTAAGAACCAATGGATATTTTGATTGTCAGTGATGCTTCAGTTGCCAATAGAGAGCTGTTGTGATCATGATTTTCTATGGATGTTTGCTCATGGTGATTTGATGCCTTTATGCATATTTGATGATTTTATCATGATGATTCTTATTGTGGATATTTGATGATTTTATGGACTCTCTTTATGATTATGATACCATGAGCATTAGGGTAGGATATCTGCATGTAGTGTCAGGAAGTGGCTTGCAATGGGGGCCAGGGCCCTAAGAGGCTACCAGGGTAACTCATTGTAAGTTGGATTAATAAGTGATAACATTCATACATTTAATACTAACTGAATGAACCTAAAAATATAAGGGTTTTTGGTTCTCGCCCATGCCTTGAGTGCTTGTATAGGCTAGGATGGGAGTAGAGAGAATGCATGGTTGCGACCTTGCATTCCATAGTATGCCTTGTTAGTATGAAAGGATACTAGTGGCCGCATGAGATCTGTATGGACCCGTGGAGTTTAGCTAACTGCCAGGGTAACTTGTACAAGATAAATGCGATGACACTTTCCTGCTTGCATAGTAGGTTCCTACATGTCATTGTGTTCCTTTGGGAAGTAGATGTCTATTTTGTGATTTGAACCTTTGAGTTAGTATACTTTTAGGATTCTTGGACTTTAGAGATTGGTGCTATGTAGTTTTGGATAGCCTATTTGGGACTTGAGATTATCTCCTCAGCACGGTGGCAGTGGACCACTTAGGTACCATGTGGTCGGGTGGTAGTGTATTTTCCACTCTTATCATTTGAGATTCATTGAGACATTGTGGTTGATGCGTCCTTCATGATGGTGGATATGTATCCTTTCATTGATGATTAGCATATGTTAGATGATGATATCTTATGCTTTACTTTTCATGTTAGTAGGATGTTTTAGGAGTGACATTCCTACTATGATAATACCGATGATCTCTTCAGTGCTTGGAATGTTATGCACGGAGGGATGGCTAGGATCTACGATGGTCTAATGATGCTATTAACAGTTGGGAGGAACCGTGCACTTAGTTTATTTATTTGATCTTTATGTAAATGACTTTTATGATGATGTATCATGAGTACCATGTGATTATCTTTACTTTTATGTATCATGGATTTGAATAGGATGATGTACCTTATTCTACATATGTATATTCTTTTAAGCCTTCATACCCTATGACATGTACAGTGGATGAATGAGTAGTTGGATATGTAATAATTGAACATTGGACTTATCATTATTATTTCATGTGGATGTTGTAATCATGTATGTAATTCACGTTAAGGGATCTTAAAGAATGTAGTCTGTTATGCATAATATGTTTACTCTTTAGATGGACATTGCTATTGCTTCCGTTACTATGCATAAGTTGTATGTGGTAATTACTTCCAAAAAAAAAAATGTTACCATACTTAGTGAAATACTAGGTTAATTCTTTGGATCCCTTGGCGGGGCATTACATTTGGTATCAGAGCCAGGTTTCTACATTGGGAACTCTGGGTAGTTTGGAACAGCTGGAACTTGAGACTAGGTGAACTAAAATAGTACTTGAACTGTACTTGTATGTTTTTCATACTTCAACACTTAGTTGTCAAACTGAAAATTTACTTAGACCTAAAAACTAAACTTAGTCTATTGTAGCATGTGTCTCTTGATTGTAATAGTACTCTGTACTGTTGCAAGATGGTATCTGGGACTAGGTCTTCTGTTAGAGGCCAAGGTAGGGGCCATGGAAGAGGTCGTGGTCGTGGCAAAACCATTAGTGTCCATGAGTCTGCCCATGAGGGATCAGTTTGTATGGAGAGCAAGGAAGAGCACTCCAATAGGCAGCAAGAAGAGAGCCAAAGAGAAGCTGAGTCTGAAGAGGTTGGTCTGAGATAGTTGATGCAGACTATTCTAGAATGTCTACCTCCTATTCAAGAACAGCCTAAGGTGCATCAGACAGAACAAGAGCATAGACCCAGATCTAGAAGCCCTCGAAAGGGTCATCAGAGGTCCATTGTGTCCACTCAGATGAAGGATCTTTCAAGATCCAAGGTTAAGCCTTTTAATGGGCAAGGGTCTGGATATGTGGCCGAGCAGTGGCTTATTTCTCTCGACAGGATTTTTGCTATGCAGGACTTTGACAGTAATGTTAAGGAAAGATTTGTGATCACCAATTTAGAGAACTTTGGAGCCACTTGGTGGACTATTGAGGAGAAGAAGCTAGGGATCGATATGAGCAGTGTCACTTGGGAACTATTTTTGGAGATTTTTCGTGAACAATTCCTACCAGAGGAATGGAAATAGAAAAGGGTAGATGAATTTCATAATCTCAAGCACTGCACTATGTCAGTAACCGAGTATGAGCATAAGTTTTATGAGCTCATGTCTTTTTCAGGATTCAGTGAGAATTCAGCTCAGTTAACACAACATTTTATTAGGGGTTTGAACAACCATATTATCAGGGGTGTCAAAGTATTTGAGCCAAAAACCCTCAAGGATGTAGTACATCGAGCAATTCTTGTTGAGCAAAGTGTTAACCTTGGTCAAGGTGGATTTGTAGGAGCGCCAGCAGCGTTAGGATCTAAAAGCAACTTTAATTCAGATAGTAACAAGAAGCCTTTCTCTTCTAAGGGAAAATAGTATCACCAGCAGTCTCGATAGATGCAACAACATAAGGGATTTAATTCTCAGGCTCAAGGTGGTGGAAAAGGTTCTAACTTTAAGAACAATCGCAATGCTCAATGCAACAAATAAAATCAACCCAATCAGCCAGCTCAGAGTAGTCAGTCATTTGTTAGCAGGAACAACCGACAGCAATCAAATGTACCACCTATGGGTAGAGGGTCTGGCAGGAATACATAATGTTTTTCATGTGGACAGATTGGTCATTATGTAACTTAGTGTCCACAATGAGCGCCTTAGTTTTCAGGACCTAGGCCTACAGCCTCAGAGCCTACAGTAAGTGATGCAGGTAGAGCTCATAGAGTATTTGCTGCAGTTGATCACCGTCAGGCAGATCATCAGGGTACAGTGGTTGAGACCACAGGTGCTATTCGAGGTATATCTCTTTCAATATTATTTGATTCAGGAGCTACAGATTCATTTATTTCACCATCTATATTTTCTAAGTGTAAGCTGGATGCGGTAAAGCAAGATCATGGTTGGCAAGTGGAACTAGCCTCAGGTATCAAGGTCTCCACGAACTCTGTAGTTCATAAGTGTGGGCTTAGTTTAGGAAGCTTTGTTTCTGTAGTGGATCTTCGAGTCATACCCCTTGGTTCCTATGATGTGGTTTTGGGCATGGATTGTCTTGGAACTCATAAAGCCAGTATAGATTGCAAGAATAAGGTTATTAGGTGCCAAGATGACCAAGGGAATGATGTGAAGATAGTTGGGATACCAAGGCCAATATCTTTGCGGATGATTTCTGCTATGCAAATGAAGTGAAGTTTCCGTAAAGGATGTCAAATATTTGTTGTTATGGTAAATGATCTTGAAGAAGAAGATCATATGAGGAAGACTTTAGATCACTCAATTTTGCAAGAGTACACAGATGTTTTTCCAAGTGAGATTCCAGGCATGCCTTTAAAGAGGGATATCGAATTTAGCATTGATCTAGTTCCTGGAGCAGAACCTATCTCTAAAGCTCCTTACCGAATGACTATGCAGGAACTGGGAGAGTTACATCTTCAGTTAGAGGAACTTCTGGCCAAAGGGAGCATTCGACCTAGTGTATGACAATGGGGAGCTCCAGTGCTCTTTGTGAAGAAGAAAGACGGTTCTTTGCGCCTTTGTATCGATTACAGACAGTTGAACAAGGTGAGTATTAAGAACAGGTATCCTTTGTCTAGGATTGATGACCTATTCGATCATATCAAGGGGGCCACAGTTTTCTCCAAGATTGACCTTAAGTCAGGATACCACCAACTTCGTATTAAGGAAGCTGACATTCACAAGACCGCTTTTCAAACTCGCTATGGGCATTATGAGTTCACAGTGGTACCTTTTGGGTTGACTAACGCTCCATCGGTGTTCATGAGTTTGATGAATGGTGTATTTCGATCATATCTTGATAGATTCGTACTTGTGTTTCTTGATGATATATTGATATATTCCAAGAATCAGAAGGAGCATGAAGAACACTTGCGGTTGGTATTGCAGTGTTTGAGAGACAACCAACTTTATGGTAATGCAACCAAGTGCAAATTCTTCAAATTAGAGATTCCATATTTAGGGCATGTCATCTCAGGTGATGGTATTTCAGTAGATCCTGCAAAGATTTAGGCAATAATAGATTTTCTGACACCTACTAACGTGCCAGAGATTCATAGTTTCATGGGCCTAGCAGGATATTATCGCAGATTTGTCCAAAACTTTTCTAGGATAGCACATCCTATCACTTCTCTTCAGAGGAAAGGAAAGAAGTTTGTGTAGACAAAGAAATGTGAGGAAGCATTTCGGAAGCTCAAAGAACTTCTGACTAGTGCACCCATTTTAGCAGTACCTGATCTAGAGGGAGATTTCATGGTGTATACAGATGCTTCTCTTGAGGGGATTGGGGCAGTGTTGATGCAGAATGGACGGGTGATAGCATATGAATCACGCAAGCTCAAGGATCATGAGTTGAATTATCCTACGCATGATCTTGAGTTGGCAGCGGTAGTTCATGCTTTGACAAGATGGAGACATTTCTTGTTGGGGCATAGATTTGAGTTACACAGTGATCATCACAGTCTTTAGTATATTTTTACTCAACCTAATTTGAATGCTTGCCAGAGACGATGGATGGAGTTTCTATGCGAGTATGATTTTGAGGTTAAGTACATTCAAGGTAAGGAGAATGTGGTGGCGGATGCTTTGAGTCACAGGAGACATGTGATAACATCTATGACTCTTAGTGTCGATTTGAGGAGTCGGATTCTTCAGGCACTTCCTATGGATTCATGGTATCAAGAAGTGTGCAGAGAGATAGATTCAAGGAGACCCTTGGAAGGAAAGTTTGCAGGTTACGTTTGAGAGTCAAATGGCCTTTTGAGACATTTAGGGAGGATTTATGTGCCATTATTGGATGAGCTTCGCACCTTGATTCTAGCAGAAGCCCATTGTACACCATACTTAGCACATCCAGGTGTCAAGAAGATGCATGCTGATTTGAGACGTTTGTTCTTTTGGTCTGCGATGAAGCGAGACATTGCTGATTTTGTGGCTAGGTGTCTCGAGTGTCAAAGAGTCAAGGAAAAACATCAGCACCCGGCTGGACTTTTGCAGCTAAATCTCATTCCTTCTTGGAAGTGGGATATCATTTCCATGGATTTCATTGTAGGATTACCTATGACAGTTCTTCGTCATGATGCTATCATGGTCACTGTTGATTGGTTGACTAAGGTGGCGCATTTTTCACCTATCAGGTCTTCCTAAACAATAGCCTTTGTAGCTAATGGCTTCATGTGTGACATTGCGATATTACATGGTATTCCTAGAAAGATCATTTCTGACAGGGATCTGGTGTTCACATCTGCATTCTGGACATTATTGCAGCATGAGCTTGGAATGCAGTTAAACTTCAGTTCAGCATATCATCCAAAAACTGATGGTCAGATGGAGAGGGTGAATTAGGTTTTGGAGGATATGTTACGAATGTATGTGATGGATAGGCAGACATATTGGGAGGACTATCTCTATCTAGTGGAGTTTGCTTACAACAATGGATATCATAGTTCTATTGGCATGGCACCTTTTCAGGCATTATATGGTCATCCTTGTCATACACCCTTGAGTTGGGACAACCTTGAGGATTGCATTTTGTTGGGTCCTGAGATGCTTCGTGATATGGAGCAACAGGTAGTGTGTATCCGCGAGCATTTAACTACGGCACAGAATAGACAGAAGAAGTATGCTGATGCTCATAGGACTGATAAGCAGTTTGCAGTGGGAGATAAGGTATTCTTGAGAGTGCGACCGCGAAAGAGTTTGATCTGATATGGAAAGGGTTCTAAGCTAGCACCTCATTTTGTGGGACCATTCGAGATTTTATAGAGGATTGGCCCGGTTGCTTACCGCCTTGCTCTACCGCCTAGCCTAGCTCGCATTCATGATGTTTTCCATGTGTCAGTGCTTAGGCAGTATATTCTTGATATTGTGCATGTTCTTGATTGGAATGTGTTACAGGTAGAGGACGGACAGCTGGCTTTGAATCCGGTTCGTATTCTGGACCAGCGGGGGTTGACCCTCATGGGTCGAACCATCGAGCAGGTAAGGGTCCAATGGGACCCTACTAATGATTCTTCAGCTACTTGGGAGGATGCAGCTAGATTGAGGGAGTTATATCCCTATTTGTTTGTATGATTCCAGGAGTAAGCCTAATCCAAGGGGGGGTGGATGTAGTGCCTACCCTCATTCACATCTTCTCTGGACATAATATTGCTATTATTATCAAACTTTCATGGACTAGTTTTTTGTAGATGGATTAGTGGTATTGTTTTGACACTATCAGACATTATGTTATGGATTCAATTATTATATGATGAGATCATTTATACTTCACATTTCATGTATGTATGATGATCATTATATTGTTTTCAGTTACTACTGATGATTAGTTAGATGGTTGATTATCTTATGTGTTTTATCATGGATACTTACCCCATACTTGCATGTGTATGGTGTGCGTGTTTTCTTATGGTATGGCATTTCTGATGTGGTTAAGGAAGGGAGTTGTAGTCACCTGCTTAGTCAGGATCTACACGATGCACTACTTCCTGCCATTGCCTATTTAGCTTAGCACTATATATATTGTATGTACATGCATGGCTTTTTTTTGCAGGTTGCAGGTACCGGGTATCGACTTCCCTGAATTGCCAGGATGAGCGTACCCTATTATACTATCTCAATGATAAGAGAGGGGAGATAAATTCTCAAGTCCAAATCCCAAACCCTAAAACCATTTGTCCTAGTGAGTTAGGACAAGTATTTGAGTTGAGTTCCCACTGAATGTGTCGGATGACATATCTTGTGATTTTTAATCTTTTAGATTGATTTCGTATGAATTGTCCTATGATGGGTTTTCATATTTTATCATGAAGGTCTATGGTGAATTTTCTATTAATTAAATTTTAACAAATAGATTTAATTAAAAAAATTAATTATTTGAGAAAATTAAATATCATGATTTTGATATTTTGATTATAATTAATTCAAGGAGAATTAATTGAGAGAAAAGAATTAAATAAAAAGAAAATTAGAAAATTAAAATAAATAATAATTACAAAATACTAATAAATTAATAAACAAATAATAATAATAAAAGTTATAAAAATTAAAATAAAAGTTATTAAATTAAAATGAGAGTTATAAATATTTAAATGGAAAATTAATTCAAAAGTTATTGGAGTTATAAGTTTGCATGGGAAATAACGTAGTTCTCTATTTCTCATGTGTCAACAACACGGGGGTTAGTGCATCAATTAAGCACATGGTGTCTACAACCCTAGGGCTTATCAAAAAGGTTGGAAATAGGTCCATGCTTAGTTGGCGATATCTTCCAGCTGGTTCTAGAAGCATTCTAGGGTTATCCTGAGAGCTCTTTATATTCAGGCATTCCTTAGAAGCTTGGATATAGCATGGATAGTGTGGTGAACAATTGAAGCATTGGAGGATTAGAGTACTCTGAAGAAGGGAGCTTGAACTGCGGGTTTTCTGAGGAAGAGCTAATTAGCATCAGAATCCGGGTAGATTCTTATGAATTTTACTTGTGCTATTTTCGCATCACGCATTCCCTATCTTCTTCGTGTTTTCCTTATGTCTTCTGAGAAATTTCATGTTTCTATTGCATACATTCTCAATTTAGGCAAAAAAGGTAATTTGAAGATTCTATATGCGTAGATTCAAAAATAACATGGGGCTAGGGTTGCAATTCATAGCCAAATCCCTTAAAATTGATTATTGGACATTTTGGAGATCAAAGGTCTATAGGGGAATTCTGAAAGTTAGAGGTTTATATAAACTGTGAACATGCATGATTATACAGAAAACATTTATAACCTGATTAAAGTCTGCATATGCTTGTATGTATATACATACATACATACATATATATATATATATATATATATATATATATATATATATATATATATATATATATATATATATATATATATATATATATATATATATATATATATATATATATATATATACTGAATAAGAGCATTTTATTATTTGTAGCAATGAAATTTTATTTCAAAAATTTGAACCCCATCAATGGGGAAATGTTTTATTTAAAACGTTAATTGGAATTGCCGCATAAAAAAAAAAAATATAAAAATATAGATATGTGCTAGAGGTGGGACGAAATGCACCCACCCCCACGACCCCGTACTCCGACGACTATTATGTGCACGGTACCTGCACATTGCAGAGTACCTGCGAATGGGTGGGCCTCTCCCAATACTACCATGCCCCTCTTATTCCATGTTGAACAACATCATACTGTGAATATCGCAGAGGGCCTATGTCTGCTTACCACACATATTAGAGTCCGCAGCGATTTAGAAGGCAATTGAATTTATTGAGGTGACCCCTTCTTTCTTACTATCCACGGCTCATGGTACTGTACACATGGAGAAACAATCTCCATATACACTACCGCACAGCTAAGATAGGTTGCACGACCATCATACGTGGGTAGGTATATTGGTAAGGTAGTGACGGGTTAACAAGCCATGCACCAGTATTATAATCGTCGACACGATAAGTTAAAATTTCTGTTGAATGGTTATCCATTGTGATGTGATATAAATCAAAAATTGGTAATACTTGATTTTATAATATGCGATAATAAATGATTATATATGTATGTATATATATATATATATTTAATATAAATATAAATATAAATATATATATGTAATATGTAATTAATAAAATTTGATTTATTATTATTTGATAAAAGATTTAAGAATCCATTTTTATAATGATGAATTATTTATTAATATTATAATTTGACTATAAAGATTGAAATTAATAGTTTTAAATTATAAAATATATAAAGTATATGAAAATTTAATTAAAGTTGGAGGGGAACGATTTTAATAAATATTATAACTGGAAAACTGAAGTTTAGAGGGAATTGTTAATCCATCCAAAAATAAAAAATAAAAAAATTAATACATGGAAAAATGTAGGAAAATGTTCTTCCTCTAAACTTGGAATACAAACTGAGATTTTGCATATGAATTCAAATTTGAAAACTTAGCAAAACCAAAACATGTGTTTACATTGTGTAATCATTATGCTAATGTTTTGGGTTGACTAGTGTTGACCGGTATAGGACGTCTACTAGAGGCTTGGGGGTTATGTGAATGTGGTGTCTTGATGATGTTTTAATCTCGATCTTTATAAACCCAACCATGAATATGTGATGGAATGCTCTATGTATTGGTTGTGAATACTGATTGTTATAGTTGAGATTCTTATGTTTGAGACCCTTGACTTAACCATTATTTTTGGTCATCGATTAGTTATCCTTGGATATATTCTAGTCGCCATGATGGGACTAATATATGGATTTATTCTTGATGATGTCATGTTGTGACATGTTTGACTCAACCATTTTTGGGTCTTTGATCAGTATGATTTTGAGATATATTTTGGTTATTAAGAACCAATGGATATTTTGATTGTCAGTGAGGCTTCAGTTGCCAATAGAGAGCTGTTGTGATCATGATTTTCTATGGATGTTTGCTCATGGTGATTTGATGCCTTTATGCATATTTGATGATTTTATCATGATGATTCTTATTGTGGATATTTGATGATTTTATGGACTCTCTTTATGATTATGATACCATGAGCATTGGGGTAGGATATCTGCATGTAGTGTCAGGAAGTGGCTTGCAATGGGGGTCGGGGCCCTAAGAGGCCGCCAGGGTAACTCATTGTAAGTTGGATTAATAAGTGATAACATTCACACATTTAATACCAACTGAATGAACCTAAAAAGATAAGAGTTTTTGGTTCTCGCCCATGCCTTGAGTGCTTGTATAGGCTAGGATGGGAGTAGAGAGAACGCATGGTTGCGACCTTGCATTCCATAGTATGCCTTGTCAGTATGAAAGGATACTAGTGGCTGCATGAGATCTGTATGGACCCATGGAGTTTAGCTAACTACCAGGGTAACTTGTACGAGATAAATGCGATGACACTTTCCTGCTTGCATAGTAGGTTCCTACATGTCATTGTGTGCCTCTAGGAAGTAGATGTCTATTTTGTGATTGGAACCTTTGAGTTAGTATACTTTTAGGATTCCTAGACTTTAGAGATTGGTGCTATGTAGTTTTGGATAGCCTATTTGGGACTTGAGATTATCTCCTCATCATGGTGGGAGTGGACCACTTAGGTACCACGCGGTTAGGTGGTAGTGTATTTTCTACTCTTATCATTTGAGATTCATTGAGACATTGTGGTTGATGCGTCCTTCGTGATGGTGGATATGTATCCTTTTATTGATGATTTGCATATGTTAGATGATGATATCTTATGCTTTACTTTTCATGTTAGTAGGATGTTTTAGGAGTGACATTCCTACTATGATAATACCAATGATCTCTTCAGTGCTTGGAATGTTACGCACGGAGGGATGGCTAGGATCCACAATGGTCTAATGATGCTATTAACGATTGGGAGGAACCGTGCACTTAGTTTATTTATTTGATCTTTATGTAAATGAATTTTATGATGATGTATCATGAGTACCATGTGACTATCTTTACTTTGATGTATCATGGATTTGAATAGGATGATGTACCTTATTCTACATATGTATATTCTTTTAAGCCTTCATACCTTGTGACATGTACAGTGGATGAATGAGCAGTTGGATATGTAATAATTGAACATTGGACTTATCATTATTATTTCATGTGGATGTTGTAATCATGTATGTAATTCATGTTAAGGGATCTTAAAGAATGTAGTCTGTTATGCATGATATGTTTACTCTTTAGATGGACATTGTTATTGCTTCCGTTACTGTGCATAAGTTGTATGTGGTAATTACTTCCAAAAAAAAAATTTGTTACCATACTTAGTGAAATACTAGGTTAATTCTTTGGATCCCTTGGCAGGGCATTACACTGCCATTGCTTTGGGTTTGACATTGTAGTTGAGGAGCCTTATTACCTTGAGCTTGTTGTCTCTCCAAAGTCACCTCTTTGTTGCTCACTTCTTGCATCACAAATAAAATATCTTCCAACTTCTTCTCTTGACCTTGTAATCTCTTATCTATATTAAACATCATAGACTACATCATCTCCTTAATTTCATCCATTCCATTTGAAGATGTGCAAGCTTGTGGAGCTAGAGCAAGGGATTGTGATGTGGAAGGTGGAGGAATAGGGGCTATTATTGGTTGGTGATTTGGGATATCAGGGAAGAAAGGAATAAGAGGCCTTGGAGCTAACTTACCTTCTTGTATCAATATGTTTTATGCCTTATTGTTATCTCATAAGCATCATGTAATGTATCTCCTCCCATAGTTTGTATTGTAGTGGAAATATCACTATTAAAGGCTGTAAGGTAATGCAAGAAAGTATTGCTAGGGGTAAGCTTCACTGTAGTGGGTATTCTATCCCATGTTTTTTGAAATCTATAATTAAAATCAGTCATGTATTCATGGGAGGATCTTTCTATAATAGTAAACTATTCTAAAAGTGAAAGATAGTCACTTTTTTCCTCAAAATGTTTTCATAGGGCTTCTCCTAACCCATCCCAATCAGTTATAGAGTTGTGAGGCAACCCTCTATACCACTATAGTGCTTTTCCTTTCAAGGATGAGGCTAGAAGCTTGACTACAACATCATCTTTAGATACTCCATGTATATTACAAACATTTGCAATTTCTTGAATGTGTTCTAAGAGGGAAGTTGACATTTCACTAGTAAACTCATGTATACTTTTAAGAGCTAATACTAGCATACCATGTCTTTCATCTAATAGGAGAGGAATTCCACCATTAAAGGTGGCAAAAGAATAAAATCTAGCCATGTAGGCAAGTGATCTATTGATATGAGAAGATGGTATTCTAGGTTGATATCTATTAGCAAGAGGAGTGGAGATGGATCTTGTAGGGGTATGTGTTACTGTTGTGCCTATAACTGGTGATAGAGATAATCTAATCTTTCTTCTTCTAGGATTGAAAAATGAAAGCTCTTGACATTGAAACTTACCTCTAGAAGACACCCTTGTTTCAGTCTTGGGCATGAATCACAACAACTATGGTTTGAAACTAGGTATGTATGATGTAGATTCACCAAGTGCTTTGTGGAAATAACTCTATTAAAGGCCTAGAATATCGAGAGCAACACTATCTTCACACCATCAACTTGAAATTCTTCTTGTTTGACACTAGTAGAATTAAAAGCTTCTAATATGATAGTCCCACTGGGCATGCCAAAAACTATGCTATGACTAGTGGAGGTTGTAGAATTATTTTAATTCTTTTAGTATGAGTCCCATTGGGCTATTGGAATCACAATAAGAAAGACAAACTTTAGGGGGGGATGGGGGGGGGGGGGGGGGGGGTGGTGGTGGTGAATTAGTGCTTTAGACTTTGAACCATAAAAAATTCACCACACATCCATCTCATACATTCAAAAAATAAACTAAAATACCATGGAAATTATATGCACATAAAGCATGTAAACAAGTAAGCATTCATACATATATGACACCAGATATGATTACCCAGAAACCCTCCAATGAGAAGATAAAATAAGGGAGGGGATGTCACCTATAAATATTCACTACTATAGTAATAAAGTGTATCCAATGAAGGTTACAATGTCTAATCATGAACCATGATCTACCTTGTGAAAGGTTTACCGTATTAAAGGCTTAAAAAGACTATTAGGTCTGACCTTGCTAAAGCCTTTCAACACCTTGTTAGAAGTGTGCCTTGTTAAAAGGCTTCAACTCACAATTAAGGAAGCACCTTGTTAGAGGATTTCAATACAACTTGCTAGGATTGTACTCTATTAAGAGATTTAACTGATTCACCTATTAGAATGTCTTAGCAATGAGCCTATAGTTAGCACTTTGTTTCTTGATGACAAATCACCTTTAAACTAATGTATACTTGATCCTTCTTGATTAGATGTCTCTCTACTATTCACTATTTCCTTCCTCTATTCTCCTTTAATTAATTTTGCAATGCAATTCATATCATTATGCCTTGGTCACCATGAATTTCTTGGTTTTTGCATGCAAAACTCTCCTTGATTATTCATTCATTACCTTTCATTCTTAATGAAAGATTAGGGTTTATCTTCCTTAAGAAGACCTAGGTGACTTAGGGTTAGGTATGAATCAACAGTCGTGATTCATCCATATTGCTGCTTAAACCTTCCCTTTACCCGATTGGGTGCATGTAATGCATAGGGATTCCAAGTTAAGATTCATCCTTATCACCAAAATATCATAATTCAATATTTAAGTCTACTAGAATATGGTTTACATAGTAGTTTATGACAAGAAAAACAACTATGACAAAATTGTGTTGCTTAGCAACTGAAGTCCTTGGTGTTTGGCATATACTAACTTCAATACTATCACTCAACATCTGAATGACTTGGTATGTAGAGCTTTCTTGGCTCCTAAATCATTTGACATACATTGTCTACTCAACACTTCAGTGAGTCCACACTCACTATTTACTCAACATGCTTTATCTTGTATGTTGTGCTTGACATATGTTTTTTTTTGGCATGAACTTGGTAAATGACATAAGTGTATAGAAACTCACTTGTCAAAACCAATATGAGATTGTGATAGGGACATGCTAAAAATTGTTGTTACAAAATATTGCACCCTTGTCCAAATTTTTTAGCTAAGGAAAACCTTGTGAAACATGGAAACAACCTCTCCAAGATATAGGACTTGAACTATGAGGTTGAGTATCCAAAAAAGGTTGACTTCCTTTACTATCAAGATGCACCTAACTACTCTTGGAAGGAAAAAGGGAAGAAGGCATGCATAAGACACTAACCTAATCTATCCTAAGGAGGTGATGCACCAAAATAGAGTGTTCAAACCAATCTCTACCCATACATGCACACTTGAATTATTAGGACATCAAAGATATACAGATTTAGATTTATTTAAATACAACAATCACATGTAGATTAAACAACCAAAATGAATAACATAAGGAAGAAAAGAGTTCACTTATATATCATTCATATGTCAAAAGAGATACAATCATACAATTTTAGATAGCCACAAAATATTGAAGAAATTAAAATAGATCTTGTACACTCATCAATGGCTGATGGAGATAAGGCAAAATGTAATTAGGTCCAAAGGAAAAAGGGATTTATAGTGAGCTTGTAGAGCAATATCAAAGAAAATAGAGGAGAGTTGACTAATATAAAGAATTACAACTTTTCTTTTATAGTTCAAGCATAATTGGGATATTTTTTACTAAAGTTACTCCACAAACACTATAATTAAGTACTTAGAGAACAATCAAGGTGATCCATTCAATAGATTTGATCCATTACACTTATAGAGTCATGAAAATCATGAAAATCTTGACTAGATTAAACCCTAGAAATGATGGAAATGATGCCAATCAATGCTAGAGCTAGTGTAGGGAACCAAGGAAGTTTGATAGGTCAAGGTAGTTGGATAGGTCCATAGGGTAGTCAACCTAATGAGGTTTATGTAATAAGACCAATTGTAAGGTCAATTGGGCTTTAGGTGTCATTATAAGCCAGAGTGTCAATTGTACCAAAAGGTTCAAAACTGAGAAATTTAGGTAATTTTGTAATATAATTAGAAATTTTATGATCCTAAATAGATTTTATTAGTCCTTAGGATCATTTGGTTAAGTGATAGGTGTTTTGAATGTCATTTGTCAAAAGTTGCAAAAATTGTCAAGCAAAATTGTAAGCTTGTTGATAACATTGCAAAATGGTTGCAAATTTAGTTGTAGATTGGTATAACAATTTGAATATTGGTTATAACTATTTATAAAAAATCATAGAGGCATGTAATCGTCGTACATGACTAGAAGTGTGATGGTTGTATGGACTAGTGAACATTTGCATGAATAAAATTTTGATTTTCTGCCATTTTCACTGTTTCTCATAGTTGTACAAAACTATGAAGATTGGGGGAAGTGATCAACTAGAATGTTTGGGTAGCTTGATGAACTAGGCTTCATTTTATTTTGGTTTTAATGTTTTATCTTTTCATTTTCTCAAGTTATTGCATTTTATGTACAAGTTGCTTGGTTGGGCTTGAATTCAAGGGTTTGGCAAACATATTCCTCTAACTTGCAATCCCATGGTTGGAATTTGATGCCACTTGGAGGGATTCAAGTTAGGGGAATTTAATTTCATATGGTATAGTTTTAGACTTGGAGGAGTTGGTTCACCATTTTTACTAGCAGGCCCTAGGCTAAACATCCTCATGTGTTCAACCTAAAAGTGAAGGAAATGTGGCATAAAAGCTTCCAAAATGTATGTGTGAACCCAAGTAAAAGGTGAAATGGTGTTTTAGGAAGGAGAGGAAGAGATCCATGGCTTTGAGTTGAATCAATGCAACTATTTTCAAGAACTTTCTTTTTAAACCCAACCTAATTAAGCCTATTAGGTTTGTGGATTAAGGTGGAGTTTGGACATGCTGGAGTAGAGCCAGTTCTTAGTCTTTTGGATCTTGAGAGAAATTTGAAAAGGGTATTTGAATAGGTAATTTTTTTATACCTCATTTGGAAAGTTTGGAAGTTAGCCATAGAAAACTAAAAATGGACCTACTAGGATTTCTAGGTCTGATTTTGAGAAATTGGTCTTTTGGGATTGATAGGACCCTAATAATGCATGAATCTCTATGGTATAATCCTTGTGATGTTGATGCTAGCATAAGTTTGGAGTTTAGAACCGTGATTTCACATTTTTTCCTTATTTGGCAAAGTTGAGGGCTAGTGTCCCTCAAGCCTATAATCGACTCAAGTTTGCTAAGAGCCCTAGAGAGGGGGAAAGACCTTAGAAAAGTGGAGTCCAATTGGAGAGATAGAGGCAAACATTAGGTAAAAGGTGGTAAGTTTGGTTAGCATCTTGCAATGGGTTGGGTGCTACTAGGCACTTAGGAAGCATTTGGTGAAATAAGGTTGTAAGCTCTACATCAAGTGGTATCAGAGCTAATAAGAGCTTGTTGAGACAATAAGATTATTGAAAATGAAGAAGGAGAGAGGGAGATAGCTCTTAGAATCACTAATGTGGAGTTGGCCAAGTTGGTCAAGGAGAAAATGGCAAAGAGTAGGGTAGTAAGGGAGAAGAATAAAAATATGAAAAGAGAATTGGACAAGTTGAAGGGAAAGTTGGCTAGAGGAGTCATAGAGGACTCTAAAGGAGACGAAGAAGGAATTGAAGAGAGAGAACCAAGGTCAGAGAGAGAGAGACAATGCCTGTATATTAGAGTGCCATGTTGGATGCCCTAGAAAGGGTAGGAAGAAAGGATCAAAGATCAGACCTACCCATGTTTAGTGGAAAATTAAATATAGGAATGCATAGATTGGATTGAATCACTTGACAATCACTTCGAATGTGATGATGTACCTAAGAATCAAAGGGTAAAATTTTTTAAGTCCAAGATGAAAGGATCTGCCCTTATTTGGTAGAATTTTCTTCAAAATGAGAGGATAGAGGAAGAAAAGGAGCCCATAGCCACATGGAAAAGGATGAAATCAAAGATCAAGAAGCAATTTATACCAGATGACTATGAGGTCCTACTACATAAAAAGTTGTAAATTCTAAGGCAAAAGGACTTGGATGTGGGTGCATTTATAGAGGAGTTTCATAAACTCACATTAAGGGCTCAAGTTCTTGAGAATGAAAAGAAAAAGTTGGCAAGATACTTGAATGGGCTCAAGTATTCTATCAGGGATGAACTAATTTTGTTCAATCCTAGGACTATAAATCAATGTTATCAAATGGCCCTAAAAATTGAGGAGAAACACAAGAGGAAAAATGATTCCCATGGTAGAGGGAAAGAAGGAAATAATAGAGGTGGAGGTAGATTTGGGGGTAGAGGTTCATCTAATATATCCCAAGGTGAACCAAGCAGCCAATACAAATCAGATGGAGATACAAATCCAAGAGGAGGATTTAGAGGAAGAAGGCCTAATTGAAGAGGTAGATTTCAAGGGAGACTCCAAGGGTCTTCAAAGGTAGATGTTTTACATGCAATTAGATAGGACATAGGTCTTCAAGATGTCCTATAAAAATGGGCAACAATAGACAAGAAGGGGATAGGAGAGTTCATTTGGTTCAAGAGGAGGATGCACAAAGTGAACAAGGGGCAAGAGGAAATGTTTATCTAGAGAGAGGAGAGTCTCTAATGTTCAATAGGACCATGTTGAAGACTGTGATAGAGCAAGAACCTCCACAAATAATGACACTATTTAGAACTCTCTACAAGGTAAAAGGTAAGGTGTACAAAGTTATTTTAGATTCTAGTTCAACTGATAATATAGCATCAATAGAAATGGTAGATAAGCTTGGATTGAAGAAATTACCTCACCCTAACCCTTACAAAGTTTCATGGCTAAATAAGGAGCAATATGTCATAGTTAACGAACAAGTTAATGTTGAATTTCAAATAGCAGAGTACAAAGAAAAAATTTCTATGATGTTACAAAGATGGATGCTTGTCATTTTTTGTTAGGTAGGCCATGGAAATATGATGTCAATTGTAAGCATGATGGAAGGAGCAATGTCTACATCATCTCCAAAAATGGGAAGGAGTACACTATGAGACCATTGCTAGAAGATGGGAAGGAGACCAAACATGCATCTAGTGTGATGATGGTTGGAGAGAAGGAGTTTTTGAAGACCCTCAAGGTGAAGAATACCCCTTGCTTTTCCATAGTAGTGAAGCCAAAAATTGAAGGAAAAGGAAAGGAAGGTAGGTTCGATGAAAATATATTGGAACCCAAGGAAGTAAGGTAGTTATTAGACAAGTACAAAGAAATAATTTTAGACTATACCACATAATACCTTGCCAACTTTTAGAGAGGTAAGTCATTGTATTGATTTTATACTTAGTTGTACATTTCCTAACAAACCTACATATAGGTTAACCTTAGAGTAGAATAAGGAGTTAGCAAGACAAGTATAATTATTTCTTGCAAAGGGGTTCATAAGAAGAAGTATCAACCCTTGTGCAGTCCTTGAATTGTTGGCCCCTAAGAAGGAGGGTACATGGAGGTTATGTGCTAAATCTAGAGCCATAAACAAGATAACCATCATATATAGGTTTCTAATGCCTAGGATGGAAGACTTAATGGACCATCTAGGAGGAGCAAAATTCTATTCTAAGATTGATTTGGAAAGTGGATACCATCAAATCAGAATAAGGGAAGGAGATGAATAGAAAACAACCTTTAAAACCAATGAAGGAATCTATGAATGGGTGGTGATGCCTTTCGCCCTTTCAAATTCCCCAAGTACATTCATGAGACTCATGAATGAGGTCTTAAAGCCTTTCATTAACCATTTTGTTGTTGTTTATATTGATGATATATTGATTTTCAATCATTCTAGGGAGGAGCATCTCACACATTTGGAAATGGTTTTGAAGAAACTCAAGGAGAAGGTGTTAAGGATCAACTTGGACAAATGTGACTTCATGAAGGAAGAGTTGGTGTTCCTAGGCTTTTTCATCTCCAAAGGAAACCTCAAGATGGATCCAAAAAAAGTGGAAGCCATTCTTAACTGGCCTACCCCAAAGAATGCAAGTGAGGTAAAAAAATTTCATGGCTTAGCAAGTTTTAATAGGAAATTCATTAAAGTTTTTAGTAATGCGTGTGCCCCTATGATTGATACAATCAAGGGAGGAAGAAAATGTAAGTTTGCATGGACTAAAGATATAGATCAGTCCTTTGAGTATTTGAATAAAAAGGTTGTATAGGCACCTATCCTTATTTTTCTTGAATTTAACAAGGTGTTCACCATCGAGTATGATGAAAGCAATAGGGCCCTAGGAGGCTTCCTAAGCCAAGAAGGTAAACCAATAGCCTTCTTTAGTGAAAATTTGAATGAGGCAAAGTGAAAATATTCAACATATGATTTAGAGATGTATGCATTGGTTCAATCCTTAAGGAAATTGAGGCATTCTTTGTTGCCTAAAGAATTTGTACTTTATACCGATAACCATGCTTTGAGATTTCTAAATAGACAAGATAAACTAAACCATAGACATGCCAAGTGGGTGGAGTATATCCAAGCATACAATTTCATCATCAAGCATAAGAAAGGAGTTGCTAATAAAGTAGTAGATGCCCTTAGTAGGAGTTTGACCATTCAAGATACTAGATTGGAGCGCATGGGGATTAATGCAATCAAGGATATGTATGAAGGAGATGAAGATCTCTCTAAGGCATTTCATCTGTGCAAGGAAATGATTGATAGATATCATACTAATTTTTTAGACTTTATGTTGCAGGAAGGATTTCTCTTCAAAAGAACCCAGTTATGTATCCCAAAGGGCTCTATAAGAGAGAAAATAATAAAACAAAAGCACTATGGGGGGCTAGGAGGAAATTTTGGTGTAGAAGAGACCTTAGAACTAGTTAAAAGTTTCTATTACTAGCCTAAAATGTAGATAGAGGTCAGGAAGTTTGTTGAAATATGCATGGTATGCCAAAAGGCCAAGGGAACAACATAAAATTTAGGTCTATATACACCATTGACTATACCAAAAAAACCATGGGATTCTATCAACATAGATTTTGTACTTGGACTTCCCAAGACTAGATAGGGTTATGACTGCATATTTGTATTGTCCATAGTTTCTGATAGAGATCCTAAGTTTTTAGGAAATTTTTGGAGAACCTTGTGGAGAAAATTGGGAACAAATTTGGCCTATTCTTCTGCATACCACCCATATTCAAATGGCCAAACAAAGTTCATAAATAGGTCCTTTGGGAACCTATTAAGATGTCTTATAAAAAAATATAGAGTTATATGGGATGCAATTTTGGCATAGGAAAAGTTTTCCTATAATGATTCAGTTAATAGAAGTACTGGTTTTAGCCCCTTCCAAATTGTTTATGGAACTCATCCTAGGGGAGTATTGGAGTTAAGAGATGTTAGTCAAATAGCAAGGAAGAGTGCACAAGTGGAGGACTTTCCAAAAGTCATGAAGGATTTGCACCAAGAGGTCAAGGATAGGTTGGAGAAGACCTCTGAAAAGTATAAGGAGAGGGAAAATGAAACTAGAGGAGACCTTCAATTTAAAGAGGGAGATATGGTGATGGCTCACCTAAAGGCAGAAATATTACCCAAGGGAAAATACACCAAGCTAATGATGAGGAAGATGGTACCCTTCAAAATTTTGCAAAAATATGGCACAAATGCATATAAACTAGAACTCCCTATTGACATTGGTTTATCTAACATGTTTAATGTTTTTGATTTGTATCCCTATAAAGGAACTACTTTGTTAAGAGATTTAACCGATTCACCTATTAGAATGTCTTAGCACTGATCTTGCAGTTAGTACTTTGTTTTTTGATTAAAAATGACCTTTAAATTGATGTATACTTTATCCTTCTTGATCAGATGTCTCTCTACTATTCACTATTTCCTTCCTCTATTCACCTTTAACTAATTCTACAATGCAATTTAGATCATTATACCTTGGTCACCATGAATGTCCTGGTTTGTGCATGCAAAAATCTCCTTGATCATTCATTCATTCCCTTTCACACTCATATAAATTTTAGGGTTTATCTTCCTTAAGAAGACCTAGGTGACTTAGGGTTAGGAATGAATCAACAGTTGTCATTCATCCATATTGTTGCTCAAACCTTCCCTTTACCTGATTGGGTGCATGTAATGCATAGGAATTCCAACTTAAGATTCATCCTTATTACCAAAATATCACAATTCAATCTTTAAATCAACTAGAATATGGTTTACAAAGTAGTTTGTGCCAATACGAAGAACTATGAAAAAATTGTATTACTTGACAACTAAAGTCCCTGGTGCTTGGCACATACTAACTTCAATACTATCACTCAACATTTGAATGACTTGGTATGTAGAGCTTTCTTAGCTCTTGAATCATTCAACATATACTGTCTACTCGGTACTTGAGTGACTTGGAAAATGAGTGATTCAACACTCACTATTTACTTGACATGCTTTATCTTGTATGTTGTCCATAACATATGTTACTTGTTTGGCATGAACTAAGCAAATGACTTAAGTGTATAGAAACTCACTTGTCAAAACCAATATGCTATTCTAACATAGGCATGCCAAAAATTGTTGTTACAAAAGCTTACACCCTTGTCCAATTTTTTTACCTAAGGAAAACCTTGTGAAACATGGAAACAACCTCTCCAAGATGTCTAACTTGAACTATGAAATTGAGTCTCCAAAGAAGGCTGACTTCATTTACTATCAAGATGCACATAACTACTCTTGGAAGGAAAAAGGGGAGAAGGCATGCATAAGACACTAATGTAATCTATCCTAAGGAGGTGATGCACCAAAATAGAGTGTTCTAACCAATATTTTCCCATACATGCACACTTGAACTGTTAGGACATTAAAGATATAAAGATTTAGACATGCTTAAATGCAACAAATCACATGCCGATTAGACAACCAAAATGAATAACACAAGTAATAAGAGAGTTCACTTATATATCATTCATAGGTCAAAAGAAATACAATCATACAATTGTATATAGCCACAAAATATTGAAGAGAGGCAAATGGATCTTGCATAGTCATCAATGGATAAAGGAGATAAGGTAGAATGTCATTTGGTCCAAAGGCAAAGGGGATTTATAGTGAACTTGTAGAGCAATATCAGACAAAATAGTGAAGAGTCGACTAATACAAAGAATTACAACTTTTATTTTATAGTTCAAGCATAATTGGGTTATTTCAAATTAAAGTTACTCCACAACCACTATCATTATGTACTCAAAGAACAATCAAGGTGATTCAAACAATATATCTGATCCATTACACTTATAGAGTCATGAAAATCTTGACTAAAGTAAACCCTAGAAATGATAGAAGAGATGCCAATCAATGCTAGAACTAGTTTAGGGCACCAAGGAAATTTGATAGGTCAAGGTAGTTGGATAGGTCCATATGGTAGTCAACCTAATGAGGTTTATGTAATAAGATCAATGTAAGGTTAGTTGGGCTCTAGGTGTCATTATAAGCCAGAGTGCCAATTGTACCAAAAGGTCCAAAACTAAGAAATTTAGGTGATTTTGAAATATAATTAGGAATTTTGTGATCCTGAATAGGTTTTATTAGTCCTTAGGATCATTTGGTTAAGTGATAGGTGTTTTGAATGTCATTTGTTAAAAGTTGGAAAAATTGTCAAGCAAAATTGCAAACTTGCTGAAAACATTGCAAAATGGTTGCAAATTTAGTTTTACATTGGTATAGCCATTTGAATAGTGGTTATAACCATTGAGAAAAAATCATATAAGCATGTATTGGTCATAAAAGACTAGAGGTGTGATGGTTGTATGAATTGGTCAACATTTGCATGAATGAAACTCTGATTTTCTGCCATTTTTACTATTTCTCATAGTTGTTGAAAACTATACAGATTGGGGGAAGTTATCAACTAACATGGTTGGATAGCTTGATGAAATAGGCTATATTTGATTTTTTTTTGAAGGTTTTATCTTTCCATTTTCTCAAGTTATTGCATTTTTTATACAAGTTTCTTGGTTGAGACTGAATTGAAGGGTTTCGACAAACATATGCCTCTAACTTGCAATCCCAATGTTGGAATTTGATGCCACTTGGAGGGATGAAATTTAGGGGAGTGTGCTTTCATATGGAAATTTTTTAGACTTGGAGGAGTTGGTTCACTATTTTTACTAGCGGGCCCTAGGCTAAACATCCTCATGTGTTCAATCTGAAAGTGAAGGAAAAGTGGCATAAAAACTTTGAAAATATATGTGTGAACCCAAGAAAAGGGTGAAATGGTGTTTTAGTAAGGAGAGGAAGAGATACATGGTGTTGAGTTCAATCTATGCACACATTTTCAAGAACTTGCTTTGGAAACCCAGGCTAATTAGGCCTATTAGATCTGCAGACTAAGGTGGAGTTTAGACATGTTGGAGTAGAGTTAGCACTTGATCCTTTGGAGTCTAAGAGAACTTTCAAAATTCCATTTGAAAGGTTAATTTTTTTGATACCTCATATGGAAATTTTGGAAGTTAGCCATAGAAAACTAAAAATAGACCTACTAGGATTTCTAGGCTTGATTTATAGAAATTGGTCTTTTGGGGGTGATAGGACCCTAATAGTGCATGAATCTCTATGGTATAATCCTAGTGATGTTGATCCTAGCATAAGTTTGGAGTTTCAACCCTGATTTAACATTTTTCCTTATTTTTCATAGTTGAGGGCTTGTGTCCTTGAAGCCTATAATTGACCCAAGTTTGCTAAGAAACCTGGAGATGGGGAAAGACCTTAGAAAAGTGGAGTCCACTTAGAGAGATAGAGGTCAGAATTGGGTAAAGGCTAGTAAGTCTGTTTGGAATCTTGTAGTGGGTTGGGTGCTACTAGGCACTTAGGAAGCATTTGGTGAAATAAGGTTGTAATCTCTGCATCAAGAACCCTCAAAATGGACAATTGGGTGGTGGAAGAAATGCCTTTGCATCATTTCTAGCACAATAATAACTCTAAGGTAGTTGGAATCAATCAAAAGATCAGATTGCATAAGAAAACCCTATCTTCTCCCATGGTTGACTCAAAAAATTAGCAAAATTAGCAAGTCAACCCTGTCAAGCAACCAAAATGAGCCATGTGGACTGGTGAAGAAGCACCTATCAAGACACTAAAGAACACCTTGGTACCGGATGAAGACAATGGATCAAGGACCTCTTTGAAGATCAATTGGAACATTCTAAGACCAATAATGGCATATTGTAATTAACAAAGTGCATTGAAGGTCAAAGTTCCTAATAAAGCCCTACGGGCAACATGATGTAAAAATGGCATATGAGCCATGAAGGGTAGAATAGGAAGTAGTTTCATGTTTTTGTTTGCATTCAATAAGGTCATTGGATCATTCTTAAATCAGTTGCATAGGTTAGAATGCTGAAAAATGCATAGAAAGCAAAGTTTGAAATTTGAATTTAGTTTTGGAGGGAAAATAGTAACTTGCTATTTGTTTGATTAAATAAGCATTTCCAACCAACTTGGTTAGTTGGGAAGGTATTCTAAGGTTTATTTAAGATGTCTCAGCCATATGGAAGAGGGGAGACAGTGTTTGTACGGAAAACACACAGAATTTGTACGGACAACCTTGTGAATAAATGAAAATTTGAAGTTTTCTTGCAATTTAGAGGTTCTTTGAATATAGAAATCTGTTATTTACTTTGGAAAGGTGTTATTAAGAGGTTTTTCATCCATCTTGAGATGTTTCTTATCAAATTACAGTTATTATTGCTGCTGTCACGCTGAAACTGTGAGTTTTGCTTTGATTTTTCAATAGGAAATGAGGGTACCATCCTAGTTTTTGTACATCTAACCCATGGAATGGACCCTAAATGCCCTAACATGTCTAACTAATCATGAAAATGCAAGAAAAGTGAAGATTTTCAGGTTACTGTGAAAGAAATGCAAAGTTGAGCGCTGGAAGGATTAATTTGGGTACCCAAATGAGTGCTAGGTGTTATGCAGCCGTACATATGGCTTAACAAGGTATATTTTTTATTTCATAATGTTTGAAGACAAGGTAAATTCATGGTGAATGCTGAAGGAGAAGTTCTGGAATTGAGTTTTGGGGTTTGAACAAGTAGGCCCTAGTTTTTAAGACATTTTAAGGAGGGTTTTGAGGATTGGGTGTTTAGGAGTGTGACCAAGACCTATAATCTTGAAATTCCTTTGATTTAGATTATTAATAGAGACTATTCAAAATTATTAAGTCGGATTGCAAGTTTGAAGGGTACTTGCTTTGTAAAAGTGGCCTAATTAGGCTTAATTCTGAGACAAACTACCCTGTTCTGTACAATCATTACAAAGGAGTGATCTCTGATTTTTTGATATGTTATAAAAATCCAAAAAGGGTATTTGGAAAGCCTATTTATTTTCTTGGTGTTTTGGAAAGTTTCAGAGAAAAATCAAGAAAATAGGGTTTGCTGATCCAAAGAAGAGAATAGCATAGTAAAGGGCAAAACTGGTCTTTTTTGTATCTACTAAAGATTTCTATGTTTGGAAACCTTAGAAACATGTTGGTTGAAGTTTTTTAAGGTGTGTAGAGGTGGAGGAAACACTTGGTGAAGGTAAATCCAAGTTTGAAGTCTTTGGTGGCATTGTGTGCATTTGGGAACACCATTGAAACATAGGGGTTTGGGTCCATATTGTGCTTGAATTTGCAAGTTGACTTCAAACTTGGATTTACCTTCACCAAGTGTTTCCTCCACCTCTACACACCTTAAACAAATTCAACCAACATGTTTCTAAGGTTTCCAAACCCAAAAATCTTCAGTAGATACAAAAAAGACCAGTTTTGCCCTTTACTATGCTATTCTCTTCTTTGGATCAGCAAACCCTATTTCCTTTATTTTTCTCTGAAACTTTCCAAAACACCAAGAAAATAAATAGGCTTTCCAAATACCCTTTTCGGAGTTGACCTGATGCTCTGATCCTTGGTAATTGACCCAAGTTTGCTAAGAAACCTGGAGATGGGGAAAGACCTTAGAAAAGTGGAGTCCACTTAGAGAGATAGAGGTCAGCATTGGGTAAAGGCTGCTAAGTCTGGTTGGAATCTTGTAGTGGGTTAGGTGCTGCTAGGCACTTAGGAAGCATTTGGTGAAATAAGGTTGTAAGCTCTGCATGAAGAACCCTCAAAATGGACAATTGGGTGGTGGAAGAAATGCCTTTGCATCATTTCTAGCACAATAATAACTCTAAGGTTGTTGGAATTGATCAAAAGATTAGAGTGCATAAGAAAACCCTATCTTCTCCCATGGTTGACTCAACAAATTAGCAAAATTAGTAAGTCAACCCTGTCAAGCAACCAAAATGAGCCATGTGGACCATTTTATTTATTTTTTCCACCTCATAAGGTTTTCATAGGTTTGACCACTTAAACTAACTAAGTGTACCACCCTCTCAAACATAACCATGACTACCTCATGAAACTACCTAGTTAACCACCATTAACTACTTTTTTTACCTTTCAAATAGGCCCACTAGGACACATGGCTATTTTTAACTTTGTTGCATTCCATAAAAGCCTTGTAACTTCATAAATTGACAAAGTATTGGCCATAGATCCTCTTTGATTTGATGGTGAAGGCAAAAACTAGGAACATGTAGTTCACCCAACTGACCATGTCAGAGACTTAACCAATGAAATTATTGCCATACGCCAACTCACCCAAGACTGATCCAAATCACTTGTGCCCCACAAAAGAAAATAGGACCAACATTCCACATGTCAACAAGGTGCTTGCTTGAATTATTTTAAGATTGTTCAAGAAGTTGAACCAACTAATGACTGTGCTAACCAATGAAATGGGCCTATGGAGCTACATGGAAATATATCACTTTGTCTCTATGACAAAAATGATTAAAGTTTCTAACAATGATAAAGCAGTGACCTTTGATCCATTTGCATCAGCCAATAGATGAAACATGGGCACACAAAAATTTTATAACTTAAAATTACTCTAGAAAAAATATAACCTAACATAATAAAATATTATTTTGTGTGCCTTAATCTTTGAATTATTCAAATATATGTGACTGTTTGCCAAGTTTAAATTCAAATGTCTCTATTTTGGTAGGAGGGTGAAATTAGCCAATAGTCTCCACGAGCATCCCATGTTTCCTTAATGACAACTGCTAAGATTTCTCTTAGACCAACATCTTAGTGATAGTTCTAGAATGAGAGTATGCTATGAATGCAAATGTATCAAAATATATGCTAAATCTATATGAAAATGCAGATTATGTGAAGATAATAACATTAGAATGCTAGAATCATGTGCATATGTGTATCTAAATGATGTTAAATGACACTAAATGAATGATAAAATTATATCAACTTGATATGAATTCACTATAATAACAATGCTAAAAGAGATGATAACTCTAAATGTGCCTCTAGTGTAGATGCCTAAAACTTGGGTCCTTTTGCTCTTGAATTTCCCTCCTATTTATAAGATTTCAGAATGGGGTTGGGGTAAGGATCATGATTTTACTTTTGACTGAAGGGTAATCGTAAAACTATAAATACTCATAAGGCGCCAAGTAGGAGATTCCAACAAATGTAGTTTGTGAGGATAAAAGAGGACTTTTCAATTCTTTTAAATGTAAAAAGGAGGATTTTCACTTTTGTGAGGATAAATGGCTTTTATTGATTTATTAAATATTTTGTAATAATTTTCTTTAGGTAAAAATTCACCCAAGATCATAGAACTCAAACACAAGCATAATTGTAGACCAAAAATGGATATGATCAATTAATTAGAGTATGTCCTCATACATTTCTCTGTATTTTATGTCCAAACACACTAGGAGTGCTTGTCTATAAAGGCCTCTCAGGAAGCACCTAGAATGTCTCTAGAAAGAACCAAGACATAAGACAAGAATCATGACAACTAAGCACATGCCTTATCCATTATTCTAGATGAGTGGATAAGAATGACAAGGTTGTAAATACCATGTGCTTAATTAGTGTGCTAACTCCTATTTTATAGATACCATGTGCATAAAAGAGGTGCAAATTTCTGTGTTGTCAACATGACAACTCAAAAAAGTACACATACTCTGAGGTGATGAATAAATAAATAATAAAAATATGCATTAACCTAAGTAAACTTAAGTAAGTGTAAATAGTAAATACTTATTTACATGAACACCCCCCTTCTTAAGTGCAACTTAGGGGAATGCCCTTAAGCTTGCGAAAACTAGGATGAAATGCAAGATGGGTCCCAATTACTAGTCCATGTTAGGTACCCATGTATAGAATGATATGCAATCTCTCATAAACCGAAGAAAGAGGGAATACCTTGAGGGAAAAACCCTCCCCCAAAAATAGAGATGAAAAGGGATGCATGGATGGATGGAGTAATCAAGACCCCCCCATTATGACATACATCCAGTATATACAAATGAGAAAAATGAGAAGGAAAAACCCCCTAAGAGGAAAAAGTCCCCTCCCATAAGAAAGAAGAGGTAGAGAGACAAGGTAGTCCCCCCCTCACCTCCAAAGGAAGAATGTCAATCAGTGAAAGACACTCTAAGGTAGAAGCTAGTCCAAGAGTGTAGAATGATGTTTCTCCCCTTTGGAAGAAACAAAGGCAAAGGTACAACCCTAAACATGTATGGTGGCCTTGAAACCTACTCAAGTGTCTATAGAACCTATTCCAGAACTATCTCCTCCAATGACAAAGAGACCTCCTCCAATTGTTGTACATAAGTATCCACAATCACACCAACCTATGAAGATTGATTATGTAGAGAATGGACATGAGGGTCAGAGTAAGCCCTCACAATAATTGTAGAAGGATAATCTTCAAAAAAGAGAAGATGCAAATCATAAGGAATGTCTCCCAAATCTATAGTATGTGAATCCATGGACAAACCTATAGTGGCTACCAAGAAGTCATCAACTAAAGCTGGAGCTAGAAGACAACATGTACCCATTTGTGCTGGGCCTTTCACTATGGCAATATAAGCATGTGGACTAGACTGATGTCGTGACCTCTCCTACAACTGTCAATAGAATCCCATGTATCTAAATTTGTTGAAGCACTATTGCTGGTGTCACTATCAGTTTCCACAATATATGAGGTGTGAAGAGGAGTAGAGGATAAGCTAGGTGAACTTTCCTCAAAGTGTACATCCTTCTCCACAAAGATCTTGTGTGTCTCTGAATCCATGAGTCTGTGTGCCTTCATTCTATCTTCATACCCAATGAAAGTACAAGGCTAAGGTGTTGGTGCCTTACAACCCCTGGAAGTTAGGTTTGCCCATGCTGGACAACTAAAGACTCTAAAATGACTCACAACTAGTTTTCTACTGCACCATGCCTCAAAAGGAGTCTTACTATCTAAGGCAGTATGAGGAGACCTATTAAGTATGTGAGTAACACTACTAATAGCTTCAACTTCTAATGTAGGATCAAGAGACTTGGCCTTTATCATGCAACTTGCCATGGATTTGAGAGTACTCATCCTCACTGTTGCATCATCTGTCTTATGTGGATTGAATGCTAGTGGATTTTGAAGATCAATTCCCTCAAGCTTGCAAAGATCCTTAGTCTTTTGTCCACATATCTATTCTCATTGTCCATCCATAAAACCTTGATGGATTTCCTAGATTTATGTTTAACATGATTCTTAAAGGCTTGAAGCTTATGAACCACTTCACTCTTGTGATGAAGGAAGTAGACCCATGTGAATTGTGAAAAGTCATCAATAAAAGTAAGGATGTAGTAGCCTTGGCTGACTAAAGTCATTGCAAAGGGTCCTGTTAAAACCATGTGAACCAACTAGAGAAAAAATAGTGCTCTAGAAGAATTCCCCTTATCATACTTCTCCTTGAGATGCATATCCACTGAACATGATGAACATTCACCCTTAGAAAAGTTGATGTTAGGTAGACCTTTCACCATGTGTTTGAAGAAAAGTTTCTAAAGGTAGCGAAAGGCAAGATGACTAAACCAATCATGCCATAATTTAGTTTGTGAAATAGAGTGAGTCAAAAAGGCTTGAGAAGGAGACTTAGGCACAAAGTGGGAGAAGGAATAAAGCCTCTTGTCATGATTGACTTTTCCCACTACAACCAATGAATCATCTCTAAGACTATGCACCATCACTGAATCTAGAAGGAACTCAACTTTGTGACCATCTCCAAGGTGACTGATTTGGTAAACTGAGAGGAGATTGGAGCTCAGATTTGGAATGTAGAGAACATCTTTGAATTCCCCATTTTCCATTTCCACATGTCCTTTTTCTTCAACTTCCATTTTAGTATCATCTCCTACAAAGATGTGCGGTACCTGTGACTCCTTCAATGAAGAAAAATCTCCCTTTGAAGAACCCATATGGTAGGAGGCACCTAAGTCAATTATCCATTTTGTAGAAAAACTTGAGTTGGGCATAAGTGCTTGCCCTTTACCCTTTGAAGTGGGTGGAGTAGAATCCTTGGAAGTACCTAGCACTAGAATCTTATTCTTCCTGAGTATATTTTCTAACTCATCAATTCTCTTAATCTTGCAATGATGCTCATCATGATTTGAATTTTTTCAATATGCACAAAAATGTTTGTCCTTCTTGTCACTATTTCCCTTCTTGTTAGAAGAAGAACTACCTTTTTGTGAGGAGGATTGTTGTATCTCAGACTATGATTTCTACTTTCATTGCTTCTACTTGTTGTTGCTAGAACCTTTCCCCCCTTGAATTGATTGGTGATCATCACTAAACACCAAGGCTTTGGTCTTTGATGTCGTGAGAAGTCCTAAATCCATCAAGTGATCTTGTTAAAAAATCAACATCTCTACAAAGGCATCAAAAGTAGGCTTCTAGTAAGCACTTCCCATGGTCAACCTGTGAGTATTGAAAATTGAAAAAAAGGAATCATACTTTGAAGGTAGCCTCTTTAGGATGTAATGAATCAACTTTTCATCCTTTATGGGATTTGCATAACCTTTAAGTAGTGCCCTATACTCATTATCTTTGGTGATGTAATCCTGAATTGTGTCAAAGTTCTTTGGATCCAAGAGAAGTAGATCATCCTCAATCTGAAATCCCTTTTCCTCATCCACCTTACCATACAATGCTGCAAGTTTATCCCAAGCTAGTTTGGATTTTGCACAATTGGCAATGTGAAAGAAGAAATCTCTATGAACATAACTTCTAATAATTCCTAAAGCCTGTTGGTCTTTTTTTTCCCAATCAATGAGTTCTTTAGCATCAATGGGTTTTGTAATTTTACTATCAACATAAAGACTGTAACCTTTTTCCATTAATCTACTCCAAGCAATATCTTTCCATGTAGAATAATTGCGTGAAGTTAGAGCAGGACATTTAGGTGAATCCATAATGCAAAAAATGAAAAGACCACACAAAAGAGACACTAAAGCACAATAAACTTTCACTCAATCAAAAGAACCCTACCTAAAAAGGATGCTTTAACACTTTATATGTAGTGTATGTACAATAGGCCACTTGTCAAAAAGTACAAAGTGGACTTTCTAATTTTTCTTGTAACAACTAGCTTTTGAGGCTTAAATCTAGAACTAAGCACTATAGCTGAGATATAAAATAATTTTGAAAAGAAATGAAAGCAATACAATGCAAAAAAGTCCCTAGTTCTAAAAGTGAGATTTCTATCCACAAAACCCTAGAATCTGACCGCAGATCTGGAAAGTAGACAAAATAATATGCACTTTCAAACAAAATGAAACCTATTTTTGAGTCTAGATGAGTCTGTATAGAGCATTTCAAGTTGTAAAATGTAGGATTAGATAGGTACAGTTGCCAAAAGATGTAATTTCAGATGAATCCTTACACTAAAACTAGAAAAGAACACCACAACTACACAAAAAAAGAAAAAAATTGCACTTAAATTGGAGTCTGGATGTTTAAGTTATGGGCTCACAAAGTTAGGCTACCAAATCAAAACTATATCTGAAGAAGAGTCTAAAAGAAAAACTGCTAGGTTAAATTTAACGATTAAATGGTCATTGCAACAGTTATAAAATGCCTCATTTTGATGGTCAGATGATTGTCAATTTTAACCTAACAAAATGATGACATTAACAAAAAAATCCTCCTTGGATGATGTGGCTACTTGACAGGGGGAATAAAATGACATGTGTCACTGAATGGATGCTGACATGTTATGGTATGGAGATGACATGGCAAGTTGAGTCATGTGCTAATGTGTACAACCTACTGGCACTAATTGTGTAGTTGAGTTACCCAGTACATAGCTGGGTCAATAGACAACTAGACACCTTGTTGATGTGTGTTGGGATGCTGTAGTGGCATTGACATAGACTGCGACTGTACATGCCATCATCAAGAATCTTATAAACTGCTAGAATTCTTATAAACCATTGCTAGGAATGTCTGAAGATAGAGTTAGGTAGTGTTATAAGTAGGTGGTTGTGAACCCAAAAAACCATTGCCAAAAATTGAGTGCGATGCCAACTAGAGTTTATCAGCATCAGGAACATCTTTTATCACTGTCAGTAATCGTATGTACTAGAATTTATATGCATTGGGAGGTCAATGAAGGGAAATAGCTCCACATTCAACTTGGGAGGACCTTCGCTAGGTAATTAAAGATACAACCCACACAAAGAAAATAAAATGTTTGCTCGGCAGATGAAAAAACACTTCTCGCTGGTTGGATTTGCTTGATAAGAAAGAGGGCCAGTCTGGTGGTGTTAACTACCAAATTTATGTTGGATGCCTAGATGTTGGCTTGTATAATTGAACTTGTGGTATGAAAAAATTTCATGCAAAGAATATTCACCTGTGTAGGGCCAAGATTTGACAGCCCAGTTTTGCAACAAAACAAAATCTCTACTAGCCCGAAGGGAATTTTTTTTTTTGAAAAAATACAGTAAAAAATTTAGAGAAAAAAAACAAATATGAATAAAAAATCAATTAGATCTACAAAATGACCATACCAAAGTTGCAAATCAAGGCCTCCAGTTGCCAATTTGTAAAAACAATTTGACTCATGATCAACTTTGGCCTAGGGTAGGCAACTTTATAGCTGATTTTCACCAAATCAACATTCTGGACACAGTGGTGAGGTAAAATTTGGCTCTAGACACTCCCAATAATAGTGATACTCCAAATTTAGGTCGAGGTGTTGAAGCATGAATGGTCTCAAATAAATATGTGAAGAGAGATTGTCCAAGAGCTTTGATACCACATAAGAATTTGTCTTAGGGAAAAATTCACCCAAGATCATAGAACTCGAACACGAGCACAACTGTAGACCAAAAATGGATATGATCAATTAATCAGAGTATGTCCTCATACATTGCTCTGTATTATATGTCCAAACACACTAGGAGTGCCTGTATATAAAGGACTCTTAGGAAGCACCTAGAATGTCTCTAGAAAGAACCACAAGATAAAATAAGCATCATGACAACTAAGCACATGCCTTATCCATCATTCTAGATGAGTGGATAAGAATGATAAGGTTGTAGACACCATGTGTTTAGTTAGTGTGCTAACTCCCATGTTGTAGACCCTATGTGCGTAAAAGAGGTGTGAACTCTTGTGTTGTCAACATGATAACTCACAAGAGTGTCCATACTCCTAGGTAACTGATAAATAAATAATAAAAATATGCATTAACCTAAGTAAACTTAAGTAATTGTAATTAGTAAATACTTATTTACACCAACATGTTCTATTTATTTTCAACTTTTTTCTTTTACTTTTTCCTTTTTTATTTCATTTTATGATTTTACGAATTGCTTTTCCTCTTTTTAAAGTGATTTAGGTCCTTTTTTATTTGATAAGTAATTTTATTGATTAATGACTTGATGTTACCATTGATTTGAAAATCTGTTGTTTTCCTTTGTTATCTAATTTTGTCCTTAATCTGCATTATTTGATCAAACTTTGCATTGTTTTTGGTCTTTACCAATTTTAGGGTGTCTACACCCATTTTTTTCTAGAACTTATATCCTTTTCCATATCATTTGGGAGAAATAGGAGTAGTAATAGTAACTTCCTCAACATCTTCTTCTTCCCTATAAATCCAATCTCTTATAGCTTGGTTTTCCTTCTCTGCTTCTAAAGGAATAGGTGACTAGACAAAGGTCCCAAAGATATGCATGGCAGAAGCAGAGGGCTTCATTTTCTCAGAATGTTTCCCATAAGATCTTGGAGAAACCAGCAATGCAGTAATAGAATATAAAGTGTATTCTACCATACCAAGGCTTTCCATTTTGAGTTTCTATTCGCATACCTTAAGGGATGTTTTAAGCTCACTAGAAGAGAGATTATGTGGGACTAGCATTTCTGTAGTAGTGAGCATGTTAATGGACATGGAGTTGTCCCCTAGAATAACGATCTCTACACCACTGAATGAGAATTTTATGCATTAATAGTATGTCAATTCCATAACTTGTATATTTTGGATACATGGTCTACCTAGCAATAGATTATACACAAGGAGGATGTCTATGACTTGAAATACCACATCTTTCTCTATAGGAACCACATGGATATATAGCAAAATTAGGCCTTTAGAAAGCCATTCAACTTCATCGTATGCCTTGATAGTGATTTTTTGTCTAGGATCAATAAAAAATTTTAAAATTCCAAGTTATTGAATTACATTAAAATAAATAATGTTTAGCCCAACACCATCTTCTATTAGGAATCGACGAACTTGAGTGCAAAAGATTTGGACTTCAATATGGAGGGATAGATTGTGTGGATGACTAAGGGACTTTTCATCTTCTTAAAAGAAAGTGAGATAATGAGGTGAGAAAATATGGTTGACCATAGCATGGAACCTCTCAACATCAATAACTATGGGAACATTGGATGTTTGTAAAGGCTTTTCAAGAATCTCCTTGTGCAAAGGATACAATTCTAGCAACTCAAAGATATAAATTTGAGTAGGGATTTGTTGCAACTGACTAACAAGATTGTAGCTAGATATACCTGGTGTAGCCACCTATTTTGTTGAAGTTCCATTCTTAGGATCATTTACTACTTTGATGAAAACCTTAGATTTCCCTCTAGTGACAAAGAATCTCACTATGTGAAGAGGAAGATTCTACCACCTTAAGAGTTACCTTAGGCCTAGTGTCTCTATAGTTTTGTTGAGCATTACATGTTTTCAAGAGTACTTTAGGCTTTTCATCATTAGTATCATATTTTGGTTCCTTTTCAAATTAAGGACCCATCATGTAGATGTGTTCAATAGATTCCAAAATGTTAATGACATTATCCATATCAGTGTAAGTGTAGTTGATCTTAGTATTATGATTCCTCTTTTTAACATGAGATGAATCCCCTATTTCATACTTAGGTAATGGTGTGATGAAAATTATTGACTAAGCCACCTACAAAAAATTTTCCTCCATCAATGAGGTATTGGATGAAATCCTTAATCTTGAAAGAATTTTCAATGTTGTATCCCTTACTCATATGGTAGCTCCAAAAGTGGTCATCTCTCCACCATGTAGGCTTGATGGGTGGGTCATAGGGTTAAGAGTTATTAGATAGTATGATCAACTTGTTAGAAAGGAAGGTCCTTAGGACTATCTTGTATGATTATACAATCGGTGTGTAGAAAAGTTTTGGTTTATAATACTTCTTAGTCTTATCAAAGGATTGAGACTTTTAAGTCTCTTGTTTTTTGGTAGCATAAATAGAATTAGACAAATGGAAGGCTGGATCTTTTATCTTAGGAACATCTACAACTCCATTATTGATGACATATTTTTTCTTGTTCTAAGGTTTGTTTTTGTCCTTTCCATTTCCATTTCCATTCTTGTCTTTGTTTAGCACAATGTCACCCTTCTTAACAACAAACATCCTCAATATGGTAAGCATTCTCAATAATTACATTGAAGAATATGAATAATTGTTTTCTAAGGTTGTAGTAAAGTTTAGATATGAGCATGTTGACAAAGATGTCCATTTACTCATTTTTAGGAATCTTCTGATGATATCTTGAGTGTAAGGATCTCCAACATTGGAGGTATGTAGCAAAGGGATCACCTTGTTTTTGTTTGATATTCAATTGCACAAGTCCAATATAGTGATAGAATGTTGAATATTGTAAGAATATTTTTGAATGAATCATTGTGTAAGCTCATAAAATGACTTGAGGGGGGGTGACAATTTTGTGAACCATTCCATAGCTTGGATCCCCAAGCTCTTAGGAAACAACCTCATAAGATAAGTGTCTTCATGCATAAAATCCATGCTAAGAGCATAGAAGTGTCAAACATGATCATGGGGATTTCCATTTCCATCATACTTATCATATTCAAGAACCTCTATATTCTAGGAAATGGGACCATGTAGAGAATCCTATTGAATGAAAGATAACATATAGTATCAAAAAAATAAGTATTAGGTTGTTCTTTGGCTACTTATAACTGAGCAAGTTGGTTTTTGAGCTCTCGCATTTCTTCCTTTAGGATTTCAGCCTTAGTGGGTTGTTCCTTTTGAATGATCCTTTGCACATCAAAGTTGTGATGGATTTTCCATCCCCTAGAAGTCATAGATTGGAAATATTTTTCACCATTTTTCACTAAGGATTTTAGCATAAGCCTTTAGGAAACTTAAACTTGTTGGAATCACATAAGATCCTCACTAGTGATTTCATCATTTACCTTACTTTAATGGTGTGATTGTAAGGACCTATGGTGTAGTGCACCCATGAATGCAACTAATTTCTTCCTTTGTACTTGTAATAACTAGATAGATCTTGGAAAATAATCCTATTTTGGTTTTGGATCCATTATTTTGGTCAAGGATCTCTTAAGCAATCTTATAAGCCTAGAGATGCCTTAGTCCATTAGGATCATCTATTTATCTTTATGTTGCTTTAGGTGTGTTTTGATGCCTTAATGAGTCCTTAGGTTGGAATTCATTTAATCCATGTAATTGTGATCATGTTTTGATAGTTTGATAGGTTAGAATCCATTCAAAAGTCCACGAGTTGCAAAAAGACAAAAAGTGGCAAAATGTTGCAAAAGATATAAAATGTTACTCATGCAACTCCAAAATATTGCTCGAGAGTTGAAAAATGGAAGGCTAAGAGTCTTAAGATGTTTTGATTAAATTAAATTCATATTAGAAGTGTTTGTGAGTTTTTACTTCGATCCCAAGTGGTTAGAAGTTCTAATGTACGATCTTGATGCAATTTTAATGGAAGATAAAGAGTGTTTTTGAGCATTCCTGAGTTGTATAGTTGTGTTTGAGGTGATTCTTAGAAACAAAGGTTATATTTTGAATGTATGTTATGTTATTATGACATTTAAATTGATTTTAGTTATCTTAGTGTTGATTTAAGGTGGTTTTGAGAATTTTTTCTAAAGATACTCCAAGAAGAGGCTTATAAGAGCTCATTCCACAAATGAAGTCCTAACTTGCATATGAACTCATCAAATTATATAAGATTATGCAAAATGAAATTTAGGAGGGTATACTTATGGATTCCTAAATCTTAGGAAGTGACTCGAAGGGAAAACCATGTTTGCATCATGCCCTAGGCTAAATAGCTTAGTGTATTCAGCTAGGATTGAGAGCAAAAATATTAGAAATTGATGAATTGGATTAATTGAAGTAACCTAGTGGTGGATTTGGGTTACTTGGGTTCAATATAGGAGTATGATAGCCTACACCAATTCTAGGCACCCATTATCTAATATTTTCCTTGAAAAAACCAAACCTAGTGTGGCTTATTAGGTCTATGTACTTTGCAAGGGTTAGGTACTACAGGAATGTAGTTGGGAAACTAGGTTTTGGGTCCTTTAATAACTTCCAAAAGGGTGCCTAAATCTACCCTTATATTTTTCATATGTTAGTCTATGAGGAATTTAAGTCCAAAAAACTAGAGGAGACCTACAAGGGATTCTAAGAAAATTAACATTTCGTACTATAAGGGAATTGGAGGGTCAAACCAAGCATTGATTCTTAGTCATTAAAACATAAGGAAGGTGTCAATAGAAAATTTAGATTGGTAAAGGCATTGATGAAGAGTTTCAATTATTGGTTTAGAATAGGCTAGCGTCCCTAAATCAAAATGGTGTAAGATTTTGATTGGAGAATTAACCACCTTGGAGGAGTTGATAAAGGTCCCTAGCACCTTGGATAGGTCACAAAAATATTATGCTAAAGGAGGAAGAAGTCATGATGCATACAAGAGGAGCTTGGTGGATTGGGATGAAGAAAGTGCTTACACTACACTTCTTGTTGACAGCTTTGCATTAGGTGGTATCAGAGCCTAGAAAAGATCTTGGAAATACTAATGAAAGAGAAAGTTGATGAGACTAATTTTGAGATCATCAAAAATATAGAGCTATCCATGATTGTAAGGGAGCATGCAAATAAGATCAAGAAGATGGAAGTAGAGATAGAAAAGTTGAAGTGTTCTTAGAAAAGTAAAACTAATGGTGATGATTCATAGTCAGAACAAGAAGAAGGATAAGAGATTGAAGTTGAGGAGACAAGGGTTCTAGGAGAGAAAATAATCTTAGAAGCTTTAGAGAGAGTGGGCATGAGAGATAACAAACTAAACTATGTATGCTGATGGGCAAGATGGACCCTAAGGAATGTATGGATTGGGTGAAAGCCCTTAAAAATTATTTTGAGTGTGAAGATACACCTATTTCATAGAGAACCAAGATTTCCAAGTAAAAAATGAAAGGACTTGCACTAAATTGGTGGAATTTCCTATAGAGGAAAAGAATGGAGAAAGAAAAAGACCCCATAACTACATGGAAGAAGATGTTGAGAGAAATCAAGAAATAATTTATTCCTAAGAATTATGAAGTGACTCTACATAAGAAGTTGCAAAATTTGAAGCAAAGAGACCTTGATGTGGGATCTTACAAAGATGAATTTCACAAAATCATAATGAAGACAAAGATCCCTGAAGGTGAGAAACAAAAACTTGCTAGGTATATGAATGGACTCAAGTACAATATTCAAGATGAGTTAAGTTTATTTTTTCCATAATCTGTACATTAATGTTATTAGATGGAAATGATGATTGAAGAGAAAAAAAAGAGGAGAGGAAGAGGAAATAGTTTTAGAGGTATATGAAGGTTTCAAGGAAGAGGATCATCTCCAAGACCACAAGGAGAATTCAATCATCAAGAGCACAAAAAAGAGTAGATCATAGAGGAAATTTTAGAGGGGGTACATGTAATAGTAGAGGTAGTTCAAAAGTTATAAACACCTCTATGTTCATTGGGAAGTCTTTGTCCTAAAATTAGATTGGTCACCAATCTTTTAGATGCCCAAACAAGGCCAACATAAGTCTTAGTACAAGAGGAGGAGAGAGAAGAGTCTAACTCACCCAAGATGAGGACTATCAAAGCATGAACTCCTATCACACAACTACATCCAAGCTTGTAGATCTTGAAAAAGGAGAGTGCATAATGTTCAATAGGAAATTATTGAAGATTCCAACTCCCAAGAGAGCCCCACAAAGAAAGAGGCTATTCGGATCTCACTAAAAGTACTTGGTAAGATTTGTAAAGTCATTGTTGATTCTAGTTCTACAAAGATTTTAGTAGTGCAAGAGCACCTACTCATGAAAGACTTAGGGTCCCTAAATTTTTTTGGTTTTAGTGGTCCTAGCCACACCACTAGTGTAATAAGGGACTAGTAGAGCTCTAATGTGAGGTGTGTTAGAGTAGAAAGCATTAATAGGTCCTTAGTGACCTTAGTTGCAAGTATGCCCACATCAAGTTTAAAAAGGTTTTTTTTATGATTTTGGTGGTAAATTGGCCAAGAAAGGGACTTTAGGTCCTTTTTCAATGTTCAAAAACCTTAGGTAGGCATTCAATGAAGTTCGGTGGACTTATGATCAAGTTTGGATAACAAATCCAAAAAGATGTAAAAGTTGTCAAAACATTGTCAATGTTGTCATTAACAACATTGACAACATTTGTTGCATGAGAGAAACTTAGAGAAATGGGTTTTATAGCTATTTGAAATTTTTTTTTTTTGATCCTTGGTCAACTATTTAAGGCTATTCTCAACCTGATCAAGGGCTTGGCTTAATTGTTGAAGAGTGTATACAGACAAGATATAAGCAAGAACAATCCCAATTTTTATTTTTCTAAGCATTTGGTATTTTAATGGATTGAATTAAGTGTTGTAACCAATGAAAGTGTTAGAGTAGTTCATTTCAAGAATTTTCATTGTGTAGGATTTTGATTTTGTAAGCTTTAAGTTAGTTTTGTAAATTCTTTTCTTTTCTACCAGTTTGTTGGTCTTAACCAAGCAATTGGTGAAGATAGAGTCATAAGGCCTCTTCTACCATGGCATTTGTATGGGATTTTTGGATTAGGGGGGTGAATCAATTTACAAATTTTATAGTGAAGGAGGGGACCTAGAAAGAAAGACAAGCATTTTTAAAGTGATTCCCTAGGCAAGCTAGAGTTGCATGGCTAGGGAACATAATGAGTTACTAAGGTGAAAGGAGGATTGAAGGAACTGATAGCTTCAATAAAATCTTGGAGAATGGTAGATACATGAATTTTTAAGTTCCAAATTCAATGCAAAGTGTTGGTAAAAGTTTCTTGGAAGGGGAAATGAATATTTTGTCTGACAGGATTTGGAAGCCTTAAAACCCTGATTTATAGGCATATTTGTAGGAAGCATTGTACAAATAGTTTGGGAGCTAAAGACCCTAAGAATATTTAAATTCTCTAAAAAGGGTGTTTGGATCAAGGTTTAGTTTCCCTCCTTGTTACTAAATTTTTAAAGTTATTAATTTTTTTCACCAAATGTAGGCCTAATTGCTTATAGCCCTATTTGGGAAGCAACTATTGTGTTTCTTGGAACTTGATTAGGGTTCTAATGCTAAAATTATTTATAGGTTTTTTAAAGGATCCTAATGACCTCATAGTAGTCCACATCTCTTGGCAAGGTGACTACTAATCATGTTGAGGAAGATTGTGGAATTGGTGAAGAGGAAGCTAGAAAGGCTAATGTAAGCCCAATAAGTGGTATGTGGAGCTATTTATCTTTCTAATGGGTGTTCAGTAGTTGAAGGAAGTAGGATATAATATATAAGATCCTAAGGAGATTGGAGTCAGTAAGAAACCCTATTAGGTTAGGAGAATGGTCTAAGGAGACCCTAGAGAAAGATAGGGTAGGAGAAAAACTTGTGTTACATCATTTAGTTTCTAATGCAATGATAGATACAATTGGATTAAAGAAGATACCCCATCCAATACCTCATAAAATATCTTGGATTAATAAGAATCAATAAACTTTATTAGATGAGAAATGTTGGGTAGAATTTTGACTAGGAGAATACAAAGATAAAGTCCTCTGAGAAGTTGTGAATATGGATGTATGTCATCTTCTCCTAGGAAGACCTTTAAAATATGATGTTGATTCTAAACATGGGGGTAATAATAATGTGTATAATTTGACTAAAAATGGGATTAGTTACACTATGACACCTCTCCTTGATTCTAAGAAAGACAGAGCCTTAATAGACAATGTTATCTTAGTAGGAAAGAAGGAATTTTTGAAAGTCCTTAAGGAGAGAGACACACATTGTTTTTCCATTAGAGTAAAGCCAAAAAAAAATCTCAAGGAGACACCAAAAGGCCAGGAACCTCAAAGAAATGTTGTCCCTAAGGAAGTACAAGATTTGTTGAAAAAATATAAAGGCATAGTTGCAGATAAGGGTACTAATGTTTTTCCATCATAGAGAGATATTAGTCACTTCATAGACCACATATTTGGTTCTACCTTACCAAATAAGGCTATTTATAAATTGATCCCTAACCAAAATGTAGAAGTTGCAAGATAGATTCAAGAATTGATGGAGAAAGGCTTCATTAAGAAGAGGATAAGGCCTCGTGTAGTTCCTACAGTCTTAGTACCTAAAAAGGATGTTACATGGAGGTTATGTACTGACTCTAGAGTCATCAATAGGATAACCATCAAAAATAGGTTTCCTATTCCAAGGATAGAAGATCTTATGGACTACCTAAGAGAAGCAAAATTCTACTAAAAATTTGATCTAAAGACTAGGTATCATCAAATTAGGATCAGAGAAGGGGATGAGTGGAAGACAAATTTCAAAACTAATGAGGAACTATTTGAATGGGTAGTGATGCCTTTGGTCTCTCAAATGCCCCTAGCATGTTTATGAGGTTAATGAATAAAATTATTAAGTCTTTTATAATTTTTTTTTTTTTTTTTATACTTAGATAACATATTGATCTTTAGTAAAGACATTTAGAAATGGTACTAAAGAGATTACATGAGGAACAACCTGAGAACAAATATGGACAAATGTGTGTTCACATACAAAGAATTGATATTATTTCTTGGTTTTGTCATCTCCAAAGGTAACTTGAAAATGAATCCTTCCAAGGTTGAAGGCATTTTGAACTATACCACTCCAAACTCTTTCAGTGAGGTGAAGAGCTTTCATCGGCTTGCTAGTTTCTATATAATTTTTTTCAAGCATTTTAGTGGGTGAGTGCACCAATGATTGATACTATAAAAGGTGGTAGGAAATGTAAGTTTATATGGAATGATGCTGCAAATTTTTTTTTTGAATATTTTAAGGCAAGAGTCTCTCAACAACCTATTTGAACACTCCTTGACTTCCACAAGGTCTTCACCATTGAATGCGATGCTAGAAAGAGAGCCACTGGGGGTGTTATTAGTCAAGAATGAAGACATGTGGCATTTTTCAATGAAAAATCAATAAAGAAAAGAAGAAGTACTCCACCTATGACTTGGAGATGTATTCTATGGTCCAATCACTAAGAAATTGGAGGCATTACTTACTACCAAAATAATTTATTGTATATACTGACAATCATGCTTTGTGTTTTCTTAATAGGTAGGAGAAATTTAACTATAGGAACCATATGTAGATGGATCACTTACAAGCATTCAATTTCACCATAAGACATACAATGGGGGTAGCTAACAAGGTAGTTGATGCATTGAGAAGGAAGAATTTGGCTATAGAAGAAATCACTTTAGGAAGTGTAGGTATCTTTGTCCTCAAGGATATGTATCCTAATGATGAAGACTTCAAAGAAATTTACATAAAAAATTTGTTACTAGGAGATAGATATCACACTGAGTTTACAAAATATAGATTCAAGAAGGACTGTTGTTTAAAGGGAGTCAACTGTGTATCCCTAATTGCTCCATGAGAGAACATCATAAAAGAGAAGCATTGTGGATGTCTATTGGACCACTTTGTTCTTGACAAGAAACTTGAATTAGTAAGGAGATTTTTTCTGGCCTAAGATGTAGACTGAGATAAGGAGATTTGTAGAGTGTTGTCTAGTTTGTCAAAAAGAAAAAAGTACAAGTTCAAGTGCTAATGGGACTCCATTAGCATGAATTTTGTATTGGGTCTTCCAAAGATAAAGGAAGGATATGAAAATGTTTATGCGGTTGTAAATAGGTTCTCCAAGATGGCACACTTCTTTCATTGTAAGACTACACATGATGCCTCAAGCATTGTAGGGCTATTTTTCAAGGAAAATATAAGACTCCATGACTTACCACTCACAACTGTTTCAGATAAAGACCCAAATTTTTTGGGATATTTTTGGCATACCCTATGGAAAAGACTTGGCATAAAATTATCTATGTCATATTCTTATCATCCTCAATTAGATGGATAGTTTGAATTCATCAATAGGTCTTTGGGAAACTTACTAAGATGCCTAACAAAGGAGCATGGAGTGGCATGAGATTCAATTCTTCCACAAGAAAAGTTCTCCTATAATGGTTATGTCAATAGAAGTTCAGGAGTCAGTCCTTTCCAAATTGTCTATGGATCTCACTATAGGGGTGTCTTGGAGCTAATAAAAATTCATAATTTTGGCTAGAAGAATGCTCAAGATGACTTTTTTTTTGAGGTTATGAAGAACATTCACCAACAAGTCAAAGACAGATTACAACATGTTGGTGTTTGAAAATGTTACCCATTTCCAATTACCTTGATGAGAATATGACACATCTAGGGGCAGCTAACTCCCATTATCAACACATCCATTCAGACACTAGGCCAACTATAAGGCATGACCCTTCTTCTACTTTAGGCTCTACAAAACCTAGGTGGGTAGACCTGTAGATTCTTTATATGGTACCAGTTGTCAAAGCATACACTAAATCTAATATGAAGCAGATAAAACCCTTATTTCTCCTGATAATTTATGAAATAACATATATCTATAGTAGCTAGATGCAAAAAAATGAGATTCATAAGCTGAGTGAGGGCATTCTGTTTATAGTTCTTCAACATGAAAGGGAAATTCATTTGATTAAAGATGTTGATTCAACAAAACCTCAAAAATGCAATAGTATAACTAGTGATCCTATACCTGATCAGTGCCTAATCCATTGGGCAATTCCATGAATTCAAAACATACATCTGTGACATCAGGATGTATCTCATATACCCAGACATAAGATCTATCCAACCACCTTGTGATTCAGACATCAGTGCTCATTCAGGTCTCATTCTCACAAAATATCCTTCTCAAATAACTAGTAACCTTGCTTAAACATATCGAGCATTTACTTGGCCCTTTGGTCCAATAACAAAGTACATCAAACATACAACCTGAAAGGGATGCAAATGGGTCTCAAATCTTTGTTCCAAAACCACATAAGACTTACAGATTGTTGAGACAGGAGACAAGAACCAAAACAAAACTAGTGAAATTGTTACTCATATGTATTCATTTCCTTGAAACTATACATTTAGATGCATAAAATTAAAACATGAAACAACCTAATATCTCAGAACTATCTATATTATCTCTAGAATGCTATTCACATGAGAGTTCTGCTGAAGAAAAATGGTGTCACAGTCATGGAAACATGTCAAAATACTGGAACCAATGGTCTCACAATGTAAAAACTGGAATCCCTAATGGTATCACAACAATGAACTTTTTCTTCTTAGAAATTGGAACCTACTGGTTTCTCAATAACAAAAAATGGAACCCTCTAAATGACAAAAAGAAAGAATAATATAGAAGAGAAAGAATTTCTGGATCTGATCTTTACTTGACAAGTGTCCACTTGAAATTCAATCTTCTGGCAACTGAAAACTTCATCCTTCCTTCTCCATCTTGATCTGATTTGATTTCATCATTGCCTTGTAACTAATTTGCAAAATATCCCCAGCTGAATGATGAAATCCATGATTTGCTAAATATCTGATTTGCATCAAAATGCTGATAAAACTTCATCTAATTGACTTAGAGATGCCCCTAGCTGAATTCTCCTTGTCTTTTATGCATTTTCAAGCTATTAACTTGCCAAAAATCACAACTAAACTTCCTGGTTTGAAAACGGTTGCAATTCAGGTACCTGATAGAAAACCTCCTGTAACTTGAACCCGCTACTACCTGTGCAAAAAATGACTCCAGAATCGGATAGCTCGTCTTCTCTCAATTTCAGCGATATATAACATTGCCTATTTTGCTTATCAAAAACCCACTAAAAATCATTTTAAAAATGACCCCTCTGGTATAAAAAAAAATGGTCTTCACATTTGATTTTTTAAATTTATTTCAAAAATTTAAAAATCTAATATCCAAACTTTATAATATGTATCCTTTTGCAATAAAACTCAATCACGTGCATTTTTTTAAGAAAATATATTAAAAAAGTTATCTTTTCAAACATCATATATTTTCCCTCTCTTTCCAATCTGAGGTCAACCTTTAGTTGACCAATTTTCTGCCATGTGGTAGCTTCTGATTGGCCAACCACTATTCTCAAATGCCACATCAGCATCACAGGGACCAGGTGCCACGTGTCGAGAATGTGCTTCCCTGCATTACTTAAATCCCTACAACTCTATATTGTGGGGATGCACGGACCGTCAGATCTTGCCATGTGGCAAAATCATATTCCTCTATTTGAGCTGCTCATTCTTGCCATGTCATCACTCTAGGGACTCGCCGTGCCATGTGGTGCCCAGGCACAATCTCGCACTTTTTAACATCTACACAACTCCATTTTGCGGGCGTGTGCTAACCCTTGGATCATGACACTTGGCACAATCTGGTGCTTTCATCGCCACATCAGCGTGCATGTACCTTGGCTCAAAATTTTTCTTTCTACACATTGACATCATCGTGCAACTGGCTAGGACCCACTTGCAAACAACATTGCCTTCTAAAAGGCGCTTCTCATAAGACAACTTATGTTTTGTGTGCTCTCTTATTTATAGACTATAAAAGCCTTTTGTGGCCCATATGTGGGACTAAAAATCTTGAAAATATTCATTATGCATGGGAGTCTTTCAAGATGGGATGGCTTCCCCTACTCAAACTCTGAGTTTGTTATTGCACCAAGATTTCACATTGAAACATCAACTTCCTCCATGGTGGATTTGACTGTGATATGTCTCTTTTAATTGGCGTCTTCTTCTTGTATGAGCCTGCTGCTTTATACTTCTGACCAGAAACTTCTAAAGCTTTTAACTATAGAGATATTGGACTAGCTTCACAATATTCCTTCTCCTTCAGATGATATTGCGGGATTCCATAGAGCTACTTTAGTGAACATTGTCACAGTTGACATTGGGCACCTCTGCGATGGTGAGGGAGACCTTGCAGAGGTGAGGGAGGGCCTGAGCCTTTGGGAGGTTGACGCCATGAGAGGTGGCAACCTACTTGAAGCAGTTGTAGGCAGCCTAACGATCAGACATGGTAGTCAGGCTGGAGTTAAGTGAATGGACGACAGGGCAGCATGCGGGTGCCAAGGTTTGAGCATGGGTTCACCTTCATGTTTTCTCAAAACAATATTTCCATCTCATACGTGGGTGAGGAATCCATTTTCAAGGCCATGTCAATGACACAGGGACCAGGTGCCACATCAACGCCACAGGGACTAGGTGCCATGTGTCGAGAATGCACTTCCCTGCATTACTTAAATCCCTACAACTCTATATTGCAGGGATGCACAGACCGTCAGATCTCGCCATGTGGCAAAATCTTGTGCCTCTATTTGAGCTTCTTGTTCTAGCCATGTCATCACTCCAGGGACCCACCATGCCACGTGGTGCCCAAGCACAATCCCACATTTTTTAACATCTGTGCAACTCTATTTTGCGAGCGTGCGCTAACCCTTGGATCATGACACTTGGCATAATCTGGTGCTTCCATCGCCACATCAGCGTGCATGTACCTTGGTTCAAAATTTTTCTTTCTACACACTGACATCATCGTGCAACTGGTTGGGACCCACGTACAAATAGCATTGCCTCCTAAAAGGCGCTTCTCATAAGACACCTTATGTTTTGTGTGCTCTCTTATTTATAGACTATAAAAGCCTTTCGTGGCCCATATGTTGGACTAAAAATCTTGAAAATATTCATTATGCATGGGAGTCTTTCAAGATAGGATGGCTTCCCCTACTCAAACTCTGAGTTTGTTATTGCACCAAGATTTCACATTGAAACATCAACTTCCTCCATGGTGGCTTTGACTGCGATATCTCTCTTTAACTGGTGTCTTCTTCTTGCATGAGCCTGCTACTTTAAACTTCTGACCAGTAGCTTCTAAAGCTTTTAACTATAGAGATATTGGACTAGCTTCACAATATTCCTTCTCCTTTAGATGATATTGCAGGATTCCATAGAGCTACTTTAGTGAACATTGTCACAGTTGACATTGGGCACCGCTGTGATGTTGAGGGAGACCTTGTAGAGGCGAGGGAGGGCCTGAGCCTTTGGGAGGCTAATACCATGAGAGGTGGCAACCTTCTTGAAGTAGTTTTAGGCAATCTAATGATCAGACACGATAGTCAGGCTGGAGTTAAGTGACTAGACGACAGGGCAACATGCGGGTGCCAAGGTTTGAGCATGGGTTCACCTTCATGTTTTCTCAAAACAACATTTCCATCTCATACGTGGGTGAGGAATCCATTTTCAAGGTGTGGCCTGCTATGAAGGCATGTTTGATCTTCTTTATTACTTGCTGACCCCTCTCTCAAGTGTAGGTTTCTTGTTTGCTTGAAATGGGTCTCATGGCATGATCCTGCTCCAAGCTTGCGATTAACTGGCTCCCTTGCTTAGCTTGGCATGGGTTGCATTTGGAATGGAAGCTTCTATGTATTTTGGTTGTGAACATCTTTTCCACTTGCTATGGCTTCAAAAACATGAGTGGGGCTTTAGTTGCATTGTGAAGTCTTTCCTGCCGCAACTTTCTTTGTTTTAAAACTGCCTTTTAACAGTGACTTTCTAACCTCCATGCCACGACTTATCCTGCCAATTTCTATGCTTGCATGGGTAAGCTCTATTTAATTGGCACTCTGTTTGTCCTTTTCTTTTCCAATGAAGTCTCATGTTTTAGATAACACTTTGTGGCTCTATTCTTTAATCATGTTGATTCTCCCTGAGTGCACAGACTTTGTCTTGGTCTTATTATTGCACAAAATTGGAACCTTGGGCAGTTAGTTTCTTTTATTTAGCTCAAGGTGCTTCTTTGATACTGGGCATGGTCCTTTTCTAATGGTGTCCACCTCCCTTTTATAAGCTTTTTACCCTGCAGCTTTTACCATCGATGCCTAGCTCCATAACGGGGACCCTCCATTCCTTTGCGGATTTGATTCTTAATGACCTGTGTGTATGAGCATCTCTTTTTGATTTTTTCATCTGCACTCACATTATTATTTTTCTGTGAGGAGGATCGTATGGGTGAACAAATCTCAGATGCCATATACACTCTCTCTGTCATTTGAGATGATATTGTATTGGATTTACCACCGGCTTCAAGAGCAGAATGTAAACTTGCATTATTGTTGCTGTTGTGTTGATCATTACTCCACTCAAGTGGAGCATAGCTTGCATCTTCTAATAATAAAAGTCTTCTCAAGCATATCCACATACCTATTGTACTCCTTTATAAACTTCAATTTGCACAGAAACTTAATTAGCCTGATGAAGCTAGTCGGACCCCAAAGTGGGTCCAACTAAAAAAATTTTTGTTTGCGAACAACTGATCTAGCAAAGTGATTTATTGACATCCTCAACCTGACTGGAATCAAATTTGATGATTGAATCATCGCTAAAAACTTATTGTAATTATTTCTGCATCACTGTGAAATCACTGTCAGGAGGCCTATTGCCTGCATTTAAAAACTGATTCAGACATCTGACAGAGACCTGAAACTCTAGATATATCATTTCTCTGACATGTTTAGTAGACCTACAAGATCTCATTGCATGAAGAAATCGGGGTCAAAAGATATCGACCTCTGAAGTTTCCTCCTTAAAATTACCTGTAGAGAAACATGTCAGAAAGCTAGAAAGTGCATTTGGAAATGTCCTGGGAAACTAGGCAAATGAGCACATGGGGAAATGAAAACTGGGGCATTAAATCTCTGTCATGAGGACATTATGATCCTGAAATTTGGGCTCATGATGAATAACAAGGCGCAAATGGTGAGTGTTCAAAGTAAGCTACCTGGATTTTGCAGATTGGTAACAATGACAAAAATACTTTTTATGAATGGAATTGGCCCTGAAAAATGTGCAAATGGATTCGTCATGACTTAAAAACTAACACACTTGGAGTATTTTTAGAGGACAATATAGGGGTACAATCCATTTGAATCAACCAATCACAGATCAAGAGATACAACATCACAAATAGGGGTACTGACAAATTTGCAAATGCTGACACCAGCAAAAGATACAAATGTCGTTTGGAATCACGTTTGAAGACTGATCAAATGGATTTTTCAAGACTTAAAAATTGAAACATAGGAGGTCTATAATGTCTACAATGGAACACAAAAGGAATTTCAACATTCTGGTCAACTGGTCAAAAGTTATAACACGTCAAACAGGGCTTCCCAGAAATAGGAACATTTTGCAAATGTGTGAAAATAGTAACTGACCAACTTTTAGGTATCCAAAACCTAGTCAAACAGACTCGAAACGACTCAAAATTTGAAACATAGGTTCTCAGGTATGGACACTAGATAATCTCAAAGTGACAGGTCATGAAACATTCTTGGGTGCAAGATATTCAAATGCAAACTGGGCCTCTGGTCGATATTTGACACTTGGGCGGGATTGCAAATTTTGACACTAGCTCAAAATGGGACTTCACAAAATGGTTCGAAATGTCAGTTTAACTTCATAGAACACATAAACACACTAAATGAAAGGTGTTAGAAACATTAAACACCTCTTAGGACTCAGACTGACAACCAAGTACAATCTCATTTAAAAGCATTTAAGGGCTTTATTTCTCAATGGTACTAAAAATTGACCTTGCAATTTTTAGTCTCAACACAACAAACCTCTGAGAAGTATAAACAAGCAACAAAGGTAAAGAGGAGATATGTCCAATTTAAGGTTGGAGACATGGTTATGGTTCATCTAAAGAAGGAAAATTACCCAAGGAGAAGTACACCAAGATGATGATGAAAAATATTGGCCCCTTTAGAATCTTGAAGAAATGTGGCAACAATGCATAAGAATTGAATTACCTTCAACCATTGGTTTATCTCCCATCTTCAATATAGCTGACCTATATTCATATAAAGGTCCTATTACTAATATCTCCAATGCAGGCACTAAAGTTTTACCATAGGAAAAAGAGCTACAAGACCTCCCTCAACCACTATTACATGAAATTGAATGCATTCTAGATAAGATGATATCCAAATAAACTAGGAGGTCTACTTATTGTGAATATCTAGTAAAATAGAAACACTATTCATTGGAGGATGCTACTTGGTTGACACCTAAAGACATTAAGAAGATTAATTTCAACTTAGAAGAACTCCCAACTCAAGGTACTTGAGTTATTATTTTTACTTTGGAAGTATGGTGTAGTTCATCTATGACTATCACTAATTTACTAATAGATCTTATAAGATCATCCTATTTTGGTTTTGGATCCATTTGTTTGGTCAAGAATCTCTAAATCAATCTTATAAGCCTAGAGAGTTCATTAGGATATTCTCTTTAGCTTTAAGTTTCTTTAGGTGTATTTTCATGTCTTAATGGGTCCTTAGGTTGGAATTGATTTAATCCATGTCATTGTGATCAAGTTTTGATAGTTGGACAGGTTAGAATCCATTGAAAAGTCCAAAAGATGCAAAAAGACAAAAAGTCGCAAAAGATATAAAATGTTGATCATGCAACTCCAAAATATTGCTTGAGAGTTGCAAAATGGAAACCCAAGATTCATAGGACATTTTGAATCAATTTGAGTTCATATTGGAAGTGTTTCTAAGTTGTTACTTTGAGCCCAAGTGGTTAGAAGTTTTGATGTATGGACTTGATGCAATTTTAATGGAAGATGAAGAGTCTTTCTAAACATTCCTAAGTTGTACCATCATTGGTGAGGGTGATTCTTAGAATCCAAGTTTATGTTTTGAAGATCCTTTGTGTTATTATTACATTTCAATTTATTTGAGATAGCTTAGTTGTGGTTTAAGGTGGTTTTGAGAAAATTTTCTAAAGAGAGTCCAAGAAGAGATTTGTAAGATCTCATTCCACAAATGAAGTCCTAACTTGTATTTGAACTAGTGGAATTTTGTAAGATTATGGAAGATGAAAATTAGGAGGGTATACTTATGGATTCCTAAATCTCAAAAAGTGACTTCAAGGGAAAATAATGTTTGTATCAGGTCCTAGGCTGAATAGCTTAGTGTATTCAGCTAGGATTGAGAGCAAAAAGATTAGAAATTGATGAATTAGATTAAGTAAAGTAACTTAGTGGTTTATTTTGGTTATTTTGGGTTAGTAGAGGATGTGTAAGACCTTGCACCAATTTCATACATCCATTATCTAATACTTTCTTTAAAAAAACCAAACCTAGTGTTGCCTATTAGGTCTATGTACTTTTCAAGGGCTAGGTACTATAGGAATGGAGTTTGGAATATAGGTTTTGGGGCATTCAATAACTTCCAAAAGGGTGTCTCAATATACCCTTAGATTTATTAGAAGTTAGTCTAAGAGGAATTTAAGTCCTAAAAACTAGAGGAACCTACAAGGGATTCTAGGAAAATCAACATTTCATATTGTATGTCAATTGGAGGGTCAAACCAAGGATTAATTCTTAGTCATTATAACATAAGGAAGGTGTCCCAATAGAAATTTAAGATTGGTAAAGCCACTGGTGAAGAGTTCCAATTATTGGATTAGAATAGGGTAGTGTCCCTAAAGAATAAAGGCATAAACTTTTGATTGGAGAAGTATCCACCTTGGAGGAGTTGATAGAGGTCCCTATCACCTTGGTGAGGGTACAAGTGGAGTTTGGTGGATTGAGAAGAAGAAAGTGCTTATACTACACTTCTTTCTAATGCCTTTGCATTCATCTAGGTGATGATGGACATGCTTTTGTGTGTATTCTCAAAGATGTATGTGGTATGTTGTTTCCACCATTGCCACTAGTAGGGTGGCTCTTGAAAGGATTCCTATAGGAACCATGGGCGTGTCTATTCTAAAAATTATGTACATGTGCATTAGTTTTGGCTTGATTATAAGACCTCTCTCTAGAAGCCATGTGTATAGCCTCTTGCAGTGTTTCTTTTTCTAAGTGTGCCTATTCTTCTTTTTGTGAAAAGAGTTGTTCTAGATGACAATATCTCTCTTTAGGATGCATGGTGAGTGAAACACTATCTTCAGCCCTAGGAGTATCAAAAGGGGTCTCAAAGATATAGAGTGGATTATTCAAAGTGTTAGCCTCTCCTTGTTGGTTAGGAACACGTTCTTCCTCATAGGTTTTCCTAAGAGGATGCATAGTTGGAGTTATCAATTGTTTGAAATTTAATGAGGTATGACTCCCTTGACTAACTTGGAGCATAGTTGTAACCAGCATATAAGGATATGTCTTCATCTAATGAGATGAAATAAGTATTTTTAGATTTAAAGATTTAGAGTTTATGTGGTCAAAACAATCACTTGTCAAAGATAAAATAAGCGAGTGGCTTGTCAAGAGTGCTCAAGAACTTAAAACACTAATGACTCTAGCCAAGAAGTGGAGCAAGAAGATCAATAAAAAATAGCTAGAATAGCAAGGTGACCAGATTTCAACAAGTGATCATTACTTATGTTTTATCTCACATCTAATAAAATAGATCCATCCTTTCTATTGGCTGTTTGAAAATGTTGGAGGATTTTCAATTATCCCAATGAGAAGATGACATATCTAGGGGTAGCTAACTCCCATTTTCAACACATCATTTCAAACATCAGGCCAACTATAAGGCTTGACCCTTCTACTTCAAGCTTTGCAAAACCTAGGCAGGTGAACCTCAGATCTAATTAATATGGTACCAGTGCAAAACATATTCTTGAATCTATTTAAAGTAGATAAAAGCCCTTATTTCTCCTATTAACTCATGTAATAACATAGATCTATAGTAGCAAATTACAACTCTATGATATTCACAAGCTGAGTGAGGGAATTACATTTAGGTTCTTCAACATAAAATGTAAAGATGATTTGAATTTTGATTTGATTTTATGTGGGTGGGGAAAGTGGATGAAAACCAAGTATGGACAACAAACTAATGATCTTGTAATTGATCAGTGCCTGATCCATTGGGAAATTCATGAATCTCCCACATGCATTTTGGATATTTGATACTTATTCATATTTTCAAATATATGATCTATCCATTCACCTTGTAAATAGACATCAATGTTCAATTTAAATCTCATTCTTACCTGATATCCTCCTCAACAAATTTTCAAACCTATTGATTTCTTTGAAGCATTTACATAATTCCTTGAATTACAAGCAACAATGAAACAACATACAACCTTAAAGGACTACAACTATGATCTAGGATCTTTGTTCTAAGACCATAAAACATCATAGCTCAATTGAGAAAAGAGACAAGATTTAAACTACAACTAAACACTTGTTATTCCTTGTATTGATTTCCTTGAAATAATACACAAAAATGCATGAAATTAACTCACAAATCACCTAATAAACCAGACTATACAATAACAAATGCAGTCATACAAGAGAGAAAATGGAGAGAATGAGAAATTGATGGGATGGGAAGGGGGTATCAAAGCCAAAGAAAAGCTTCATGGTCTGGAAACAACACATCCCAGATCTTCCATTAAGAATTCATCAATTCTAGGGCTAGTTCTACTAAATGACTTCATTCTAGAGAAAACTTTCCAAAATTCCAACCCCTACAAAAGAGAAGAAGAAAGTATAAATATCAAGAGGGCAATTCCAACATTCCACTTGAAATTGACATGTGTCCCCTCTAAATTCCTTCCTAAGAAGGTGAAAAAGCCTCTCTCCAACTTCTGTCTATAACTGCTAGTATCAAATCATTTTATTTTACCTCTCAAGTCCATCATCTCAACAATTTGATGATGAAAGAATGCAACTGATTTCTGATGTTAAAATGTATTCATGGTAAAAGTGAAAAACCAATTGAATATGGTCTTCAAAATGCAATATAATCTTTTCCAACTTATCTTTACCACATTCAAGCTTCAAAACATCTTCAAATCTACTCTTTAACAAACTCTAATGCTCAATGATGAAAAAACCCATTCTGTTACCAATGCCCCAAATTTTACAAAATGACCTATAGCATGAATTGGTGAATACCTGTGCATAATCTGACCTCATATTCAAAAAAAATTTCTCATTCTAATTTTAGTGGTATATTGGAGTGCCTATTTTGGTTAAAAATCACTCTAGTTATGGCCACTTGAAAATTTGGCCTCTGCTCCATGGCTCCATTCTAAAAGAATAAAATTTAAAAATTTAAAACATTCTATAGTTTAAACTATAGAAATTTATCATTTGCAACCAAATTTTATTCAATTACAGACTGAACGTGTACAACAATATTTGAATATTCTTTAATTTTAGAACTCCTTTTCCTCCCCGGGCCCACTGGGTGCCACTCGAGCTACCACGTGGCATCCCCTAATTGGCTACCTTGTTACTCTTTCATCACCCAGTCACTATCCAATCAACAACTACCTCATCATTGCCAACTCATCACCACATGGCACTCCATTATTGGTCAAAACTCACATCTACCTCATCAGTGCTATCGGGGTTCACTGCCATGTGTTGTCACCACATCAACCCTTGCCATGTCGCTATGGTAATTCTCATGCATCTTTCATTTGGCAGCATAGTGATGACCACATGATCAAGGCATGTGGTGAAATCTCCTCCTTCTGAGCTCATTTATCTTTCATCAAATTTTTGAGTTTTTTCGATGACTTGCTAAGTCGCTAGCCAGATTTTTGATTTTTTCTAGCTAGCAAGGTAGCAAGTTGCCAGGTTTTGGACTTTTTTGATTAGTTGGCTATGTCGATGTCATCAACCCTAGTGCAGTTATTCAATAGAAATTTTACTTGTTTTTGGCCAACCACGGGCCCACCTGTGTGCACAACCTGTGACTTCCAAAATAACCTGTGTCTTTAAGACATATGTCATTGTGTAATGAGGAGTATTTAAATGTTATAAAATACCCTCGCATGGGAAATATGGGACTAAAGGTTTCCTTTCTTCTATGCTCTAACACATAGCTATGGCATTTACAGCTTCTACTTCACGTTGGAATCTCCCCTTTATTGTTTTGGAATTACTTTTGCTTTGAATTGACCTACGACTTTATCTTTTTGTCTTAATGCAAGCTTCTTCCTCTTGTTTGAATACATGGGGCTTTTACTGTGGGTTTCTTTCTTCCTTATATTCATGTTACCTTCCTATAAAACTTCTCCAACTCCCTGTCAATGTGTGAGAATGGATTTTTAACATGCCTACCACATGCTTTATTTGTAGGTGTCTTATTTTTTGTTTGCGTTGGTTCTTTGTCTTCTCTTCAAACATGGCACCACTTTCTTAATGCTACTCTGCTCTCCATGAATCATAAAATCCTAATTTTTTTTTCTTTGTTAGCTTTAATAGTTTGTGTAGCGTCCATTTTCTTCAGTGGAAGCTTCTTTTAACACTAATATCATCTACCCTTTGACCTATGCTATCTCTTCTTTAGAATGCGTGTTCTTTTAGCTTGACTGTGGCTTTTGCTTGCTTGAGAAACAAATGTGGTTGCTTAGTAAATCAGCTGCCTCCTCTTTTTATGTCACGGCCTGGATTCCCATTTGCTTCTTTTTATGGATTTTTGGCATGATCTTCTAGAATTGGCATGTTCTATCCTCTTTTCTACCATGTGTTTGCTCCTTTTCTTGCAATTGTGTGGGCTTTTCATGCATTGGAATCGACTTCTTCTAAAGCCAACCCTTGCTACTGTTGAAACAAACCTTGCATACCATTCATTTTCCTTTGTATTATATAACCCCTTTTATGGAATAATGAGTCAAGGTAGGCCATGGATGATGTGTGAGACATTTCTCTTCTCCATTTAAAAAAGAAAAAAAAAAAAACCTTCTATGGAGTGCAGACTCCACTCACCATTAATTATTTAATCATCTCAATTTATACTTTGCTCCCTTTACAAATTTCAATTCTTTTGGGGAAAGTTAATTTTCTTTTCCATTTCCTTTGATTTACGTTCTTGCTTTGAACTCGCACATGAACTCAAATGTTTGATAGAAACTAGACCAAATTTCTTAGGGAGCTTAGGTTCATCCATCCACCTTCTATCCAAGCACCTTCTCATGAATAGAAGAAATGAACCATACCATCTATTGAAAAGATATCCTTAGCAACAAGAACCTTTATCATACCTAAGGAGATGTAGAAAATGCAAAGCATTTCTCTAATGCTGATTGGCCAGGAAAAAGAATACCAATTGATCTTAAAATCATTGGTCATATACAAAATGATATGGTTGGATCCATATAACTTTGTTTTAAGGAATGAAGACACCAATCCTATTTATCAATGGCATACTTTGATCATTGTTATGGATACAATTCCATATCATTAGTTTCCCTCAAAAGATGACAGTTTTCACACTTGATCCCCATGTGATTCTTTTATAGATCATTTTCACTTTAAAACTCAGGGTATATCTAGGATCCCGAGACATCCATCAGTCTGAAGCAGTTGGAGCCCAAAATGGGTCCGGCTAAATTTTTTTTCTTTTTCGAACAATGTATTTGTAAATTAATCCATCAAATACCTCAAATTGAATAGAAACCAATTTGATCATTGGATCATCACTTAAAACTCATTTTATCTTGGTTCCTTAAACTATGATTTACTGATAAGAAGGCCTGATAACTAGCTTTAAAAACTGACATAAACACCGAGCCAGGCTCTAAAAACTAGCACACTAACTCTTTTTTTTGCATACTTTTACCCTGTCAAATCTCGTCATATGAAGAATTCCCAGTCAAAAGATATTTGTCATCAATTTTTCCTTCTCAGAATTACTTGCAAGTAAACAAGTCAGAAAACAACAAATTGGGTTTGGATTTGGCTTTGAAAACTGGGCAAATGAGCACATGGAGAAATGAAAATTGGGGCATTGGTTCTCTATCATGAGGAAATTATGGATCGGCAATTTGGGCTCATGAAAAATATCTAGGCACAAATGGTGAGCATTCAAAATGGGCTACTCAGATTTTGCATATTTAAACAATGATAGGAAATAAATTTTTGCAAATGGAATTGACCTGGGAAATTGTGCAAATGGATTTTTCATGACTTGCAAACTAACACATTTGGAGTACTTTCAATGGAAAACATAGTGGTAGAATCCATTTGATCTAGCTAATCATAGATCTCAAGGTATAACATCACAAACAAGGGTTCAGACAAATATGGAAACGCTGACACCAATAAAAGATAGAAATTCCATTCGAAATCACGTTTGAAAACCAATCAAACTAATTTGTCATAAGCTGAAACTTGAAACATAACAAGTCTCTGACATCTAAAATGTAGTGCAAAAGGAATTTTAGCATTCAGGTCAACTGGGTCAATGTTATAACATGTCAAACAGGGCTTCCTAGAATTATGAACAACTTACACAAATGCACAAAATAGTAAATGACCAACTTTGAGGGATTCAAAATCTTGTCAAATGGACTCAAAATGAATTGAAATCTGAAACATAGGTTCTTAGGTATGGACACTAAACACTTCCAAAGAAAAAAATCACAAAAATTTTTTGGGTTTGAGATATTCAGATGTAAACATGGCCTCCTATCGTTGTCTAACATGGGTGAAAATGCAGATTTGGGATTTGCTCAAAACAAGACTTCACGAAAAGGCTCAGAATCTCAATTTAACTTCATGGAAAAAGTGGACAGCTAAATGGAAGGTGTTAGAAAAATTAAACACCTCGGAGGCCTCAAAAGTATAGCTAGGCACATACACATTTATGGGAACTTATGGGGCTTGATTTGACTCAAAATTTGAAATAGATGCTCAAAATGAGAATGCAATTTTGAGCGCCAACAATTTCAACTTAGAGCAACACCAAACATGAATTTTTTAAATTAGACTCAGATAAGACACAACCAAGAGACCCCTAAATTAGCTATGATGAAAATTTGATTCAATTTTGGAAGCAACAGAGGTTGGGTGATACTTCTCAGTAAGCCAGGTGATATAGGATCGACAATAATTATCCTACGACAAAACTTTCTATAGTCAAGTAATACTTTTGGTTGATGTGATAGTTTTCATGAAGTAATGCAATAGACCTGATAACCACAGTATGATATAGTTTTCAATTATCATGCGATACTTTCTCAGGTGCAAAATATCACACGATATTTCTCAAGAGGCTGTGCAATAAAGGGCTAGTGAACTGTGTAAAATGTAACTTAATACATAAAAGACCTATGTTATAATTTGATTTCTTGAATGTCTTAGACCAAAATGCAATATTGATACCATAGAAGTTTAGTTTATAGCAAAAAACACCATGGTTTAAAAATAGTAAGGGAAATGAACATGTCTCAAACATTTGGACAAGGGATAAAGAAACCTTTCCAACATAAGCAATTGTGATATCAAAAAAAAATCCTACGAATGTTAATGCCATGTTTAATGTTTGAGAATATTTACACAAGTCTTTTCACAATCAAAGACACATTCCAAGTAGAACTACCTAAGGCCATGGTTAATTACTCAACACCTTGGCTCACACTAAGTTCCCCTTTACCTTACCCAAATTGGTTTCCCATAATAGATATTGGATTTATCATGGAGTTTCTATTAGCACAACCAATGGGACACAAATGGTGAGTGTAAAATCTTGGGGTGATCTAGGTAGTCCACTAGGACTAGTCCTTGCACCAAGATGTTGAGAAGATAAATAATGTAGCTTCTATCCCAACGGTACTTAGCAAGGGTCTTGTTCACAACACTCCTATTGCACATATGAATATGCCACCCTACCTTGTGATAGGTAACTAATCTCATGTCCAGAAGACTAACTTAAGCATTCTTGCTTAGTATTTTCCTCATGGGCCCAATCCCACAAGTACTTCTACTAATAGAAGACAAGTGCTACACCCCCAAGGCTTTAGCCTTTGTTAAGAAGTTTGTGATTATAATGAGTCAGGTAAGCTAGGTTTTTCTAATTCCCACTTTGGGCCACTCCTTTTGGTATCTTTAGACCAATAGCACACCCTCTAAAGGTAATATCTCTCTAGAAGATAGCAACAAAATAGATCCACTTGTTGGCGTTTTAAAATGTACAAAAAAATACTAAGCGAAAAAAGGCTTAATACCAAGATAAAAGTACATACACAACCTAAAGGCTAGCCAATTATTACTTACAATTGCACATGCAAAGTACTTGGACCCAACTTTAGCAAAACCATAGATGGTTTTCTGTTCTTTTGGCTCTGCAAAACCAGGGTGGGTATACCCAGGGATGATTCAAAACTAGAAAACTTGTATGAGGTTTATTCTTAGTTTTATTATGATTCTCATCTCACAATCCTCCAAACATATACATAATTCCTACTAACTAGATAAACACATCCCATGAAATAGATATGGCTAAGAATTCTTCTATAGATCTGCAGATGTCCTTAACAATAGTGGCTAACTGTAGTTAAAACATTCCATGCAGACAAGTGCTGGCCTACTTTGAAGATTTACAGGAAATAAAAGTAAAATTTGATTTGATGATGCATTTGAATAACCATTTATAATATATTTCTCCTTCAACTGAAATAACTTGATCAGTGCCTAATCCATTGGGGTTTAGAGTCTATAGAAAATTCTTAGATCTAATTTGTTGCCTTACGACAAATTCTATCAGCAATTCTTATCAGAATTTATCATTCAAAATCCTTTTCAATACTTAAGGAATCTCATCACATTCATTAAAGCCTTTATTTAATCCATTGAATTAACAAAAATGATAAGTGGATATACAACCTAACTAGATTGCATTCAATTGCACAAGCTTTTACTCATACAACATCAAGGTAGCTAAGTATTTAAAAGGAGACAAAATTCAAATAAAAACTGATATGGGGATAGTTCATAATTTGTATTCATTTCCTTTAAAAATGGTATATCCTTTACAATAGACTCAGAATGGCCTTCAGAAAGAAACACAACTCATTCTATATCCACGTATTCTCAAAGAATTGACAGAAAAATACATTACAAACTTGCTTTCAAAATTTAGACCAAAAAAAAACTAAGCATTATACTTAGAAGAAATAAAATTCGGACCATCCTTTAGCCTTGGAATCTCACTTAAATAGTGTGAGATGCAACAAGCTTTGGGCTAAAGAAAGTGATAGGTGTCCTTTTACAAAAATAGGGTAAATTACCCCTTTTCAAAAGAAAACTGAACAAATAAAACAAAAAAAATAAAACAGAAGGCAGATGATAGTTGGAACATAAAATCTTCAATCTTTTCCTTTTCTCTAACTGCTCCCTATTGGTAGTGCTTTGATTTATGCAATTTCTTCCCAGACAAATATTTCTCTTTTAGTGGGCCAATCACATTCCTTAACTGTTGTTAATTCATCCATAGTTTTCTGCCACCTGGCATCAGTAATCACCCTTCCTTCTATGATAAACCTATTCACTTCGGTTTCAATCTTGAAAAGGGTATCAATTAGTTCATTGAAAAGACATTCATCAATACCATCTTGGAGAATGGATACCACTTGTGGCAAGTCTATATTGTGATCAAAAGAATTAGACCACTCATCAAAAAAATTTAACTTATCATCAGAATCAATAACAGAAGGAATCAAAGAATAGAAACCATTTGTTAGCATTTTCAATTTGCTTTGAATTACTGCCAGCTTCCCTGTGAAGATTTGCAATAAGTCTTTCACTTTGTCTATACCCTCTTTCATAGTAATAACTTTATCTGGGAGATCTGGCTTCTTGGCTAACAAGGGTATCATCTTATCAAAAAATTGCATATATGGTCCCCATTGTTGAAAAATAGTCTCAAGCCATCTAACTGCACCCATGCATACCTATTCTACAGATTGTAAACTGATGAATGTATTATAAGTATCCTGAGATATTCTTTTCAGAATGCTAATTCTATGATTTAATACATTCATCAAAGCATTTTTCTTGGTATTCTTGTCAACCTTGGAAACTTCTGTTTCTACACTAATCACAGGCACTGACACTGTTGTTCCCATAAGCATTCCTTCTGTTTGGGCCTCTACTTCTACTATGTGCCTTCTTTCTTCCTCTTGCCTTGGTGCATGTTCTACCTCTACTGCTATCTTGAGCTGTTCTTTGAGGGATTTTATTTCTATTTCCAGAATCTTAATTTTTTCCTCCAACTCCTCTATTCTTTGTTTCTGTACATGGCTCATTTTGAGCTCTTCTTCATATGTTATCCTAATATCAAGGCATTCATTGAACATTGTAGCTAACTTATCCTCAATTTCATCAACCTTTTCCTCATTCATAAGAGAAAAATGTTTTACCAAACTAGAGATTTCCTTCCCAGTAGTGCATTCCAATGTCCACACAACCATATTGCCCTGAGCAGTTTCTTCTATATCCATCATCTTAGGCTTCTTGGTGTTAGCGGCCACACTCCATACTGCTAGGGTTTTAGTGTCCACATTAAAACCTGACCCTCTTTTAAAGCCTTCACTGCTAGTGGCTTCATAACTGATGGCCTTATCTTGTCTTCTCATTTGGTCCAACACAAAGGCTTTTTCAATGTCCCAATGTGGTATTAGAATCATGCCACTCCTATGTACTAATTCCCTAGCTTCTGCAGTAGTCATTGTTTCACTTTTAGGGTCATAAGCTAATAGTTTTTCAACTAACTCTTTATTTTTCTCTGGATCTTCTCCTTTCATGAGACACAATGTGAGTTCATTTTTTTTGATTTTATAGAGAAAACTTTTAAATTTTGATGATTTAATAAAATCATCATCTTCCATGAATTTCTCAGATTGAATGAGCCTATCATCCAATCTTGATGCTGCAATTTGCATGTCAGTAGAAGCTTTTCCTACTTCAGTAGCCCTTTGGTGAAAATAATTTTTCCTAATGTCAGCAAAATACTCACTACTTCTAGACATGACTTGTATAGCTCTGCTTACCACCTTTTCAGGGATGTGCATTGTCTTTTGTCTTTTATTTCCTTGTGGCACCTAGGCTGAAGTTGATGGCTGCTCTTCTTCCACATCAATTTCTAATTGTGTATCTGGTTCAGGGGATTCTCTATTTACAATGGCTTCTTCTCCCTCTAGCTCATGAGGCATTTGTAACATAATATGGTCAAAATTCTCAATCATTTTCCTCAGATTATTATGATATGGAACTTCTATATAAAAACCCTTAAAATTATGGTTGGTCCTCTTCAAAGAATTCTCCACTTTCCTTATTTCTTCATACTTCCTTAATAACTCATCTGCCTCCCCTGTTGCTACTATGTTGGCAATTAGGTCCTCTATAGGGATAGGCTTACTTGGAGGCAGAACAAAACCTCTAATGGCCTTAACCTCATTTGCAATATAACTGTCAGGATCATACATCCTATAGGGCCCAATAGAAAATTTATACTGACCTAAATAGTCACTTAATTCCTCAAAAGCATTCTTGCCTATTTCAAAGTCTCCTACCTTAAAGGTTCTACATACAAAAGTAGGCTTATGCAGAGAGGGAGGGATCATTTCTCTATTCATCAATAGAAATTGCCAAAAGAATTCAATAATGGCCAATCTAGGGGGTAGATATTTAGGCAATAGATGAGGAGGCTATGGGCATGCAAAAACTCTGATTAAAGTACATTCTTTAAACAAAAATATGCTTCCCCAGTTATGATCTAATTTTGTTTTTTCATTTGAGAAAGAGGACCTAAGCAGAGTCTTCAAAACATTGGGTGCCCTAAAGAAAGTATGATCTAGCTGCCTCATAATAATAGAACTGAACAAATTGAAAAAAACTAGGACATTTGAATAGAAGAAATTGTTATGCCAAATACAAGTCCAGAGTTGCACAAGTAACTCACCAAATTCATCAGAAGTTTGATCAATGAAGTCTCCACTGATGTACCCAATGTTTCTATATAGGATAAGGTGCATCAATAATGAATAATGGTGGAACTTGAAATCTTTCAGCTCTCCTTTCTTATCGTCAGAAATTTGCATGTGCATACTGTCAATGATAAAGGCCACATAATCATACTCCTTATGGTGAAAAGGATCATGTATGTTGCATGCCATCAGAAAAAGAGAACCATATACACAATCCTCTGCACCATCACTTCCCAATACTTTGTGCAACCCATACACTATGTTTTTTAAATAATTTTTGAACCTACTCAAAGGTAAAAACTCTCCCACCTTTTTTGGAATTAACCTTGCCTTCTTAACTCTGTAAGGAATGTGCGGCAGCATGACATTGTTTACAAAATAGGTTTTATTCCTAGAAAATTTTCCTTGTAAGTCCACAATGTCAATAGGTACATCCATTTATCCCATCAATCCAAAAGCCTTAATAAAAGAAGTTATGTCTAATGTACATAATACACTCCCATTATGCCTATGGAAAGTCCTGGTTACTAGATTGTATGAATTTATTAGGGCCTTCAATAGATCAACATCAACGAACACTTCTGGGAAAATTAATTTTTCCATATTTCTATTCCATGGGTTATATACTGGCACATTCTCTATTCTATTCTGATAAAATTACATGAAAAGATCATAACCAATAATTCTAGGGCATTCAGCATCTCAAACAAAAGCATAAGGGTCTCTGAATATATGATCATTTGTAGAAATTGCATTTGACAACCTTGGAAGGAGTTTTAGCCAATCTTCTGCATGCTTGTTTGGTTTTCTAACCCTTGTCTTCTTTTCTGTTTTGACAGCAAATTTCTTCCTTTTTCCTTCTGGTGTGACTTCTACCACATCATCACCCTCGTCCTCGACTTCAAATTTTTCTGTGTGCACCTCTTTAACTTCTTGGTCGGCCATTTTTTTTTTTACTATACTTTGAATTCTTTTTCAATTTTCATAGGATACACAGAGCTCTGTAGCTTTCAAAACTTCAGAACAGCTCAGAAAAAAGCTTCTTGAGGCTGGCAATTCAATTAAATCCTTGAGGTTTTAATTATATATTTGCCAACCTTTTTAATAAATTTAGCATGCATGAGCTTTAAAACTTATGATCGCAAGTCACCATCAGGGTATATCAGCCACAAAATTGGATTTTGATTGTACTTTTCAAAGCCTTATTTTTCTTGGCTATAGTAATTTTGTCCTTTTTTGCTTATCTGTCGTGACACATCAAAGTTTCTTTCTTATATGACTATCTTCCATTCTTATGCTGAGTCAAACCTTCAATCTTCATGATGCCGGAAATGCTCTCGATGGATCTCTATGGTCACTCAGAGAAGCTTCAAAATTCCCTAATCATAGGAACATAATGATGCTTTTACACTATTTTGCAAATCCCTTTTACGTTCCTACAACACCTTTTACCATATATTTTCTCTTTTACGATTTAAGCTTCTTTCGTATAAGCGTAAAGATCCTTAATTGTGTGTTATTACCTTTTACGCTTATACGTAACCCTTTACACCAGAACATCAAAAACCTTTCTACTAACATCTTTGTTCTTACAATTCAACATTCCTCGTGTGAGCGTAAAACCCTCACTCAAGCTGTCCTTCTATCCTTTACGCTCCTATGTGCACATATTTGTGGAGACCTTGGAAATTCCCTCTATGTTGTTTCGCTTTCTTCATTTATCAGGACATCGTAAGGCTTCAAAACTTATCTTCTGCTCTTACGACTTAGCTTTATTCGTATCATTAGAGAGCCCTCTCAATTGCTATTACGGTCTCACATTTTCCTTTTATTGTATAAGCTTAAAGCCCTTTTTCTTGATCTTCCTTTTCACCTCTTTATGCTTACACGCTGAGACTAGACCCGTAACCACGAGAAAAGGAAAAACAAATCTTCATCCATACGCTTAAACTTACAAGCGTGAGGGCATAATATCAAAAACTTAAGTCATGTATCACAAGGGATGGGCCCATCTGACATAAATGTCATGCCTCCATCTGATTTGCTGCAACTGGGCCCTTCTGACACTACAACAGGTCCCATATGATTCCTTTACCACTAAAACAAAGCTTTATAGTTGATCGCAAATCCAAGAATCGTAGACACATAAACACCATGGAACCTTTCCTTCATCCTTATGAAAAATCCTTTACTCGTAACACCATAATATGCTCGCGCGCCCTTCAGATCACGCTTTATGCCTTTACACTACCCATTGAAACGTATATGCGTAGATCACACTGTAGGCTTCCCCACTCCTTCGCTCAAGGTATTTACTCGTAAGCCCATAACAAGAGCTTTTCAAAGTGTGATAAATCCTTTACGCCTCTTTGCTATATCAGAAAGCGTGGCCACATAAACCAAAAGCAAAAGGCATTCTGTTGTTTCATGAAATCTCACACCTTAAGAACATAACAGACTAACTTAAAACATTTTACAACTCCTTCTGAGAAATTCAAAAGGGATGCCATCAATTTCAAACCTGGGATAATTTCATGGCTGTTTTAGGAGATCAACCTAGAGAAATAAATAGACTCTGATAACACATGAAACAGGGTAAGACTAGGGAAACCTAAAAACTCAAATGATTTCTCACCATAATTTTCAAAAAAAAATTGCAAGTGTGAAAAATCAGACCAATAGTGGCTCTGTCTGGGGATGATAGACTACTTGAGTCTATGCAAGAAATCATAATCTATGGGAGATCAGACCACACAATCGGTGCAAAAAAATGACAACTTCTTCAGAGAGCACAAAGCAACACACAAAATTAAGGAACCAAACTGCACAAGGATACTTACAAGGATTTATAGAAAATACAAAATGACAGGAAACCCTAAAACTATTGTTCATGGAAGAAAATAAGTATCAAGAACTGTCCATGAACTGGCAATTCAAGAATATTGTCAAATATATCTTTTAGTATATAAGAATCTTCACCCTAAGTATTTTCAATGAGATATGGGCCTAACCAAATAGGATCAAATTTTCCATGTTTTCCTTTATCTTCAATTCTAGCATTCCACATTAAGACTAAATCTCCATTTTCAAATTTCTTGCTTACAATTATTTTATCATAGAGTGTCTTGACTTGCAATTGCAACTTTTGGTTATTTAAAGATGCTTCTCTTCTGGTTTTAGTCAGTCCTACCAATTCATCCATTCTTTCTTGCATTTCATCTGTAGTATCTTCATCATACACCTAGATGTAATTGTAGAGTCCCATCAAGTTGTTCTGAGGCATTTTGGCTTGAATCCCATACACTAAATCAAATGGAGCTACACCATTTTCTTTCTTTACAGTTACTCTGTCAGCCCATATTTCCAACTGTAACTTGGAATCCCATGCCTTTTTATTATCATCCAAGGTTCTCTTAATGACCTTCAACAGGCTCTTATTTGTGGACTCAACTTGTCCATTCCCTTGTGGATGATATGGAGCAGATGATGACCTTGTCATTCCATATTTATCACAAAACTTGATGAACTCCTCAGATCTGAAGCACATAGCATTGTCTATTACAATTCTCTGTGGACATCCAAATCTAGAAATAATATTATTCAATAGGAAATTATTGACCACTTTACTTGTTGCATTTCTTGTGGAGATAGCCTCTACCCATTTTGTAAAGTAGTCAGTAGCAACCAAAATCTAAGAATAGCCAGTGCTAGACTTGGGAAAAATCCCTCCTATGAAGTCCAAACCCCATTGTTGAAAAGGTGCTTGAATCTCCGCTGGCTTTAATGGGGTATTTCCTGAGAACTTTAGCTTTCCAGCAAGCCTTTGCCAAGGATTGCACTTCCTAACCATAACTTGAGCATCCTTGAAAGGGGAAGGCCACTAGAATCCAACCCTCATTATCTTATGTGCAGTAGTTTTGGCCATATACTACCCCCCACACACTCTAGCATGCATTTCTTTCAAAACCTCTTTTGCCTTTTCCTTATCAACACATTTCAATAATACTCCCTCAAAATTTCTCCACCATAGGTTGCTTTGGACAATTACATACCTGATGGCTTGCAATTTAGTATTCCTCTTTCCATTGTCAGGCAAATGGGGAGGAGCTTCCATATGTTGCAAGTAATATATGACATTGGTGTACCAATCACATTGGTCCATGTGACATAAGTCAGCTCTGAGATCATCATTTACCAGATTTATCTGATTAGCCTCTAGATTAGTTTCAGCCATGATTTTGGCCAAACCTTGACCTCTTACTAACTTTTTTATTTGTATATCAATGTTAAATTCCTAGATTCTATTGATCCATCTACACCTCTTGCCTGATAGTTCCTGTTGAGAGAATATATCCTTGACCTCAGAACTAGGTACAAAAGCGATAACAGTAGCACCTACCAGGTAACATCTAAAAGCTTTTACAGCTTTACCAAAGCATATGCTTTCTTTTTCATTTATTTCATACTTCAGTTCAGCAGGCTGTAGTGACTTACTGAAAAAGGCAATCGGCTGCTCATATCCTTCTTGATTCTTCTGCAATAAGACTGTAGCTACAGTATGGAATGATGCAAAAGAGAAAATATGCATGGGTTTTGCATAATCTGGGGTCCTCAGCACTGGAGCATTTTTTCTTCCAATTTTTATATCCTAGAATGCTTGTGAAGGTTCACCATTCCAATCTATAATGGCTCCCTTCTTAAGCATCTTTGAGATGGGTCTACTAATTTCAGCAAAATTGGTAACAAATCTCCTCAAAAAATTGACTTGGCCAAAAAAGGACTGAATTCCTTTCACATTTTTTGGTTTGGGGACTTTATCAATAGTTGCTACCCTTTCAGGATCTATTTTTACCCCATCCTTAGACACTATGTGTCCTAATTCCTTTTGTGACCCTGAATGTGCATTTCTTTGGGTTTAAAGATAATCCATATTCCAAGGCTTTTATAAAGATTTTTCCAAATGTTTGCAGTGATCTTCAGCCTTATTAGAATATGCTGTAAGATCATCTTGGTACACAACCATAAATTTGTCAATATACTCATGAAATGCTACATCCATGGCTTTTGGAAAGTAGCTCCTGCATTAATCAAGCCAAAAGGAATCCTTACATACACATACATTCCCCATGGGGTTGTGAAGGCTATCTTGAACTGTTCACTTTCTTTTACTAGAACTTGATTATATCCAGAGAAACCATCCATCATTAACATTAATTCAGAGCCAGTCACTTGTTGCAACATGGCTTCCATATTAGGTAAGCCATAATTGTCTTTCAGAGATGTAATGTTTAGATTTATAAAATCAACACAAAGCCTAATATCTCCATTCTTCTTCCTGACAGGAACCAAGTTTGAAACCTAGGTGGAATGCCTGATTGGTTTGATTATCCCACCATCTCTTAATTTTGTCAGTTCTTCTTGCATTTTTGGGGCAAGGGTAGGATTGATTGGTCTCTATTTTTGCCTGAAAGGTCTTACATTTTCCTTCAATGGTATGACATCCTCGAACAGATCCTCCCTATAAGCCTTAAGGTCATCATATGACCAAGCAAAAAAATGTCTGTATTTTCTAAGTAGGTCAATCAATGTTTTCCTGATTTCAATAGGCAAATTTTGGCCAATATAAACCCTTTTAGGAACTTCATCAGTACCCAAGTTTATTTCTTCTAACTCCTAAGATTTGGGGTCATTTGCTCCTGATTTTACTCTATCTTGGTTATCAAAAATATTTTCCAAGACTACTAACCCCTTCGACATCTTATTTCTTTTCAATTGCATTATCTCTTGACCAAAAATTGTTTCCTTCCCATTTATGTTTTCAATCAGTCCACTGCAATCCATCTCTTGACTGTGGTACTTGTCTTCATTTAACAAAAAATTTGTAATATCTTTGTCATCTTCAAAAACCTGCCAATTTTCAATGTTGTCAGGTATGGAAGGTCTTTTTTGCACCTCAATGTGGGAGATTCCTGCAAATGATATCTCTTTTAGCTTGATTGCTACATTTGCCAATAGATTAGCCATCTTATTTTGGGTCCTATCTCTCCATGAGATCCCAAATGCATCAAAGAATTCTATTTGATCCTAGAATGCATTTCTATATTGTCTCAATCTCCTATTCATGGATGAGTAGGTTCCTTTGATCTGAGAGATAATTAGTTCAGAATCCCCTATGACACATAATTTCTTAATTTTATGATGTATGGCAACTTTGAGTCCTAGTAGAAATGCTTCATATTCTGCAATATTATTAGTGCAGGTAAACTTCAAGGTGAATGAATACCTAAAAGTGTTATTTTCAGGGGACACAAAAACTACACCTGCCCCTACACCCTCTTTAGAACTAACCCCATCAAAGAACATTGTCCATAATTTTGGTGAATTCATGCAATATTCAACTTCATTTTCAATGATAGCAGGTAAGTTTTCAACTTCCTGAATAATTAATTCAGCCCTGAAAGTATTAATCCCATTATCTAGGAAACCAGTGGTATCTTTGTCAATTTCTTCACCTAAAATGTGGTTAACCCTTGGTTCCCTATTTACCCTAACAACTTTGTCCCCTATATGAAAAGTGGCATAAGTAAGATCACATTGTAGGCTTCCCCCCATGGTAGCACTCCATTTTCTAGAGAGTAACATTCTGTAGTGTGGAGGTATATCTACCACAAGGAAAGACATGGTTAATTCTACTTCAGGATATGCAGCTAGTTTGAATGGTAACGCATTTATGGTACCTATGACTAGGACTTCCCTAGCATCCATCTCTCTACATTTGCCCCGCTTGGTATCCACCTTCAATCCTAAGGCTTCCATTACTTTGAAAGGCATTATAGTGTTGGAAGCTCCTGAGTCTATCATGCAATTTTTTAAGGTCTTCCCTTTTATAATTAGACTGAGGAAAAAAGGATCAATATCTTCTATGAATGCCACTGAAGAATCATCTAGAAACATTTGAGGAATCTGGGATATGATACCACTGCCCTCTATTACTAATGGGGTATGTTGGGATATAGTTTGATCTACAATAATATTATTGTTTGCTATTCCAACCAACCATGACAAAGCCTTATTCTTATGCTCTTCAATTCTAAAAAGTTCAGACAAGGGAACTTTTACAGTAATTTGAGATAACATGGATATCATATCAATAGGTTCAACCACAGTAGGTTTTACAATAGTACCTAGAGTCAAAATCTTTTGAGTAGTAGGTACCATATTTTGCTTGATAACATCAGGTTCTGATTTCTTTGGTTGCACAACTAGTTTTGTTGCTTCACTTATCTGAAATTGAACCTTCTTCTTTGGTTCCCATTTCTTACCCTTGTTTTCCTTGATCTTAGGCACATCTACATTGACTTTCTTGTTTTGATCATTCATCTTATGAGTGATGTCTTTGATGAATACACTAGATGGCCTTCCTACATCATTATTTATTGCTCTATTTCTCAAATTATAATTACTATGGACTTGTGAAATCATTTCTACTATAATTCTGTCAATTTCCTCCTTGGAGGGCATTCTTAAACTTGTGAGACCTACATTAGAAAATGTACTGCATACCTTATCTGTATCATACCCTTCATCATCTGAAAGTACTTGCTAATGATGTAGCTGGTAAGAAATTCTTTGGCTAGTGATATCATTTTTAGGCTCTTCTGAATCAGAATCTATCAAATCATCACACATACTCACCATATTGCAGCTTATATCATCATGGCTTTTCTCTTTAGTTTCTTCTTCAGCTTGCACTCCTTGGGCTTGGGAAAATGACTGAGCAATAGCACAATAATTACCAAAATAAGGTGATTGACATATAATGCACCATGGTACATCATCATTCATATTTATAGTGTTCCTTTGTAGGGGGTCTGGAGTACCCTTATCCTTCACATTGTGGGTCTGGTTCAGAACTGGTTTAACATCTTTCCACTGAGTGGTGTAAGGGTAATTTTGCATTCTAGGCTGCCTATTGAAATTGTTGTTATTCATAGGGGGTCTTTCAACAAGATTTGGCTTATTGAAATTAGTGGGATTCATCTTCTTGAGCATTTCTAAAACTTGGCCTATAGTAGGTTCTTTGGGCTTCTTTCCTATAGGAGTTTTGTCACCCTCCCTTTTATTATTGTTCTTAGGATTAAAAAGCTTAGTATCATCCCTCCTACCTAGTTTGCCAGATGCCTTCCTATTATTCTCTATATTTACTACAACTTTATAGGCATCTCTTAAAGTTTTAGGATCCTTATCCCTCAATTGATAAGCCATTTTGCTATCAAAAGCATTGAAATAGGTTGTCAGACAGACATCTTCATTTAACCTCATAACTTGAAAAAGTTTGTACATACCTTTCTGAAATCTCACATTGAAATCAACTGTGGACTCATTTGGATTCTTCTTGATATTTTTGAACTTGTTCAACATGAATCCTGCATTAGTGTTGTCCCCATATTGCTCCTTGAACAATTTCTCCAAATCACTCTATGAGGTAATACTATCATCAGGCAACCTCCTAAACCAATCCCTTGCATCCTCTATTAGTGAATGCACAAATAATTTCATTACCATGTCTTCATGTTCAACTTCATAGTCATTCAACATATCAATGAAAATCCTCAAATGTTCTTCACTAGTAATAGCATTATTCCCAAAAAAACTTAACCACTTTATCTCTTAAACCAAATGATATGGGATGTGGGGCACCAGGAATACCAACAAATGATATTTGTCTATACTTTTCCAGGTATATAGGTTTCTTCTGGAAACTAGAAAATTTGAAGTACTAGCTATATTAGCTTGACTCAAGGGAGCAGCTTAGGACAGTTGTGGTGGGACAAATGGGACTTGGGTGCCAATAGTGGAAGATGAGGTAGGAGAAGATCGGGGTATTCCCTGAGTTGAAATTATGGGACCACTAACTGGTGCAGGATTTGTAGGTTGGATAGACAAATTGGGCCATGAAGCTAATGCAGAATTAGACTTTATGAATTGGATTTTCCTTCTAGTTTCTACAGCTTGAGCTTCATTCTCAACCTTCTTAAGTTCTTTTGCAAGATCTTCCCTCTCTTTTCGAGCCTTCTCAAGATCTAGATCTAATTTTGACATGGAGGGTTGTATAGGTTTTCTTGGTATAGCTCGAGGCTCATTTATTTGGATTCCTATAGCCTTGCCTTTCCCTTTATCTGGAGCTTTTACAGTGGGCTCTACAGGATCAACTTGAACAGGTTTATAGGCTTGGACTTGAGAAATAACTGGTTCTTGCCTTTGATTTAGGCATTTCTCCTATTCTTAAACTTTAGCTCTCAGATTATCAACATCTCCAAAAACATCCTTATGAAGAGTTGTGGTATTCTCTTCTAACTTTTTATTTTTCTCTTTCAAAGCGGCCATCCTTCTTAGCAGAGCATCTCTTTCTATTATGGCATCCAAGGTGGCTTGCTCCTTCTCTTTTTCAAGACGAATGCATTTAGCTTCTTCCTTAGCAATCCATTTCTTCAAAAATTCTATTTCAGAGTGCACTTCTTTAGGATCTGTAGAAGTTGCCTCAGAATCAGTAGGGTCATCCAGATCTATAAGGTTTGGTTCTACATATGGGGCTACTCTGGGATTAAAAGGATTATCATATGAACTCCTAAATCCTAGCCTATAATTCATATCTGCTACAAGATCTGATCTTAATGAAGGAATTCCCATAGTAGACACGTCTTTGTCTTGAAAAACTCTCTCATCTGGTAATGGGGTACTAAAAATGCCTCCTAAGAGTCTTGTAGTTTTTGATTCAGAGCTAAGTGAAGAAGACTCTCTTCCTATTACTGGTTGATAATGGGAATTGACAGATGCATTACCTCTAGGTTTCCAAGTGGGATTTGGATCTGTCTTTTTCTTATTTTGGTTCTTCCTACCACCTTGGGGTAGATCAGTATACATTGATACATTGGGATTTTCTCTCATGTAAGCTCTTGTGTTTTTTCTCTTGTCAGCCATATTCACCTTTTGTTACAATAAGCACTAGCTTCAAAACCTTGACTGAGTCGCCACCCTATTTAGGGAAAATATATAATGACACTTTTGCTGACTGAATACACAAGTAGAGACAAAAATATATGGCATAGACATACCAATCACTGATGTCATAAGACTGCAACTCTTTCTTGTTAGATAAGACACTTGAATAGGCTGGGTACGTCAGTGTTTAACAATGGTACTTGGGCTCTATCTTCTTTAAAATTCTCAAGGTTTGACACTAAAAGATTCCCTTATAACCACAAGCAAAACATAGATCACATGACACACACGTACACAACAGGACCAAAGAAACTGTAGTACTTTTCATAGATGTGTTGGACAACTCCCCAGTAGAGTCACCATTTTGTTGGCATTTTAAAATGCAAAAAAAACTACTAAGTGACAAAAGGCTTAATAACAAGATAACAGTACATACACAACCTAAAGACTAGCCAATTCTTACTTACAATTGCACATGCAATGTACTTGGACCAAACTTTAACAAAACCACAGATGGTTTTCTGCTCTTTTGGCTCTGTAAAACCAGGGTGGGTATACCCAAGGATGATTCAAAATTGGAAAAATTGTTTGACGTTTATTCTTAGTTTTATTATGATTCTCATCTCACAATCCTCCAAACATATACATAATTCCTACTAACTGGATAAACACATCACATGAAATAGATATGGCCAAGAATTCTTCTATATATTTGCAGATGTCCTTAACAATAGTGGCTAACTATAGTTAAAACATTCCATGTAGAAAAGTGCTAGCTAACTTTGAACATCTAAAGGAAATAAAAGTAAAATTTGATTTGATGATGCATTTGAATAACCATTTATAATATATTTCTCCTTTAGGTGAAATAACTTGATCAGTGCCTAATCCATTGGGGTTCAGAGTCTATAGCAAATTTTTAGATCTAATTTGTTGCCTTACAACAAATTCTATCAGCAATTCTTATCAGAATTTATCATTCAAAATCCTTTTCAAAACTTAAGGAATCTCATCACATTCATCAAATCCTTTATTTAATCCATTGAATTAACAAAAATGATAAATGGATATACAACCTAACTAGATTGCATTCAATTGCACAAGCTTTTACTCATACAACATCAAGGTAGCTAAGTATTTAAAAGGAGACAAAATTCAAAAAGAACTAATATGGGGATAGTTCATAATTTGTATTCATTTCCTTTGAAAATGGTATATCCTTTACAATAGACTCAGAATGGCCCTTAGAAAGAAACATAGCTCATTCTATATTCATGTATTCTCAGAGAATTGATAGAACAATACATTACAAACTTGCTTTCAAAATCTGGACCAAAAACAAACTAAGCATAATACTTAGAAGAAATAGAATTTAGACCATCCTTTAGCCTTGGAATCTCACTTAAATAGTGTGAGATGCAACAAGCTTTGGGCTAAAGAAAGTGATAGGTGTCCTTTTACAAAAATTGGGTAAATTACCCCTTTTCAAAAGAAAACCGAACAAATAAAACAAAACAAATAAAACAGAAGGTAGATGACATCTGGAACATAAAATCTTCAATCTTGTCCTTTTCTCTAATTGCTCCCTATTGGTAGTGCTTTGATTTCTGTGATTGCTTCCCAGAAAAATATTTCTCTTTTAGTGGGCCAATCACATTCCTTAACTGTTGTTAATTCATCCATAGTTTTCTACCACCTGGCATCAATAATCACCCTTCCTTCTATGATAAACCTATTCACTTCGGCTTCAATCTTGAAAAGGGTATCAATTAGTTCATTGAAAAGACATTCATCAATACCATCTTGGAGAATGGATACCACTTGTGGCAAGTTTATAATGTGATCAAAAGAATTAGACCACTCATCAAAATTTTTAAACTTGTCATCGAAATCAATAACAGAAGGAATCAAAGAATAGAAACCATTTGTTAGCATTTTCAATTTGCTTTGAATTACTGCCAGCTTACCTATGAAGATTTGCAATAATTCTTTCACTTTGTCCATACCCTCCTTCACAGTAATAACTTTATCTCGGAGATCTGGCTTCTTGGCTAAAAAGGGTATCAACCTGTCAAAAAATTGCATATATGGTCCCCATTGTTGAAAAATAGGCCCAAGGCATCTAACTGCACCCATGCATACCTGTTCTGCAGATTGTAGACTGATGAATGTATTATAAGTATCCTGAGATATTCTTTTCAGAATGCTGATTTTATGATTTAATACATCCATCAAAGCATTTTTCTTGGTATTCTTGTCGACCTGGGAAACTTCTATTTCTACACTAATCACAGGTGCTGACACTGTTGTTCCCATAAGTATTCCTTCTTTTTGGGCCTCTACTTCTACTACGTGCCTTCTTTCTTCCTCTTGCCTTGGTGCATGTTCTGCCTCTGCTGCTATCTTGAGCTGTTCTTTGAGGGATTTTATTTCTATTTCCAAAATCTTAATTTTTTCCTCCAACTCCTCTATTCTTTGTTTCTATACATGGCTCATTTTGAGCTCTTCTTCATATGTTCTCCTAATATCAAGGCATTCATTGAACATTGCAGCTAACTTATCCTCAATTTCATCAACCTTTTCCTCATTCATAAGAGAAAAATGTTTTACCAAACTAGAGATTTCCTTCCCAATAGTGCTCTCCAATGTCCACACAGTCATATTGCCCTGAGCAGTTTCTTCTATATCCATCAACTTAGGCTTCTTGGTGTCAGGGGCCACACTCCATACTGCTAGGGTTTTAGTGTCCACATTAAAACCTGACCCTCTTTTAAAGCCTTCACTGCTAGTGGCTTCATAACTAATGGCCTTATCTTGTCTTCTCATTTGGTCCAACACAAAGGCTTTTTCAATGTCCCAATGTGGTATTAGAATCATGCCACTCTTATGTACTAATTCCCTAGCTTCTACAGTAGTCATTGTTTCACTTTTAGGGTCATAAGCCAATAGTTTTTCAACTAACTCTTTATTTTTCTCTGGATCTTCTCCTGGCATGAGACTCTTGTTTGATTTTATAGAGAAAACTTTTAAATTCTGATGATTTAATAAAATCATCATCTTCCATGAATTTCTCAGATTGAATGAGCCTGTTATCCAATCTTGATGCTGCAATTTGCATGTCAGTAGAAGCTTTTCCTACTTCAGTAGCCCTTTGGCGAAAATAATTTTTCCTAATGTCAGCAAAATACTCACTACTTCCAGACATGACTTGTATAGCTCTACTTACTATCTTTTCACGGATGTGCATTGTCTTCTGTCTTTTATTTCCTTGTGGCACCCAGGCTGAAGTTGATGGCTACTCTTCTTCTAAATCAATTTCTAATTGTGTATCTGGTTCAGGGGATTCTCTATTTACAATGGCTTCTTCTCCCTCTGGCTCATGAGGCATTTGTAACATAATATGGTCAAAATTCTCAATCATTTTCCTTAGATTATTAGGATATGGAACTTCTATATAAAAACCCTTAAAATCAGGGTTGGTCCTCTTCAAAGCATTCTCCACTTTCCTTATTTCTTCATACTTCCTCAATAACTCATTTGCCTCCCCTGTTGCTACTATGTTGGCAATTAGGTCCTCTACAAGGATAGGCTTACTTGGAGGCAGAACAAAACCCCTAATGGCCTTAACCTCGTTTGCAATATAACTGTCAGGATCATACATCCTATAGGGCCCAATAGCAAATTTATACTGACCTAAATAGTCACTTAATTCCTCAAAAGCATTCTTGCCTATTTCAAAGTCTCCTACCTTAAAGGTTCTACATACAAAAGTAGGCTTATGCAGAGAGGGAGGGATCATTTCTTTATTCAGAAATAAGAATTGCCAAAAGAATTCAATAATGGCCAATCTAGGGGGTAGATATTTAGGCAATAGATGAGGAGGCTGTGGGCATGCAAAAACTCTAATTAAAGTACATTCTTTAAAAAAAATATGCTTCCCCAGTTATGATCTAATTTTGTTTTTTCATTTGAGAAAGAGGGCCTAAGCAGAGTCTTCAAAACATTGGGTGCCCTAAAGAAAGTATGATCTCACTGCCTCATAATAACAGAACTGAACAAATTGAAAAAAACTAGGGTATTTGAATAGAAGAAATATTTATGCCAAATATGAGTCTAGAGTTGCACAGGTAACTCACCAAATTCATCAGAAGTTTGATCAATGAAGTCTCCACTGATGTACCCAATGTTGCTATATAGGATAAGGTGCATCAATAATGAATAATGGTGGAACTTGAAATCTTTTAGCTCTCCTTTCTTAGCATCACAAATCTGCATGTGCATACTGTCAATGATAAAGGCCACATAATCATACTCCTTATGATGAAAAGGATCCTGTATGTCGCATGCCATCAGAAAAAGAGAACCATATACACAATCCTCTACACCATCACTTCCTAATACTTTGTGCAACCCATACACTATGTTTTTGAAATAATTTTTGAACCTACTCAAAGGTAAAAAGTCTCCCACCTTTTTTGGAATTAACCTTGCCTTCTTAACTCTGTAAGGAATGTGCGGCAACATGACATTGTTTACAAAATAGGTTTTATTCCTACCAAATTTCCCTTTTAAGTCTGCAATGTCAATAGGTACATTCATTTGTCCCATCAATCCAAAAGCCTCAATAAAAGAAGTTCTATCTAATGTACATAATACACTCCCATTATGCCTGTGAAAAGTCCTAGTTACTGGATTGTATGAATTTATTAGGGCCTTCAACAGATCAACATCAATGAACACTTTTGGGAAAATTAATTTTGCCATATTTCTATTCCATGGGTTACATATTGGCACATTCTCTATTCTATTCTGATAAAAGTACATGAAAAGATCATAACTAGTAATTCTAGGGTATTCAGCATCTCAAACAAAAGCATAAGGGTCTTTGAATATATGATCATTTGTAGAAATTGCATTTGACGACCCTGGAAGGAGTTTTAGCCAGTCTTCTACATGCTTGTTTGGTTTTCTAACCCTTGTCTTCTTTTCTATTTTGACAGTAGATTTCTTCCTTTTTCCTTCTAGTGTGACTTCTACCACATCATCACCCTCATCCTCGACTTCAAATTCTTCTGTGTGCACCTCTTCAACTTCTTGGTCAGCCATTTTTTTTTAACTATACTTTGAATTCTTTTACAATTTCACAGGATACACAAAGCTCTATAGCTTTCAAAACTTCATAACAGCTCAGAAACAAGCTTCTTGAGGCTGGAAATTCAATTAAATCCTTGAGGTTTTAATTATATAATTTCCAACCTTTTTAATAAATTTAGCATGCATGAGGTTGAAAACTTATGATCGTAGGTCACCATCAGGGTATATCAGCTACAAAATTGGATTCTAATTGTACTTTTCAAAGCCTTATTTTTCTTGGCTATAGTAATTTTGTCCTTTTTGGCTTATCTTTCGTGACACATCAAAAGTTCTTTCTTATATGACTATCTTCCATTCTTATGCTGAGTCAAACCTTCAATCTTCATGATGCTGGAAATGCTCTCGATGGATCTCTATGGTCACTCAGAGAAGCTTCAAAATGCCCTAATCGTAGGAATGTAATGATGCTTTTACACTATTTTCAAATCCCTTTTACGTTCCTACGACACCTTTTACCATATATTTCCGCTTTTACGATTTAAGCTTCTTTCGTATAAGCGTAAAGATCCTTAACTGTTTCTTATTACCTATTATGCTTATACGTAACCCTTTACACCGAAACATCAAAAACCTTTCTACAAACATATTTGTTCTTACGATTAAACATTCCTCGTGTGAGCATAAAACCCTCACTCAAGCCGTCCTTCTATCCTTTACGCTCCTACGTGCACATATCTGCGGAGACCTTAGAAATTCCCTCTATGTTGTTCCACTTTCTTCATTTCCCAGGACACCATAAGGCTTCAAAACTTATCTTCCACTCTTACGACTTAGCTTCATTCGTATAAGCATAAAGCCCTTTTTCTTGATCTTCCTTTTCACCTCTTTATGCTTGCACACTAAGATTGGACCCGTAACCACGGGAAAAGGGAAAAATAACTCTTCATCCATACGCTTAAACTTACAAGCGTAAGGGCATAATATCAAAAACTTAAGTCATGTGCCATGAGGGATGGGCCCATCTGACATAAATGTCGTGCCTCCATATGATTTGCTGCCATAGGGCCCTTCTGACACTACAACAAGTCCCATATGATTCCTTTACCGCTAAAACAAAGCTTTACAATCGTCCACAAACTCAAGAATCATAGACACATAAACACCATGGAACCTCGCCTCTGTCCTTATGAAAAATCCTTTACTCGTAACACCGTAATACCCTCGCACACCCTTTAGATCATGCTTTATGCCTTTACGCTACTCATTGAAACATATATGTGTAGATCACATTGTAGGCTTCCTCATTCCTTTGCTCAAGGTGTTTACTCATAAGCCTGTAACAAGAGCTTTTCAAAGCACGATAAATCCTTTACACCTCTTCGTTGTATCAAAAAGTGTAGCCACGGAAACCAAAAGAAAAAGGCATTCCATTTTTACGTGAAACCTCACACCATAAGAACATAAAGGACTAACTTAAAAAAATTTACAACTCCTTCTAAGAAATTCAAAAGGGATGCCATCAATTTCAGACCTGGGACAATTTTATGGCTATTTTAGGAGATCAACTTGGAGAAATCAATAGAATCTAATAACACATGAAATAGGGCAAGACTAGGGCAACCTAAAAACTCAGATGATTTCTCACCATAATTTTCAAAAAAAAATTGCAAGTGTGAAAAATCAGAACAACACCACTCTTGGAGGTCAAGATTTTTGATTCACCTCAAGGGCGAAGAGGATACTCTCCTATTCCAATTGCGTCACCAAAAGACACAAAGAAAGTTAATTAAAATAACTAGAAAGAGGAGTAGACCACTCATTTTTGAGATCTAAGGGTGAGTCAAATTTTTTATTCACCTCAAGGGTAAAGAGCATACTTTCCTACCACAAAAGATTTGTACTTGCAAGTTTTACGTGCCTATGGAAAATGAACAAATAGTATATTTATGCACATGAAATGAAAGAAATATAAGAACGCTTGGTTGTTTTTTTTTCCTTTTTATGTATCCCTACAAACAAGAATTAGTAGCCTTTTAGCATAAGGTCTTCAACATGCCTTATTTTATAAGAATTTGCAAGCAATTCTAGAGAAACCTACAAAATAAATGTGTTAGTCCATCAAAGGGTTAGTCTAAAAATGAGATAAAACATATTGAAGACCTCTCTTAGATAGTGAGTAAACATAAGAAATCCAAAAATAGAATATGAAAGACTCAAAATTGATCAAATGACCTGAACAATAATCAATTTTAGATAGGGTGATGTTTTTTTGATGATAGATTATTGTACAATACTTTTCAGCATATAGAGGCAAAAATTTTCCCCTATGCAATACTTCACATTACACCCATGCAAAAACTTTACAATAATAGTGTGATAGTTCCTAAATGATTGTGTGATACTTTAACTAGTAAAGTATTGCACTATAGTACTAGAAAATATTGTACAATACTGATAAATTATCATAGGATAATTTTTCTATAGAAAAAAAGGTACAAAAACAACAAGTGAGAATGTAGATAGAGAGGTGAAACCAAGATGTCCTACCCCATGGTGGGTGCCAAAAATGCATAGTAAGAAAGTGCACTTCTCTAAACCATTCTATCCAAGGTATTCCATGGGTTGGAAAGATTGAATTGTATCTTAGAGCTCTCTAGTCTTAGAGTGAAAAAGACATAACACAAGTAATAAGATAGCTCTTAGTTGAGCCTTAGAAATGTAGCCCTTGCTAGTAAACCATGAAATGGGTGATTATGTAGACAAGAGAAAGAGTGCTAGTGTCAAAGAATTTCCAAGTATGCCATGCATAGATGAATCTATGATAGAATTAGATAGACTATGCAACTATGTTAATAACATGAAAGTATTACCAAGCCATCCTAATTAAACTAGGTGAACTATGATATTGCAATGGGAAACTAAGCTAATGCAAATGCGGCTTATATAGAACAAGGATGAAAGAATAATATAAGAAGATAGAATTTCTCCACAAAATGCTCGAAAGGAACTTGAAAGTAAACTTGCATCATAAAAATAGCTCAAAAATGGGATCCTTAGAGAAGGAGAGATCTCTCCCTTTTAAATGCGTATGAATGATTGAGATCAAGATCAAGAAATTAGTGATAAAGGTGGGAGTTGAATTTTGGCATGATCTATGTGCAAGATAATTTCCACCAATATAAATGAGTTGAATTTTCATGTGAGACAAAGTCTTTTCTTATAATTTTTAAATAGGAAAATGACTTTATGTGTGTAAATTAGAGTGGGTTGGAAGAATGGGGTCTTTTATTTAATTAAAAGGGGAAATGTTCTTTTAATCAAATATGGACTTAGGATATTATAGTCAAACTATAGGTTAAAATAAAATAAATCAATTTTTATCAATTTGGTCTAGGAAAATATTTGACTAATTTAATCAAAATGCTAAAAAGGGGGCTAATAGTCTCAATGACCATTTTTATGTGATTACACTATGCTTCTCCTTGATGATATGCTCTCTCATTGAACTTTTTGGGATGCACAACTTACTTCCTTTGAATATCATACCATATTGGATTATGAAATCCAACCACTTCACCCTGTCAAGTGTAATAGGTTATGTACAATGTTTCCAAGTTTCACCAAAATTAGGATTCTCTATATACAAATTCTCAAGTTCCTTGAACCCAACTACTTCAATCTGTATCTCTATAATAAAAATTCATCTTCTACTAATAGAATTTGCAACTTTCTTAGACTTCCCACTCCCATGTTTCAAAGAAAATGTATAAAACTACAAAATGCAACCCACTTCAAGTGCGTTTGGTTCAATTTTCCTTGACTATTCAAATATTACAAAGCTTGATGATTAGTATAAAAAATAAAATTCTTAGGAAGAAGGTAATGTCTCCACTTTTTTATTTCCTGGACTATAACATAAAATTCATGGTCATAAACATAATAAGTTCTTTTGGCATCATTCAAATTCTCACTGAAATAAGCAATAGGTATACCTTCTTGGCTAAAACAAACTCTTATTGTAGTGCCACTAGCATTAGAGTCCACTTGAAACATATTATCAAAATTTGAAAGTGCTAAAACAATTTATTATGTAACTTTATGTTTCAACAAATTGAAACTCTTGTCTGCCTCTATAGTCCACTTAAATTCTTTGCTATCCATTCTCATTGTTTTAGTCAAAGGTTCAAAAATACTATTAAAACCCTAGATAAGCTTTCTCTAAAAACTAGCTAGTCCATGAAAATATCTTAACTCCATAAAAATTCCTAGAGTAGGCCATTTGAGGATAGCCTTCACTTTCTCAAGGTTCATTTTTTGATATTATGCTAAAACTACAAATCCTAGGTACACCAACTCCTTTTTCACAAAACTACACTTCTTCAGTTTTATTAATAACTTTTCTTCCCTAAAATTCTTAAAAATTCGCAAATATGCATCAAATGTTCCTCCAACATCTTACTAGAGATCAAATTATCATGTAGGTAAATAATGACAAATTTACCTAGAAATTTCTTTAGTACCTCATTTATGAGCTACATGAAAGTGATCAGTGTATTGGTTAGCCTAAAAGGTATGAATAACCACTCACACAATCCTTCCCTTATATTGAAATAAATATTCTATTTGTCTCCTTTTTCAGTGTGTATATTTCACATGACCATCATGTACAATGTCCTTGTCAAACTGCCATGACCTTCCTAACAACATGTTGAGTAGTTGTTTGGAATGATTGTAATGACATAAGTTCTCATGAACCTCTTGCTAGAAATAGGAAATATTGAGAGCTGGGGGGGTGGGGGGTGAATCAATATTTCACAAACTTTCACGCAAAATTGGATATCTTTAACAACTTTATAACTTGCATAAGAAACTAAACTAATAATGTTGAATAGTAAACATAACCACACAATAAAGTAACTCACAACACCATATTTTGTTAACTTGGGAAACCCTAGCCAAGAGAAAATCCTAGTGGAAAAAGCCTCAACCATGTTAGGAACTATTATGTATAATTACAAAATGTGTGCAAGATGAGTCCATTGCTCAAACATGAAATGTACAATAAATTTCTTCAATACAAAAGATAGATACAAAAAATGTTGCATTGCTACTAATCTCTTCAATATTTGATATTGCCTTTTCCACTCTTTCACAAAAAATTATCACAATTTTTATTCCTCTAATCATACATTAGAACTCACATCATATGTAATTTCATTCAATCACACAATTCTTCACACAAGTTCACATTCATAATCTTTCCTTAATACCTTTCTATTTAACGAATATCTCTTAACATCTAGGATGTCATCCCTCATTAGTTAAGTAATTATTTTGTAAAGATAATAATTCTGTAACCCAAAATACTTATTTCCTTATCATGCTCTATTTTGCATGTATAATATTGCAACTAGTAAAATTAATAAAACTCTTTCTGTACTGATTATACTATGTTTTGAACTTGTACACATCATCATAGTCTTTGGTAGCCATATGTAACTCTGTACATGTCAATAATATGTTTATGAAGCTCACCAGTCAAAACTCTAACTGTTATGTTAGATAAACTGCATAACACTTAAACAATTTTCTAAATCTAACTATCATAACTTCATCTTCATGCTCTACTCACTTCATATGACTGATATGTTTTCATAAATGAAAAAATAATAGAATTTTACCTAGCCAAATTTTCAACAATTGCCCCCTTTGACATTGATGGCAATGTTGAAGTTGATGAAAGATCAATCCCACAACTCCCAAGAATTACCTGCATGCAAACACTTGTCACAAAAAGAGAGAAGCAAAAGCTATGGAGGCTAGAATTCCTAGATCCATAGATGAGACATTCTTGATTAGAAGAAAAGAGATTTCTATTATTAAAATTGAATGAATTAAAAAGAGATCAATCCTTATAAAAGGAGATCAAAACCTTAATAAGTGATTAACCTAGGTTGCATGATAATAATTAATAAAAGAATTTATTATTATATGCCCAAAGCTTAGCTTAAGTAAAATAGAGATAATAAGTGAATTAATAATAAAATCAATACGATTTAATTAATAAGAAAATAATTGATCAACCTAACACCCCCTTAAGATAAACTTAAGGAGTAGCTAAAAACCTAGAAACTACATTGAAATTAAATTTAGGTCCCAGCAACAAGGCTCGATGAGGTACCCAAGCACAACCAAATCTTTGAAAAGAGGAGAAATAGAGAAAACCACATGGGAGAAAGCTTACTCCAAAAAGAGATGGAAATAATGTTGAAAAGAACTAGTTAAGGATTGAAGAGGCCTCCAAACTAGGGAATCTACTAGAAGATAGGAACAAAAGATGATCATGAAGAACAAAATTGAAGCATGAAGTTGCAAACACTGCCAAAGTGTTGATTCAAAGAACCTCCATTGTATAGAACATGACTAGATGGAGAAGATTAAGTCCAAATAGATGATCAATTGAAAATTGAAGGTATCTTAATGGCCTCCAAAAATAGGAATGAAAGAATTTCTATATGGTAAATGATCCATCTCACCGAATTACATAGGTATCCAACCACTACAATTGCCTAGTACATAGGATCAAATACTGAATACATAGCTCATTCCATTGAGCCAAGAAAGCAATAGAACCAAAATAACCCCCCAATACTACTGAGAGGTAAGACATGAACATTAAATCAGAATGTAATTCTCTCCTACAAAAAGAAGAACTAGGAACATCGAGAGTGCAAAACAAGTACAAACACCTATAATGGCATGCATTATTGATACATAATGAGGCTAATGTCATGGAAGGAACACTCGCTTGACAAAGGAAGATGATGAATTATGGCCAACATGAAACCCCCCAAGGCACTTTATAATGTAGTATGAGTACAACAAAACACAAATATTGGAAAGATCTTGAAATGCAATAGAGTGGTACTTTATCTCAGTGCATTTGCAAAAATACTATAAAAGGATGTCAACAAAGATCAAAAGAAACATAAGGCTAACAGAAGAGATAATACAACTGATAAAAAATCATCTAAAGCAAAAAAATTGATCTCTAAACCTAAAACAACTAAGATATCCACTAGAATGCAAAAAAATAAAAAATTGAATGGGATGTGCTTGGAGCAGAATCTAGAAAATAGAAGGTCTCAAGATATGTTTCCTAGAGTGCAAACTAGAATCTCTGACTTTGATTGCATAAATTTGTATAAAAACAACAGCAAAAGTAAAAGATTACTCCACCATCTTGATACCTTTTTTATGATATCTTTTTATGACAAAAAAAACAAATGTAGGTAAAAAAAGAGTCAGAAGGGAAAACAAAGGTGAATCACCTCAGTTTTGGTGCCAACATACATCAATTTCCATACCAAAATACCTCAATTTGTAAGCCAAAATAATGATTTTCATAGAAAAATATCAATTTATGTGTCAAAAAATCTCAATTTACATATAAAAATCTTGATTTTGGTCGCAAAAAATCCTTGATTTTTGAGGAAAAAATCTTGATTTCTATTTGAAAATCCTCAATTTTTGAGCCAAAAATTCTTAAAAATCACAAAATCGCCACTTCAAGAAATGTCCACAATCTGGGAGCAATATTTGCTTTGCCTTAGATTTCAACTATGTCCTAATTGGACAAATTCAATATGAAAATAGGGACTTTTGGGTGCTCTAAGCTCAACGGTGAGGTCCATTTGGGCTCAAAGTGTACCGAAAAAAGTGATCTCCTAGATCCAATATAAAAAATATGAAAGCCATAGTTCTTAAAACCAATGCCCAATCTCTCAAAAAAAGAATAGGGGCACAAAGATATAGATCTCTAATACCATGAAGTTGATGAAAGATCAACTCCCAAGAAACAACTACATCCAAACATCTATCACAAAAAGAGAGAAGCAATAGCTATGGAGGTTGGAATTCCCAAATCCATAGATGAAACATTCTTGATGAGAATAAAGGAGATTGCTATTATCAAAAGTGAATAACTTAGAAAGAGATCAATCCTTATAAAAGGAGATCAAAACCCTAACAAGTAATTAACCTAGGTTGAATGATAATAATTAGTAAAAGAATTAATTATAATATGCCCAAAATTTAGCTTAAGTAAATTAGAGATAATAAGTGTCTTAATAATTAAATCAATATTATTTAATTAATAATAAAATACTTTATTACTCTAACAAGAAACATATGGGAAAATTGGCTAAGTCCACAAACAAAACTTCAAAAACTTCAAAATTTACAAGAATGTAGCCTTTACAAAATGTCAAGACTTCAAAATTATGGATCATCACATATCCAATGTTTTTCTTATACCTCCTAGTTACAATATAACTCCCCCTTTGACTATATTACTCCCCCTTATATGTACATACAATTTTCCTTATCTCTCCTCCTTTAACATCGATGACAAAGGTGTCAAAAAGAACTATATACATGTAAGAAATTATACTAATGCATTTACATTCATGGTTTCTAAATGGATATCGATGAGATGAAATCAACAAAGTTTGTCTTCAAAATAGAAAACTCCATATCCCATTTATCCTTTACAACATCTGAAATGCTGAGTACTACACATAATGCATATGAAGCAATCTCCACTGCTTCCAAATCCATGTAATAAAATTTCTCATAGGATGCTTTAACTAGTATGAATTCTTCTAGCTATCTCTATACAAGATCAATTTTTAGTGTAAGGTGCTCCCTTAATAGTGAAAATCTCTTAAATAGCATTTCTTTCTATAGCTCTAAAAGCTTGATTTCATCATTTATTTTGCTGATTCTTCTTTCCAAATCTACAATCCAAACTAAGGGATTCTACACTTCATTCACAAGTGTCTCTAACTCCTTTAGTTTAATATTTAGCTCATTTGAAACATCTTTGATAAATGTTTTTTCTAGGACACACTTTCCATACAAAGTCTTTCCTTCTTCTTCTCTTCTTCCTTCATTTTCTTCTTCTTTTCTTCCTTCTTTTTCTCCTCTTCTTCTTTCTTCTTCTTTTCTTCTTTCAACTTCTTTCTCTTTTCTTCCATCTTCTTTATAGCTTCTTCTCTTTTCTTCATTTTTTCTTCTTGTTTCTATTTTTCTAATCTTATTCTTTCTTCTTCCTCTTTCTTTTCTTTTTCTTATTTCTCCTTTTTTCCTTCTCTCTCATCTTTTGAGCTTACATTGGTTACCATATTATCAATGTTTTCTCCATAATCCTTAAAAGGATCCTCTATAATATTAATTATGACATTTTCTCTCTTAATTTGCATGGTAACCACATCTATTATTACCTGTGGAACTATTGGAATTTACAGGTGGGAAGATTTACTTCTGAGAGGGGGGTGAATCAAAAATAACTAACTTCAACCATTTCAAAACCTTTTAAATGATATCATTCACATGCATCTAATTCATATAATAAACATGAAAGTAAAGACATGCATGAAAATAGATAACACAAGAACTTGGTAACCCAAAAACCCTCAAAATGATAAGGTAAAACTGGGGTGGGGCTGACACCCACCAAGTATCACTACAACAATATGTAACTATTCAAGGTTAAAAAGTTTGACCATTTTCCAATGGTCTACCTTGTGAAAGGCCTATGCTGTTAAAGACTCTACAACCTACTAAAAGTGACCTAGTAAAAGGATTTACAAATATTCACTTGGAATGCTACCCTATTAAAGGATTTACAATCCTATTAAGGATCTACAATGTGGCTACTAAAACTATATAGTTGTTAGGCCAACCTATCAACATAGGATTTCCATTCTCACAATACAATGGTCAGAAAGTATGGAAGAATTTATTGACCTAATGACTTGCAATCCACCATTGCTGATTCTAGACCTTGTTTAGCTTTATCTACTCTTATCCTTGCTTGATCTGATATTTCACTCTTTGAAACGTTGATACTCTATTTTTGATCAACTGAATACTACAATGTTGTAATGTTCTTTCTAGGTCTTTAATCTCACTTCTACAATTTACTATAATTCACCCATACACTTCTCACTCGCACACACATAACGAGGTATTATCCTCCTTTTAAAGATTTCAAAGACTTAGGGTTAGATATGAATCTACAATCAATATTTACTCTTCATTTACCACTCATTTCTTGCACTTTCCTATTGGTTGCATGCCTTCTCCATTTTTCTTATTGGTTGCATGCTAATTACATAGGTAATGCAAAAGATTCAATCTTATCTTCAAGATCCTTCAAGATTCATTCCATGTCAGCTCCAAAAATATTTTACATCTGAGCTTGTGAAGATACAAACTCATATGTTGATTTTGTGTTACTCGACACTTACTAGTTGCTGATGTTTGACACATATAGAAATTCCATTTGACTTGGCTCATATAGTAATTCAATCTCACTTAGAATCTATACTCTACTTGGCATCTATAGTGACTTGACATCTATAGTGACTTGACATTTGAACTTCGCTTGACACCTGAAGATCACTTGGCAACTATTGAAATCTCTAGCTTGGCACACACTGTAGCTTGAATTTTGTATTATACATGGAATCATCTTGAGAATTGGTTAAGTGTGTTGACACTCAATTGTCAAAACCAATCTGAGACTAAAAATCTCTCCCTTTGACATGAGTGGCAAAAACACTCAACTAAGCATTTTGAATCTAATCTCTATAAGCATAATACATATTCTTGTTCGACATATGTAGAAAACTTCAAAAACTTGTTCAAAATTCTGTATACCTCAAAAAATTTTGCTCCCCCTAAGTTGATGTGCCAATTTTGTAACCAAAAACTCTTATGCTAAATTTGTCTCATGCTGATTCCATAATTTTCCTTATCATTCCTTTGTCTTTTTTTCTATGTACCCTATTTCTATTTTTGTTTGTACTCTCCTCTATGTCTACTGATACTCTTTCACACATCTTCAAATATTCTTGCAATTTTAAATTCCTTTTGGCTATATCCTTATTACTTCCACAAAATTTGAATATCTCCCCCTTTGGGTATGTGTCCCTTTATTGATTTACACATCCATTCTTATTATATGCATAATGTTTATATCTCCCCTTAATGCATATCTCCCCCTTTATTATCTCTCCCCCTTTTTGATACTTATGTCAAAGGGTCCTAAGGGTGAATAGAATACTTAGCCAAAAAAGTTTTATTTACCTCCATGATCATCTTCAAAGAAGCATCCCAATTGTTCAATGTTATTTCCAGTAATTTGTGTTGGATGGTTGTCACTGCTACAAGATGTATAAGGCCTTCTAGTGTAGAATGATTAGGGTCTTTCTTCAAAACATTTTTTGCATAGGCATGTTCCTTATGGAGGACTTCTAGATGTTGAGTAATGAAGGATTGAATCTACATTAATTTGGCATTGATATTGGCCTCTTCTGCTATCCATACAACTAACTCCTTTTGTGTGTAAAGAGTAGTTGCAAAATGCTTCTCATTGTAAGCTAGATCTTTGGGTAGTTGTGTGCTAGAAATCTTGAGATTTCATTCCAAGCTAAATATCCTTTTGCTAGATTCTTGTGTGAAATATGATTAGTCACACAATTTGGAGTACAATGAGAATACATTCTCAAGTACTATCTTCACTTTCTCAATCTTCTTAGCCAATTCAACTTGTGAAAGTGCTATTTCACTAAATATTTTCTCATTGACTTTCATTTGAAACTTCTTTTTGTTAGAATTATTTTAGAATAACTGAGAGGGGGAGGGGGGGGGGGGGGGGTGTGAATCAGTTATCAAAAGTTCAAATGCCCTAATAACACTTTTTCACTACTTTTGATGAATCCATACACTTTTCATTCATCCAAACTTAAATCAACCATATTAGCAACTTACAATAAATCAACATGTAGAGATAAAACATGCAAGATCAACACATGACACAATGATTTATGTGGAAACCCAATTTGGTAAAAACCACCAGTAACATGCTACTTGATTTTCACTCTTCTAAAGTGATGCCCTGTTAAAAGCCTGCCCTGTTAAAGGCTTACAACACACTGTTAAATGTGACCTTGTTAGAGGATTTCACCAAACTATTAGGAATGGGCCTGGTTAAAGGACTTCTGAACATTCACTTGGAATATCACCCTGTTAAAGGATTTACCTCATGGATATTAAACCAACCTAAGTCCATAGGATTTAAACTGTCTATTACAATTGCTAGAGAGTAACAATAATGGCTTTTTGATCTGATACAACTTACAACATACTTTGTAGATTTCAGATCACTTCTTCAGTTCACTCCTATTACTTGGCTTTAATCATTTCAGCTTTGACAGCTTTTCTTCCTCTCAAGCTTCGTCTCCTTGAGTCTTCTTACTTATCATGCCAATGTAATCATCCTTGTGGTCATCTATCCAAATAGTATTTATGTGCTTTCTTCTCCTTAGCACATTCTTCAGAAATTATGCTTTCATGCTTGACCACCTCTCTCTCTTGGCTTCATGACCTTATGACTCCTTAAATAGAAATCTAATTTTCCTTTTCTGCTCAATTCTCCCTCTCCAATTTGTAGGGTTTCAAATGGATTAGGTAGGATACAATGTATCTACCTCATATCTTGTTCTTATCTAGAGACTTCATCTAAGTTCCAGTTGTAACCTCAAAAATGTTCTACATGGTGTTCTTTGCCACTAGCTCATCATTCTTATCTTCCATTTAATTCATAGACTTCAAGATAAGAACCTTGTCAGCTTAGATCTGACAGATCTTCGATTATCAAAATAATGTAGCAACTCGGCATTATTGGTTTACTGATGCTCGACATCTCTTTGTTACTTGACACTATTGGTTTTTTGATGCTCAACATCCATTTCTTGGATAGCTCGGGACCTAAATAAAACTATATCACTTGGCACCTAATTACTTTGGATCACTCAGCACTTGATATCACTCGGCACTTGATAAACTCTATATCACTTGGCACTTGAAGTTGAACTTGCTCGGCTTCAACTAGGAATCTGTTCAGCACCTACTAGCTTGCTCGGCTCCTTCTCTCTAATAAACTTTAGTTAGGCTTTACAGATTTCTTAGCTAAAACCTTATATCTTTGATATGTTTTAGTGTGCCCATTCTCTGTGTCTTAGAGTATGTCATCAGTACATTATTTCATCAATGGCTTGACTAATCCTTCTACTTCATTCCAACATCATAACTTCAACCTTTCTCTAGGTGTTCTAGTTACATCTTATTGATTTCCTCCTCCTTGTTAATTAACTAATTGATAGTATTTCGATAACTAAAGCAATTTCCATTCCTACAAGTAGCAAGTTTGACATGAATGACAAAACAATGATTGAGAACATTCTTTACTAGTTCCATATGATCATTCCAACAATCTTCCTTATGATCTTTTCAATCATTTCCAACAATCTCCCTCTTTGGCATTGATGGCAAAGTAAACTGATCAATTGATCAACTTAGTTACCACCAAGATTGTATACATTGTGTGCTATGTTCTTGGCTTCTGCATCCTTACTACTGATCTGATATATCTCCCTCTTGACATCTTATTGATCAAGCTTCTGCATATTTCTCCCTCTTTGTCATAAATGCCAAAGATGTAGCATCTTTATCATGCAAAATATAAGCTTTGGCTTCTTGATATCTTCTCCCTTTTTCACCATGCTTGTGATTGATTTGGAGTTTCTACTCCTGTTGCCATCCTCTGCATCATTCTTCTGATATTTAAATGATTTGTTCCTGTTGATGCAGAGCAACATCTTTGTTGCTTTAAACTACTTGAGTTAGGGGTATTACCCCCAAATTGCCTTTAAGATATTCATAAGCATCCTTGGGCAATGGTTTGGTGAAGATATCTATAGTTTTTTCCTTTGTGTGAATGTATTCCAACTTCACTTGTTTTTGTTCTACCAATTCTCTGACATAATGATACTTGATTGCGATGTGCTTGGTTTTTGCATGCATTACTGGATTTTTGGATATGTTTATAGCACTTGCGTTATCACAATAAAATATCATAGGTTTTGTTACCTCTTCTTTCATTCCTTTCAATAGATGTGTGAGCCACACAATGTTTGTGCAATTGACTGCTACTACCACATATTCTAATTCTGTAGTGGACTGGGATGTGCATGTTTGTTTCTTGCTAGTCCAAGCAACTAGCCTTTTTCCTAGAAATAATGTACCTCAACTTGTGCTTTTTTTGTCATCAATGTTGCCTCCCCAATCTGCATCTGTATATGCATTGAGCTCAAACTTTCCATTCTTTTTATAGTATAGACCAATGTTATTAGTTCCTTTAAGATATCTCATTATTCTTTTTACTACTATGAGATGATTTTCTTTGGGATTAGTAGAGAATCTAGCCGCTATTCCAACTGCTAATGCTATGTCTGGTCTACTATGTACAACATATTGTAGTTTTCCAATCATAGATCTATACATTGTTTGATTGACTTCAGCTGATTCATCATTTTTGGATAGCTTATTTCTTGTTTCCATTGGTGTGCTGACTGGTTTGGACTCCTCCAATCCAAACATTTTAAGAATCTCTTTGATGTACTTTGATTGTGTCACAAATATACCATGTTTGAGTTGATGTACTTGCAATCCAACAAAAAATTTGATTTCTCCAAACATAGACATCTCAAATTCATGTTTCATTTTGTCAGAAAAGCCTTTGCAAACCACTTCCTTTCCACCAAACACTATGTCATCCACAAAGATTTTAGATACAATAATATCCTTACCTTCTTCTACTTTGATGTACATGTTTCTGTTATCATCAATTCTTTCAAATCCTATTTGCACTAGATACTTGTGAAGTCTCTCATACCATGCTTTAGGTGCTTGTTTCAAACCATAGAGTGCTTTATGTAGCTTACAAACCATATCCCTGTTATTCTCATCAAAAAATCCCTCTACTTGTTCAATGTAGACTTCTTCCTCTAGTATTCCATTTAAAAAATTAGACTTTACATCCATCTGATAGACTTTAAAATCTTTATATGTAGCATATGCAAGTAAAGTTCTTATTCCTTCCATTCTAGCAACAGGGGCGAATGTTTCCCCATAGTCTAGTACTTCTTCTTGAGCATAACCCTTGCATACTAGTCTAGCATTTTTTTTGGTAATCTCACCATTCTCATCTAGATTATTTTTGAATACCCACTTGGTGCCAGTCACATTCTTGTCAACTAGTCTAGGAAACAAACTCCAAGTTTTGTTCTTCTTTATTTGATCAATCTCTTCTTCCATAGCTTTATACCAGTCATCATCTTGTAATGCACCATATATTGTCTTAGGTTCAGATTTGCTAATCAGACATGATTCATGTCTCAGTCTGTTCCTTGTCATTAGTCTTGCATCTTTATCACCAATTATCTATTTAGCAGGGTGATGTCTTTTTACATATTTGGATAATCTTGGTTCTATCCTTGTTTACATGTTTGATCTTTATGATTCAAGGTCACTATGTACTAAGTTGTCAGGTTGTTCTTCATCTCTTTCATGTGTACTAACTTTAGAATCAGATTGTGTAATTCCTTCATTCTGCAACTCAGCTTCTGAATGCAACTCGACATTCACTGGTTGTGAGTTGGCTGAGACTGAAACTTGTTGTTGAATTTCAATTTGATTGACATCATCCTCACCAACAATCATTCCTTCATAAGAATACACAAAGGTTCTATATTCATCCATTCTCTTTGGTTCTTCAGCTTGAACTTCTGTATGTTCATCATAGTTTACATTTGCACTTTCCACAATTTTGTTAGTGTTAGTATTCAAACACTTGTATGCCTTACTTCTAGTGGAATAACCAAGGAATATTCCTTCATCACTTTTTGCATCAAATTTTCCATTTCTAGCATCTTTAAGGATAATGCATTTGCAACCAAATACTTTGAAATGTTTTACATTGGGTGAGTGACCATACCATAATTTGAAAGATGTTTTATTTGTAACATTCTTGACTTGTACTCAGTTCAGTGTATGAACAGCTACACTTACAACTTCTCTCTAGTATTTTAGAGCAATAGTCTTTTCCATCATTAATTTTTTGGCATAGTCAATCACAGATCTATTTATTCTTTCATCAATTCCATTTTGTGGGGGAGTTCTAGGAGTTGATGTTTTTCTTTTGATTCCTTTATCATTAATAAATATCTTGAATTCATTTGATGTGAATTCACCACCTTTGTCTGATCTTAGGCATTTCAAGCTCTTTCCTATTTCCTTTTCAACTCTAGCCACATACCACTTAAATATTTGAAAATCATTAGATTTTTTCTTTAACAACATAACAGTCACCATCCTAGAATAGTCATCAACAAACAACATTATGTACTTATCTCCTTTATAGCTTTGTACTTCCATTGGACCACATAAGTTAGTATGAACTAACTCAAGTAGTTCTCTAGATGTATAGTTTTTGCTTTTGAAACTTGACTTTGTCATCTTTCCTAGCTGACACTGTTTGCACATGATATTGTCAGGCTTCTTCAATTTTGGTAAACCTCTGACTTTCTTCATTTTATTGATATTGACCGGATTTTCAAAGTTGGCATGACATAGCCTTCTATGCCATAACCATTCATCATCAAATTTTGCAATGAGACAAGAAACATCATCCATATCAAGGTAAAACAAATTACTTCTTGTTTGATCTCCTTTTCCTATCAGTTTACCATCAGTATCATAGGTTTTTGTAGTTTTGTTTCCAAATTCTACTTTGCATCCTATATTGCCTAATTGTGAGACACTTAGCAAATTGTAGTTTAATCTTTCAACATAGTATGCATTATCACATGAAATTTTCTCTATGAGCTTAATGGAACCTTTTCCTTCGATTTGACATGGAGAATCATTACCAAATCTAACACTATTTCCATCATATTGAGTAAAGTTAACAAAATTGCTTTTCTCTCTTGTCATGTGATGTGAGCATCCACTGTCTATGATCCACCTGTCATTCTTATTCATACATGTTACCAATGTTGTGGGCTCTTCTTCATCATATTGGTCCTTCATGGCTGCATAAACAACTTCATCATCATTATCATCAAAATTTTCTTCAACAATATAACACTTCTTACCTTTGTCTTTGTAATCTCTCTTGTTGTCTTCTCTTTTGAATTTGTTGCCTTCCTTGTAATCCTTTTTCTGTGTACACCTGGTAGCAATATGACCTACTTCATTACAATTGAAACAAATGATAGGCATCTTACCTTTGAATTTTCCTTTACCTCTATGAAATCTTCTAGCAAGTAGTGCTTCCAATTTTTCCAAATCTTTCTCATCAATGCTACTGTCACTGGATACATATTTCATCTTTCTTCCTTTCTTTGATTTCATCTATTCAACATCTTTTAGTGATAGCTTGGCCTTGAATGTAGATTCAACATTCTCAGGTCTATAGTTGTCAAAATTGGATAACTCAAATGCAGTGAGTCTACCCACTATACCTTCAAAACTTAGATTATTTCCTGGTACACATCTTAACTCTTTTATTGCTGATACTCTAATAGCATAGATAGGGAGAAAGGTTCTTAAGAACTTACTATTAACAATATCTTCATCCAATTGACCATTCAAGCATCTTATTGCACTTACCACTTCCTTTATTCTTGCACCATACTGAGAAACATTCTTGTTTTCCTCCATTTTCATATCATCAAACTTTCCTCTGAGACCTTCTCTTTTTTCTCTTTGTACATTTTGATCTCCTCTATAGATGTTTGATAGGGCTTTCCACATTTTGAATGTAGTGTCACATCCTTTGATATCATCAAATTCAGCATAGTTGAGTGCAGACGCAATCTCCAGCATTGTCTGATTGTGTTCATGTTTGTTTTTCATATCTTTTGCAATAAGAGTACTTGTTGGATCAACATGTTCAGTAACAATTGAATTTTGGGCATAATCTCCTATGGATCCAACATGTAGCTTCATCAAAATTTTCCATGCAACAAAGTTGTCTTTTTTGAGCTTGGGAACTTCTCTCTTAAGCATTTTGATCTTTCTTGCTTATAGTCCCTTTAAACTGAATTAGCAGTTTAGCTCTAATACCAATTGTTAGAACTCTTTTAGAATAACTAAGAGGGGGGGGGCGGGGAGGGGTGAATCAGTTATCCAAGGTCCAAATGCCCTAATAATACTTTTTCACTACTTTTGATGAATCCATACACTTTTCATTCATCCAAACTTAAATCAACCATATTAGCAAGTTATAGTAAATCAACATGCAGAGATAAAACATGCAAGATCAATACATGACACAATGATTTACGTGGAAACCCAATTTGGGAAAAACCACCAGTAACATGCTACTTGATTTTCACTCTTCTAAAGTGATGCTCTGTTAAAAGCCTCCCCTATTAAAGGCTTACAACACACTATTAAATTTGACCTTGTTAGAGGATTTCACCAAACTATTAGGAAAGGGCCTAGTTAAAAGGACTTCTGTACATTCACTTGGAATATCACCCTGTTAAAGGATTTACCTCATGGCTATTAAACCAACCTAATTCCATAGGATTTAAACTATCTTTTATAATTGCTAGAGAGTAACAATAATGGCGTTTTGATCTGATACAACTTACAACATACTTTGCAGATTTTAGATCACTTCTTTAGTTCAGTCCTATTTCTTAGCTTTAGTCATTTCAGCTCTGACAGCTTGTCTTCCTCTCAAGCTTTGTCTCCTTGAGTCTTCTTACTCATCATGCCAATGTAATCATCCTTTTGGTTATCTATCCAAATAGTATTTCTGTGCTTTCTTCTCCTTAGCACCTTCTTCAACAATTATGCTTTCATGCTTGACCACCTCTCTCTCTTTTCTTCATGACCTTATGAATCCTTAAATAGAAATCTAATTTTCCTTTTCCACTCAATTATCCCTCTCCAATTTGTAGGGTTTCAAATGGATTAGGTAGGATACAATGTATCTACCTCATATCTTGTTCTTATTTAGAGACTTCATCTAGGTTCCAATTGTAACCTCAAAAACATTCTACATGGTGTTCTGTGCCACCCACTCATCATTCTTATCTTCCATTTAATTCACAGACTTCTAGATAACAACCTTGTCATCTTAGATTTTGCAAATCTTCGATTATCAAAATAATGCAGCAACTCGGCATTCTTGCTTTACTGATGCTCGACATCTCTGTGTTACTCGGCACTATTGGTTTTTTGATGCTCGACATATGTTTCCTGGATAGCTTGACACCTAAATAAAACTGTATCACTCAGCACTTGATTACTTTGGATCACTCGGCACTTGATAAACTCTATATCACTCGACATCTAAAGTTCATTCGGCACTTGAAGTTGAACTCGCTTAGCTTCAACTAGGAATCTGTTCGGCACCTACTAGCTTGCTCGGCTCCTTCTCTCTAATGAACTTTAGTTAGGCTTTACAGATGTCTTAGCTAAAACCTTATATCTTTGATATGTTTCAGTGTGCCCATTCTCTATGTCTTAGAGTATGTGATCAGTACATTATTTCATCAATGGCTTGACTGATTCTTCTACTTCATTCCAACATCATAAGTACAACCTTTCTCTAAGTGTTCTAGTTACATCTTATTGATTTCCTCCTCCTTGTTAATCAACTAATTGATAGTATTTGGATCAGTAAGGCAATTGTCATTCTTGCAAGTAGCAAGTTTGACATCAATGACAAAACAATGATTGAGAACATTCTTTACCAGTTCCATATGATCATTCCAACAATCTTCCTTATGATATTTTCAATCATTTCCAACACTTTTTTGACCATTCTAATAAGTTAACATTAGTGTCAAGGTCTTTGTTCTATACCTAGTCCACTATGTTCGACAATTTCTTCATGATGGGTTGGGTTTCATCAGGTAATTGCAAGCTAAATGCATCAACAAATATATCTTTGATTTCCACCAATGCTTGCTATTGTGTATACTCATTTTTTAGTATCTCTTGTTTCTTCCTTCTCTCAATTTCCTCTTGCCCTTCATTTATCTGTGCTAGGTTCATAGTTCTATAGTCATAGCTACGTATGACTATCTCCTCATCAAGTGTAGGGTCTGCATAGTGAAGTACCCTTGCAACCTTAGTGGAGCTTGAGCTTGGTGTTGAAATCTAGAATGGTACTACATTAGTATGTGACTTCTTAGTAGGAGTTGTTGAGGTAGCCAAGTTCACCAATGTCTGTATTGCCTCTTTTTCCTTAGGGGTTTTCTCCTCTTCCTTGTCCTCTTCTCTACTACCTTGATCAATAATGATGATTTAAGGAGGTGCACCTTGGGTTTGTGTTGTAGGAACATCCTGTCTTGTTTATTCCTTGGCTGGCTCCTTCGAAGTTGTTGACACTTTGTAGGTGCACTTTCAGTACACCATTTTAAAAACTTTTAAAGTTGCCTCCCATAAAGAATTTCTCAAAAAAATTGTTCCCAGTGTGCTTAACAAAGTTTCTATGAAGGATTGAATTATTTTTGGGTCCAGATATACAAATGTGGAAGCAAATAGAAGTCAAAGTTCATTTTTCCACCATGGAGAAGCACTTTTCTAATTTTTCGCAATGGAGTAGTCAACTTCGGATTTTCCACCAAAGGAAAAATAAAGTGTATTGGAAAACTCATTTTCCACTGCAACTTTCACAGTCATTTTCTAATTTTTTGCAATGGAGTAGTCAACTTGGGATTTTCCACCAAAGGGAAAAAGTAGAGTGCAAAACTCATTTTCTGTTGCACCTTTTGCAGTCATTTTCAGATTTTCCATTGGAGAAGCACTTTTTGAATTTTCCAAAATGGAGTAGTCAACTTGGGATTTTCCACCAAAGGGAATAAGCAAAGTGGAAAACTAATTTTTTGCTACACCTTTCGCAATCATTTTCAGATTTTCCATTGGAGAAGCACCTTTTAAATTTTCTGAAATGGAGTAGTCAACTTGGGATTTTCCACCAAAGGGAAAAAGCAGAGTGGAAAACTCATTTTCCGCTGCACCTTTCGTAGTCATTTTCAGATTTTTCATTAGACAAGAAAATGTTTCATTTCCCACCAAAGGGATAAGCATAGTGGAAAACTCATTTTCCACTATGCCTTTTGCAGTCAAAGTTTAGTTTTCCACATGAGGAGAGAAAAGGAAAATTTCAATCCAAAATGAAGATATATGGGGTCCAGTATCAAGATCACTCTGAAGAAATAATTTTGGAATCAATCCACATCAAAATGGTGCCCACTACATGAGAATGGAAAATTGAAGATTGGGTGTGCTTTTCGCACTCAAAAATGGAATTTCCACCAAGCATCAAATCCACAATAGAGAGATCGAAAAGAGCTCTTAATTGATTAAAAAAAGAATAATAATCTCATAATAATTTATTTCTTGAAGATTTGGACATCAACACGACATTAAATATGAAGTGGAAAATTCATTTTCTGCTACGCCTTTCACAGTCAGTTTGGAGTTTTCCACAAAGGGAGAAGACAAAAGTAAAATTTTCACAAAGGATGAATTAGAGTGTTCCATGGTTAGTGACCTCATAGAAAAGAGGAAATATTGCTTGTTAATTATTTTCAAAGTGCAGCTGTTACTAGAATGTGTGAATTTCACCTACAACAAAGAAGTGAAAAACTGAGAACTTGGTAAGCTTTTCAACCTTCATTTGAAATTTTTTGCCAAAAGCATTCTAGAGAATCAATTTCAAAATTCAAAAAGAAATAAGCATGGTAAGCATGGAAGATAACATAGTGGCAAATTGAAAACATCTGGGTTACATAGCATGTGAAAGAAGAGTGGCTAGAAACTTTATTTTATCAATTCTGATTTTGCAACAGTCATATAGCCTAGCGTTTAGTAGCCCATATCTTTTTACTTGGTGATTATTTTTTCGATCGCTCTAGTCAGAATGAAGATAATTAGGTTTTGAAAAATATATCCAAAGATGAGCTCGATCCAATAGTGGAATCAAAAGATATACCCCCCGAAACATGAATCAATCAGAGCATGGTCATATTTAGTTTTGAACACTTTCTTACATCTTGACTCAAATGGTGAATGGGTTGTAAATTAGAGTATTTTCAACTGTTCCTATTGCAAAGATTCAAACATTTAATCTTCTTTTCATTCCAATTTCATTGCATTTACATTTACAACATTCATATTGCATTATCGGTATCAAGAAGTCATAGGAATTGTGGGTTCTTGGCATTGGCTAGATTTAGGAGTTAAAATTTTCTTGAGTTAGTTCCATCTAGGACTAGCTTGGTTTCCCTCTTCCATTCTCAGGTTAAGAACGTACCCAATTAGTTTAGGAACAAAAAAATTCATTGAATATCATTGATAAGGGAGTTGTACCTTTCAATTCAAAGAAAATCTATCAACCTCATGATAGATTATCCAACTGTTGGTATCAAATTGTTTCTCACAGGTTCAAGCATTTAAGAGTTACATTGGAAAGAACAATCTGTTTACTAATAGATTTATGGCATCTCCATTGGGGAAGCAAAAAAGGAGACTAGTGCTGAAGTTTTACTTCCTCAATTTTTATTATTATCTCTACTTGTAGGAGATTGGTGACTCTATTTTTAAAAGACCATGCCCATTAAAGTTGTTAAAGGAAGAAGGACAGATCCTTCTTTGATTGAACTTCATCAAACACATGATCCAGTATTGCGTGATTTGTTTGATGCTTTTAGAGAAAGCATTACTCGTGGGAGAAAAATGAATTTGAGCATTGAAGAAGATCATGCACCAGTCCTTTTATGGAGAAGTGTTTGTGCCAAGTATCACAAATTAAAGGAGCTAGAAATAAAATCAAAGTTATTGCACCATTGTAGAGAGAGGGTGTTGTAGCTAAGAAAAGAATTGAAGATAGATAATGATGAGATTGCAGAAGTTCTGCACCATCACATCTCCTATAATTTTTCGGTCTTAAAAAAAAAGAGGTTCAACCAAGAAAGAAAACTAGAAGAAAACTCACATTCAAAGAGATAGAAGCTAAAAGTGATTTCAATTTACAATTTCTTTGGACTACGTTTAAACAAAGCATTACTGAAGCTAAAAAGAGATTAAGTCTCTCCGAAGATCATCAATCCACTATGTTGTTAAGGTGTGTATACTAGCGGTACTTTAATATCCAAGACCAAAGAAAGAGCAGTTATGTTTCAGCAAATGTGCCTGAAGAACAACTAGTAAATCAAGAACCAATGCCAATTAATTGTTCAGTTCTTGGAGAGCAAGAGATACCCCAGCTTCCAAAGGCACAAATTTTAATGGGAAAAGACACTCTTGATAGTAGCTAGGAAATGGTAAGTGAAATAGAAAATGAGGATTTGCCTATGGTTTCTTTGTTCCTGAGGTTACAAGTTTCAGATTTGATGAAAATGATGATCATCTTTTACATAAAGTTTCTTTTGAAAATCATCCTTTGGTTTGTACATCAGCAGAATATGAAACTTTTAAGTTTGAAGAAGATGATATTAAAAATGATTTTTGATCTTCACAAGTTTATGATGATCCTATATTAGAATCATTTTCTTTTAATGAAAGTACAAAGTTAAATGTTCCCAACAAATTATGTATCAATGGAAAGGTTGGATCATGTTTCAATGATTATCAAATTAAGTCTGAAATTTTAGTTGAAGAAATGGGTGTAAGAATAGATTTTGTACAAAGATCTTCAGTACTTTGCAATGTGTTGCAGCATCATGAAGATGATGAAGAGCTAGATTATATTTTTCTTTGTCATGAAATGGAAGTTAATCAATCTTTGGTGCCGGCTGAATGTAAGTCTTCTTCTACAACCAATTCAAGTATTGAAGTTTTAAATTTGGATAAAGAATTTTCAGATTTGATTGCTACAAAAAATGAAGAAGTTAATTTAGTTTGGGATGATCCTATGTGTGGTAAAGATCCATACTTTTTCAGTTTTGGTGTGGGTTCTAAGTTTTCCCATGAAAGTAAGTATGGTGAATGTCAACATGATGCAATAATTTTTCCAGAATTAATTGAAAATTCTGATTTTGTCAAATCTGATTTATCTTCTAAAGTTTCTATTAGAAATTATCAAGTTGAAGAATGTGAGAGTGAATATTTTTTAATCCTATTTTCAGAAGTTTGTGATTCTTTTGCTCTTCAGCAAGGAGTAGAAGAATGTATGATCAATGATGTGTAGGAGGGAACAGAAAAATTAGAGATTTATGATGAGGTTTATGATGAAGCACAGTTTTTTAGGAAATGTTTTTGGCTCACTAGTTTCCAACACTATATTAGTGTGGCATTCAGACATGAAGAGTTTTCCTGGAGGTCTTGGTTTTGGTTCAGCCTTGCAAAACATAACCCACTTTACCGGAGAGGCTCATACTTCTCTTTGCCAATTAATGGTAATGCTCCTATCAAGATTTTATTTATTGATAGAATCTATATCTTTGTTTTAAATGAAATATTTTCAAATTTGATGAAAGAAAAGGGTGATGAAGTTATCTTAGTCAAGATTTATCCTCACCCTAAAGAAGCAAATTCGTATATTGAGAGAACCAAGGATGCTAGAAAATCTTTTGATTATGGTAGTCTCAAGCACTTGGATAATAAAGATTATAATATATTTTTTGTGGAGATGTCTAAGTTTCAGTTTGATATTGGCAATGATTCTAAGTCTTGCATTCAAAAGGATAAAGAAGAATAATTTTTTTATGAAAAAGCATGGTTACTTGGAAAATATTTTTGCGTCACATATTTTCAGCATGTTTTCGGATTCACTTTCAGCAATGATGAAGTCATGGAAAGGAAATGGTTTTGTTCCAACTTGTTGGAGTGGAATTTTCTTTTTCGAAAAGGTTCATACTTCTCCCTTCCGATTAATGGCCATGTGTGAGTTTCTTCCTGCTTGCTCTTCTTTTGGTGAGGTCTCCTCACCTATATTTGTAAATAATCTTTTGTTTCCACAATTTTGGTGTGTGTAGCTTAGTGTTTCCTGCTTTCTTAGTTTTGGTTTTTCCTTACTCCCCTCCACCCTCCTGGCAAGCAATTCTTTGATGGTCTTCTTTGTGCTTAGACTCTGTAGCCCAATTGGATAGGCACTTGTCTTTTGCTAGAGATTCAAGATTCTTTATGCACTTTGCAGCACATAATCCCCATTCAGAGCCAACTATAGGTGCACTTTCAATACACCATTTTAAAAACTTTTAAAGTTGCCTCCCATAAAGAATTTCCCAAAAAAATTATTCCTAGTGTGCTCAACAAAGTTTCTATGAAGGATTGAATTATTTTTGGGTCCAGATATACAAATGTGGAAGCAAATAGAAGTCAAAGTTCATTTTTCCACCATGGAGAAGAACTTTTCTAATTTTTTGCAATGGAGTAGTCAACTTGGGAGTTTCCACCAAAGAAAAAATAAAGTGTAGTGGAAAACTCATTTTCCACTACAACTTTCGCAGTCATTTTCTAATTTTCTACAATGGAGTAGTCAACTTGTGATTTTCCACCAAAGGGAAAAAGAAGAGTGGAAAACTCATTTTTTGCTACACCTTTCACAGTCATTTTTAGATTTTCCATTAGAGAAGCACTTTTTGAATTTTCCAGAATGGAGTAGTCAATTTGGGATTTTCCACCAAAGGGAAAAAGCAGAGTGGAAAACTTATTTTCTGCTACATTTTTCGCAATCATTTTCAAATTTTCCATTGGAGAAGCACTTTTTGAATTTTCCAAAATGGAGTAGTCAACTTGGAATTTTTCACCAAAGGGAAAAAGCAGAGTGTAAAACTCATTTTCTGCTAGAGAAGAAAATGTTTCATTTTCCACCAAAGGGAGAACCATAGTGGAAAACTCATTTTTGACTACACCTTTCATAGTCAAAGTTTAGTTTTCCACGTAAGGAGAGAAAAGGAAAATCTCAATCAAAAATGAAGATATATGGGGTCCAGTATCAAGATCACTCCAGAGAAATAATTTTGGAATCAATCCACATCAAAATGGTGCCCATTACATGAGAATGGAAAATTGAAGATTGGGTGTGCTTTTCGAACTCAAAAATGGAATTTCCACCAAGCATCAAATCCACAATAGAGAGATGGAAAAGAGCTCTTAATTGATTAAAAAAAGAATAATAATCTCATAATCATTTATTTCTTGAAGATTTGGACATCAACAGGACATTAAATATGAAGTGGAAAATTTATTTTCTGCTACGCCTTTTGCAGTCAGTTTGGAGTTTTCCACAAAGGGAGAAGACAAAAGTAAAATTTTCACAAAGGATGAATTAGAGTGTTCCATGGTTAGTGACCTCATAGAAAAGAGGAAATATTACTTGTTAATTATTTTCAAAGTGCAGTTGTTACTAGAATGTATGAATTTCACGTACAACAAAGAAGTGAAAAACTGAGAACTTGGTAAGCTTTTCAACCTTCATTTGAATTTTTTTGCCACAAGAATTCTAGCGAATCAATTTCAAAATTGTCATGTCCCCTTTTCAAATAATTAAAAAATAATAATCTTTGCTAAGGCAGGCAGGCAGGCCCAAGAAAGTGAAGTTTCAAAAAAAGGGGGTTAATCTTTGGAAATCGTTGGACTAATAAATGAAAATTATTATTAAAATATGTTTCATTAACCTCTCTTGGATGTGAGTTATAGTTATGCCCTCTTTTAAGGGGTTTGGAAGCATTTTGGGTAGATTCCAGAACTTGATTTTGCTGATTTCTTTGTTATTCTTTAGAGGCTGCCAAACCTATGGAGAAGGAGACCCAAGAACGGGAGTTTACAGGTTTCCAGGGAGACCCAAGAATGGGATTTTGCAAGTTTCTAGGAAGGATAAGGATGGGAGTTTGAAGCCATTCCATGTGCATGCTCATAAAGAGTTTGCCTTTGTGTTGAACAGTGCAGATTTGTGGGTTTTTTGGTGTGTTTTTTGTATGAGTTTGGTGTTTTCAGTTGAGTATTTCATATCAATTTGGGTTGCTTCTATATTTCAGACTTTAAGGTGTTAAAATATATTTGAATATATGTGGGACATGATTAAACTTATGAGATAGATTATTAGTGTTTTTGTGGTGTTTTCGGGCATTTTTGTGTTAATTTCGGGAGCCCGATGAGCATAGTTTTTGCCCTACATTTAAGAACTGTTGTGTAAAGGCTATACGGATCTGGAAATGTCATTTTGTAGGCTGTTATGTTGCTGAAATTTCTGTAAAAATTTCCACTTTCAGATTTATTAATAATAGGTGAAGCTGTGAAGCTTTGGCACAATTTTTGGCATATCCGATTTGGGGTTTCTTGAGAAATTTGGTGGATCTTTGTGATATTAGTTGTTTGATCTTGAAAATCTGATTAGAGGTTGGGAATATCATAAAAAATCAGAAAAGGGACATTTCAGTGGTATCAGAGCCATGATCTTGCCAGCCTGAGGGTTTGTAGAAGCTTGCATGTCAGTTTTGACAACTACCCAGATCTTGCATTTCAGTTTTGAGAACTACCCAAATCTTGCATGTCATAATTTATGGTTGCATGTTGCTTCTAATCAGCTGCATGTCAAAATTTATGGTTGCATGCTACTTCTAATCATTTTCATGTTAGTTTTTGGTGAATTTGGTGGTTGTAGAAGTTTGCATGTCAGTTTTGACAACTACCCAGATCTTGCATGTCAGTTTTGACAACTACCCAGATCTTGCATGTCATAATTTATGATTGCATGTTGCTTCTAATCAGTTGCATATCAAAATTTATGGTTGCATGCTACTTCTAATCATTTGTATGTTAGTTCTTGGTGAATTTGGTGGTTGCATGTTGCTTCTAATCAGTTGCATGTCAAAATCTATGGTTGCATGCTACTTCTAATCATTTGCATGTTAGTTCTTGGTGTTTGAAGAAGTTATATCCTATTGGGGTTACACTCTACTTATCTAGAATGGACAGGTATAGTACAGAGTCTCAGAGGACACGATCTTGGACAATTGATATCCAGAGTCAAAACAGTAGAAAGGATGGTTATTTAGACATTCGAGATAAACTTATGAAAATAAGCCATGACATGTCTGAATAGTTGGTTGAACACCACTGTATAATGAATGACATGTTGTCCAACCTAGCTAAGGTGGATAAGTTGACTGGATTTCTATTTGGCAGATTTTCTCACAGGTCAAATGACACAATTCCCAAGAACTTGCATGAGGTGTTTGAGAAACTAGCTGATAGCTAGGTAGAGGTCTCAGATTCTACTCTACCACAAGAGGTGGTGGGAAAGGATATTACACAGATCGATAGTAATAGTCAACTTGATACTCAAATTGAGACAATTGTTTACAGGTCATCAAAGGGTGATGCCACAGGTATTCAAGATGGTATAGTTACAACAGGCAGTGACTACAGTGTAGTGGGTTCAGATGATGATTATGAGGATGTTGTTGTGCAAGATGGTGAGATACTTGGTAGAGATTAGAAGACATTGAGCATTCATGACTTTGCTGAGAAAGAGTACCAAGAACAATTAGATGCTTCATCACATGAGGTTGAGGTTGGTAGTACTTCACATGATTTGTCTAGCCAGCTAAAGGTGAACAAAGATAGTATTGTGACTTCATTATCTCATCATGACAGGTATGTGGAGTTAGTTGGTATTGTTCATATTAATCAAGTGAGGAGTTTTATTGAGTTACCAGTTGATTCTAGTTTATAGATATGGACTCGAGATTGTTATATTGGCGTTTGGGATTCAGTTGACTGGAGATCTTTAACACTTTTTGGTAGCAATGTTTGTTTGGGTGCTATCATGGATTTGATTAGTAGATTAAATGGTGTTGTATTTTCTTGTGCCAGTATCTTGTCTGATGTTGGTATTAGTTTTTATACACTGATGTTGGGCTTTGTTCATATATCCAGTCGACCATACTTGCTGGAATGCGTTGATGATATTTCATATTTGGCAGTGCGTATAGGTGAGTCCCAGGATCATATTGGCGTTGATGACATCCAGGAGGATGCAGTGGGTAGTTTTGAAGACTTAGTTTCCTTGGGTATAGAGGAGTTGGACAGAAATGCTAATGTTTTTGATACTCTGTATGTTGATATGAGCTTTAGATTTGATTCACAGGATATGGATGGTAATACTCTAGAGACTAGTAACTTTGAGGATACTCCTTTAGACAGTGCATCAGAGGAGGTTTGTAGGAGACAGTCAAGCCAGTGCCATCATGTGTCTAATCAGTTGAGAGTTAGTGATCGAGACATTTCTATCACTTGCCAGCATTTTGATGTTGCTCGTCAGTTGTTAGCAGTTTATGGATGGGGTTCTCCTACTAGGGATGAGCAGGGAGGCAGTTATCTTTCCTTGATAGAGTTCCACTCTTTATGGGAGGCTATTCGGATTTTGAGATAGAATTATATGCAGTTGGTAGCTGATAGAGATTATCTTATGGAGTGGGGTAGTATAGCATATGATGCCTTGTTGGCCAAGGAAGATGAGGTGAGTGAGCTTACTAAGCAGCTTGAGGTGACTTCTAAGATTCTTGAGAGTACATAGTTGGCTTTCAAGGAGTCACAGTTTCATTTGGCTAAGATGACCATGGAGTTAGAGCGACTACAATCTTTACCTAATTCTATACAATCACAAGCTGTGGTGTTTGGTGATTCGAGGATGTCCATGGCCGAGATTGTCAAAGATAGTGGAGATGGGGATGCATCCATCCTTGATACTAACATTGGCATATTAGATTCATTCCAACTAGAGTTAGGTTCAGTTGAGTTGGGTGCTGTAGCAGATTTTTGTGGTATGCTTGACATGGTGGTGACCTCTAGCACTAATAGCACAAAGACTAGAGATGTTGTATCAAAGACCATGTGTGATGTTGGTGAGTTGGCAGTTGGCATGGTTCCTGCTAGTAATACTATTCCCTTGGTGATATCTTTAGAGGTAGTAGTCAGTTCCAACATGGTTAATGATCAATTGCAATTAGTTTCATCTGGATTACAGTTTGAGCCACTGACTGAGATTGGCGCATTCTATCGGCATTACACTATGAGGTATGCTCATCAATTTACCTTTGATGACCATGTTGATGAGATGATGATACAGAGATGTACTTTGGTTCCTGGTGCTTATCGTCAGTTATGGGATAGTTTGATGCCTCGGGATGAGAGTTATGATGGGCACAACATGGTGATAGGTTTTTCAGTTGATAGCTTGATAATACATGACTTAGAGCAGGAGTTTTGGAGTGATGCTTCAGTGGGTGTTGTTATTGATTCTCCTCCTTTGGCTATGACATCTCCTGACTTAGCTAGTGATCAATCAAAGTGGGTTGTATCACTTGTTCATGGTGAGTTGTTGACTAAGGTTGGTTTTTATTATCAACATTATATTGCAGGGTATGTACATCAGTTAGCATTTGATCCTTGTGTTGAGGAGTTGACGGCAGACAAATTTGGTTTGGGTTCAATTTCTTGCTGTTTATCTTGTGATGGTTTTTTACCATTAGGGGTGCATGGGAGTTATGGTTATGAGACAGTGGCTGGTTCTTTGCAGAGTTGTGTTGACTATAGGAGTTGTATAGTGTGTGGATTCTCCATACTTGGTACAGTTTCATTCGAGAGCATTCACCATTGTTGTAGAGTTGGATTGTACATTCTGTATAGGCCAGTGGGATGCATTGATGGTATTTACTGTGTTGGTGGTTTGATTAGTCCACTTTATTTGGGTTTTGATGTTCTAAGAGTTTGTGTCTCATGGTTTTCTGACTGTGGAAGTTGTGATTTTGGAGTTTGGTTGAGCTATAATTGTCAGTTTGATTATGGATTCCTCTTGGTCATATTGCAAAGGATATTGTAGGAGCCTGTGTTAATTGGTAGTAGTATAGTTCATGACTACATTTGGGATCCAGGTGGATTCATTGGTTTATTGTTCAGCCATTGCTTGAGGACAAGCAATGTTTGGGAGGGGAGGACTTGTCATGTCCCCTTTTCAAATAATTAAAAAATAATAATCTTTGCTAAGGCAGGCAGGCCCAAGAAAGTGAAGTTTCGGAAAAAGGGGGTTAATCTTTGGAAATCGTTGGACTAATAAATGAAAATTATTATTAAAATATGTTTCATTAACCTCTCTTGGATGTGATTTACAGTTATTCCCTCTTTTAAGGGGTTTGGAGGCATTTTGGGCAGATTCTAGAACTTGATTTTGCTGATTTCTTTGTTATTCTTCAGAGGCTGCCAAACCTGTGGAGAAGGAGACCAAAGAATGGGAGTTTACAGGTTTCCAAGTGTAGACACCTAAATTTGATTACACTACTTTGGTAATCTAATTTAGCCATCTCTAAAGGCATCATTAATTAAATTCTTATTTAATTAATCCTTTGTCATCCCCTAGTTGATTAATTTAATTAATCATCTATAGTCCTAACTGATAAATCAAATAATCTATTATTTATCAATTAAATCCCTTTCTCCTATCTAATTCCAAAAATCCCCATTTATTAAATAAATCTATTTGATAAATGAAATCCTCAAATTCAAAAAAACCCTAACCTATCTCTAATCCTCCATTTAGCCTAATCCACCCCATCCACCCATACTAACCAAGCTTAGCCACTAACTCACCCACCCTCATTAATGCCATCCACTTGCACATCTCTAACATCCCTAATCTAATCCTAAACCCAAGCCTAATCCACCCCCTAATGTTGTCACATTCCTTAAACAAGTTTAAGACTTTCCTAATCCAAACCAAAGTCTCCCCTCAAAAAAACCCAACCACTAAGTCATGAGTGCTCTTACAAAACATAAAGACTCTTACAAGCCCACTCATGACTCTTACACCCATCTTCCACACTCTTCCGTCTTCCACACTCATTCCTCTTACATCCCTTTTACATACTCAACCCCACTCATCATGCCCTTAACCAACCCTTAACCCTACCCTCTCACACTCATCCTCCTTGTGACAAGTGTCACCTTCCCATTGGTGCTAAACAAGCACAATCCATGTGCTCCCCTTTGAGTGCATCTTAGCCCTCCTTAAGCCTTCATCCATCCTTGCATCTAAGCCCTCCATCCCTCTACCCCTTAGCCTATAAATTGAATCCCATCCCAAGCCATTTCATCAACAATATTTGAGCTAAAGTTACCATGCTATTTTGAGAACCAAAGCCATCAACCATACCCTTATAATGCCAAATTGAGAGCTCACAAAGCTACCAATTTGCCATTACCCATCTCCATTGAAGCAACTTTTGAGCATCTTGAGCATACATCCACAGCAAAAGGACACATCTATAGAATCAAGAAAGCATGGAGTGTTTTCTCTCGTGAGGTTTGCACTTCTTATTTTCTTTCTTAGTCTAAGCATATATGTGAATTTAGTTTTTGGTTTGTGAATGTTTACTTTATTTGTTAATGTTCTTTGCATATTGATTCTGGTTCTACATTTTGGCACGCCCGGTGGGACAATGTAGGAACAATGTAGACAAAAACAAAGAGACAATCATGGCTAATTTTCGAAGGGACAATGTAGGAAACTTTGACTTTGGAAGACCCCCTCCATTATCAGATCCATCTCACCCATTTTTTGGGCAGCTACCACCACCCATAGGCTCTTATGATCCAAATTATCCTCAATATATTCCAAAAGAAGAGCCTCCAGCCAATCCATATGACCCAACAGACCCAAACATACCATCATCCACCCAAGTTGAAATCTCCATGCCGCAAGCCAACCTAGCCACCACCACTCCATCCTTGGTTCATACCTCTCCACTCCAAACCCCCTTTACCCAAAACATCTCACCGTTCACCCCCTTCACTATTGTTACTGCTCCCACACCTAGCCTTCCAAATCCACCCATCTCCCAAATCAGTGCTAGCATCTTTGGCCAACCTCAACAATATACAACAAGGATGCCACCCATGGGGCCAAGTAATCAACCTTTTATCGCCCCTAGCTTGTTCACCACAACCCAAAGCACAATCCCATCATTTCCATTAGGTCTCGGGAGATCAATACCACCAGCGACAAATCCACAAGCTACTACCTTCACTCCACAAAGCTATCAAATCCCACAAGCTACTGCCAATCTTCTACCAAGCTCCCAAGTGACCCTAGCTCCCACCACCACTCTACCAAGCTTCCAAATCCAGCCACAAAGCTATCAAACCCCATCAGTTCCATTCCCAAGCTTTCAATTCCCACCACCTCCACCACCAACTAATCCATTACCTCCACTTACCAACTACTTTTCAATGCCACTTCTAGGAGGTAATCCACCACCTCAGCCAACCACCAATTATTTGCAGATGCCGTCCCAAATGGGGGCACAACCCACATATATTGGTCAAACCCCACAAGCCCTCTGATCCTTTCCCCAAGCCTCACAACCATCTTATACCTTACCTCCACAAAGCAATCCATTTAACCCACAGCCAGCTTATGTTCCTCAATCCCAACCTCAAATCCCATATCAACAACAAGCCTCGCAGCACATGCAGCAATATGCGCCACCTCCCCCTCAACAACCCGTCATCCACCATGCAGCTGCCCAAACAATGTACAATCCCTATCAGAAAATCCCTCATAACCATCCATATTCAATGGCCCCATCCAACACATACCTACCTCAAGGCACTCCTACATTGGGGGCACCCCAACCATCACCTATCAATTCAGAGTGGGAGCAAATGAAGACAGCCCTGAAAGCCATCCAAGAAGGGAATGATCCAAAGACATTCAAGTTTGAGAATGTGTGTCCTTACCCATTTGACAGAGCCATTACCACAACACCATTTCCCAAACACTTTGAGGTACCTAAATTTGACAAATTCAGAGGAAAAGGAGACCCTGTCACACATATCAAAGAATTTTACATGCATTGCCAGGACGTGGCATACAATGATGTCTTCCTCTTGCGCCTTTTTCCCAAAAGCTTGGCTGGACCAGCTCTTGAATGGTTTTATAGAATCCCCTATGGCACAATTAAGAACTTTGCTGAATTATCTGAGGCATTTGTAGCCCAATATGCCCATCTTGTTGAAACAGAGCTATCAATAGTTGATCTTGTCCACACCAAGCAAAAAGGTGGAGAAAGCCTTGCTGAATACCTGCAAAGATGGCAAACCCTTACCACCCGCATATCCTGCACCTTGCCAGAACGCCATGTGGTGAAAATGTTTATTGATAATGCACATCCCAGCTTGGCTCACCACATGACCATGAACTGTTTGCAGACCTATAAGGATATCAAAGAGAAAGGAATGATCCTTGAGCAAGGACTCATCAAAGATGGTGTGGTAAAGATTTACAAAGAGGCCAACCAAAATCAATCACATTCCAATGACAAGTCTAGGTATTGGAACAAAAACAAGCATGTTGCAACAGATGGGATTACTGACACCAGACATGTGAATATCATTGGTCCTTCTCGAAACCAGTCTAACCCACCATATCAAACAAACAACCAACAAGCTACCAATTACCAACAACGAAATAACCAAAGCTATCAAAACCACAATACAAGACCCAACTTTCAAGGGTCTAACAATCAAGCTAATGCCATCAATGTAGCTGCAGGGCAAAAGCCCAGATTCCAACCTGCACCTAGAAACTATACACCCCTTGGTGAGCCATTGGATGTTATTTTTGAGAAATTGGCTAAGGAAAACCTTATCAAATTTCCTCCTACCCAGCAAATTGATCCAAGCCAATCCAAAGCTGCATGGTACAAGGACAATGAGTATTGCAAGTTCCATAGGGTAAATGGTCACACAACCCTCAGATGCATGAAACTGAAAGACTATGTGCAAGACCTCATTGATCAGAAGGAAATCACTGTTGGTGCCCAAAACTCTCCCAATGCAGGCTTACAAATTTATCAAAATGCTTTTCCTCCACAAAACAACCAAAATCTTGGAAAAGCACCTATCCAAAACAACACCAACAACCGCCAGCCAAACCAACAGCATGGGAAGAACAATGACCACACTTCATCCTATATAGACTATGGTAGCCTTATAGGTTGTATATCTGAGAAAGAGCCTTCAGTCAATGTTATCAATATCCGAGGACCAGACAATGAGTGTGCGGTCACCACTCGAAGAGCGCAATTTAACATTGCAGGCCCACCAGTTTCATCAACACCATCAGCTCCATCAAAAAGCCGGTACAATATCTTGGAACACCTTGGGAACATGCCAACCCAAATATCCATTTTAGACCATCTCCGCACTAGTCCTGTGTACAAAGACATCCTTGACAGTGCTCTCATAGAATCTCGTGTCCCTTCTGATATCAATGCTACTGATTTTTGTAATCTTGTTGGACACCTTTCATCCTCATGTGCCCTATCTTTCAAACCCACCGACATACCTGCAGTTGAGCCAGATCACACCCTTCCACTTCACATAGCCATCATGGTATCCAATTTTGCCGTGAAAAGAGTAATGATAGATAATGGATCAGCCTTGAACATTTGCACCCTAAAATTCATAAAACAAGCTGGGTATACTGAGGCAGATATGATCAGTGAGGTTATCACCATCAAAGCTTATGACAACTTGGAAAGGACCACAGAAGGGACTATTTTGCTACCAATCAAGGTTGGGCCAGTCATTCAAGAGACAGTTTGCCATGTTGTTGATCTAAACCTACCATTTAACATCCTCCTCGGTCGCCCATGGATTCATGCTATGAAGGCCGTTCCATCCACCTACCATCAGTGCATCAAATTTCCACATCAAGGCACTGAGGTAACCATCCATGCCGATCCAGAACCCTTTGCTTATTGCAATGCAGTTGAAGCTTCATATACAAACCATTGCCCTGGAATAGACATCGGCACAGCCATCGCCAGCTCATCCCACACTTGTAATGACGCAGAAACCATCCTTGCCTCTACCCTATCTACTGTAAAGATCAACAACAAAGGATGTGGAGAATATAGTCTATCAGATGCATTTGCTGTCGGAGCAATCCCACTTGATCCACATACCCATGGATGGCCAACATATAACAAAGCTAAGGAGATTCCACCTCCTCGATACAAATAGTTTGGCCCAACCACCTTTGTGTCCTCAAAAACCCCTCTTCATGAGGAGCTCACTCCAGATATCAACAATTGGCTACATAAGGATGCACCTCCAAGAAATCAAGCACGCCTTGATCAATTCAGCCACAAGTATCCCCAACAACATAAGCTCATCACTGAAAAATGGAACTATCAAGGAGGTGGACTAGGACCAGAAGAAAGGGGCATGCAATGTCCCATCGAAGCACATGATTGGGAAATAAAGTCAGGTCTTGGCTTTGGCATACCCACAACTGGGGGCACCAACGAGAATGGTCACGCTTTTTCGAACATCCACTGTGACCTTGTTGAAATTGAAGACATTCCTGAGGAAGTTGAAAAGAGAGCCTACGACGATATCCCAAACCAAATCTTCCTAGGAGACTCTATTCTCCGAGAACTATCCATCCATCTCATTGACCTACCACTTGCTCATCCACAACTCATAGATTGGGACCAACCAAGTGTCATACATATTGATGAGTTCGCATCAGAGGAAGCGCTTCTAAGATTCATGGGAGCTGAAACTCCTCATAAGAAGACAAAGCCAGATTCTGCCTACATCTACAAGCTAGATCCCAAGGGGTATTTTGGAGAAAATCCCCAACCTAGTTTTGATACACCCAAAACTGGAACTAAGGTAAATCTGGGACTAGCTAAGGCAGTGAAGAGAACCCCTCAGCAAGAAAATCCAGAGCCACAAGCAGAACATGAGGATTTAGTATTGCCTCCTCAAGATAATCGACCAGAGGTGTGTTCTATTCTAATAGAGGATATTAGAGAAGTCAACATTGGTTCTTCAGAGATCCCTAGAATTGTTCACATTGCTGCATCCCTATCACAAGACCAAGCTGACCTCCTCTTTGAGGTTTTACGAGAGAACATTGGCCGATTTGCATGGTCATATCAGGACATGCCAGGACTCGATCCAAAGCTTGTAGTTCATCATCTTGCAGTCGATCCAAAGATCAAGCCCGTCAGACAAAAGCTTAGGAAAATGCACCCCAAGGTGGCATTACTAGTCAAAGCTGAACTAGAAAGAATGTTAGCTGCTAAAGTTATCCGACCTATCGACTACTCAGAATGGATCTCCAACATGGTCCCTGTCACTAAGCCTTCCGGTGACATCAGAATCTGTACTGATTTTAGAGATCTTAACAAAGCTTGTCCAAAGGATGATTTTCCCTTGCCCAACATAGATATGATTGTAGATCTTACAGCTGGACATTAAATCCTGTCCCTTATGGATGGATTTTCTGGGTATAATCAGATCAAGATTGCAGAAGAGGACCAGCATAAGACAGCATTCACTACCCCTTGGGGAACCTTTTGCTACACCATGATGCCTTTTGGCCTAAAGAATGCTGGGGCTACCTATCAAAGAGCTATGACAGCCATTTTCCATGATCTTATCCATAGCATTTTGGAGGATTATGTGGACGATATCCTAGTCAAATCTCACACCTTCATGGATCATCTTGCTGACCTGGAGAAAGTCTTTGATAGGTTGGCCCAATATCGTCTCATGCTAAATCCCAAGAAGTGTGTCTTTGGGGTCACATCTGGCAAGCTTCTAGGCTTCATAGTTTCTAAACGAGGTATAGAGATCGACCCCAAAAAGGTCAAGGCTATCTTAAACATGCCTCCTCCCCAGACACTGCGACAACTTTGCTCTCTTCAGGGAAAACTTCAATCTGTCTGGCGCTTCATCTCCCAACTTGTAGATAAGTGTACACCGTTTTCACACTTGCTAAAGAAGAATGAGAACTTCAAGTGGGATCTTTTATGTCAGTGCAGCTTTGATCAGCTCAAGCAGTATCTCACCAATCCCCCTATCTTGGTTCCACCAGTTCCTGGTCGTCCCTTGATCTTGTATATATCAACAACACCTACTACTCTAGGGGCACTTCTAGCACAACATGATGATTATAGCAGAGAGAGAGCCATCTACTATATCAGTAGAACCCTATTTGGTTATGAAATCAATTACACTCCTATGGAAAAAGCTTGTTTGGCAGTTGTTTTCTCAACTCAAAAGCTTCGCCACTACATGCTAAGTCATACCATCCAACTAGTCTCCAAGATTGACCCTCTCAAGTATATGCTCTCCAGAACAACACTTACAGGCCGTTTGGCCAAATGGGTTATGCTACTAAGTGAGTTTGACATCCAGTATGTGGACAGAAAGGCAATCAAAGGGCAAGCTATAGGAGATCACCTAGCTGATGCACCTCTAGTAGATGCATATCCTTTGCTCACAGAATTTCCAAATGAGCATATTTGTCTAATTGAAGAACAACCCCCATGGAAGCTTTATTTTGATGGCTCATACACCTCTCATGGATCAGGGGCAGGAATATTATTAGTTACACCTCAAGGAGATTACATTCCAAAAGCCTTCAAGCTACAATTCCCTAGCACCAACAATATAGCAGAATATGAAGCTCTTGTAGCAGGATTAAAGATAGCTGCAGAATGGAATATCACCAAGTTACAAGTCTTTGGTGATTCCCAACTCATCATCAAACAAGTCTTAAATGAATATCAAACCAAAGATGAAAAGCTATTACCCTACAAAGAGCTAGTTGATCAGCTAACCCAGCATTTTACAAAGCTTCAGTTTACACAAGTGCCTCGAATGCAGAACAAGGCAGCAGATGCCATGGCCACTATCGGCTCGCTCTTGGAAATTCCCCAAGAAGCTACACAGTATGAGTTTTTAGTTGAGCAGCTCCTCACACCTGCCTATGCGAATGAGGATTCAAACCGTGTTTGTATCTTGGTTGGTCCCCAATCCCCTTGGTACCATGAAATTCACGCTTACCTTAACGATGGTATCATATCCCCTCACCTCACACTTACCCAACGCCAGAACCTCATCCGAAAATCATACCACTATGTTATCATAGCCAATACCCTATATCGTCGGGGTTATCACGATACTCTCTCTCGATGTTTAGATGAAAATGAGGCCGCGATGGCATTAAAAGAAGTACATTCCAGACTTTGCGGTGCCCACACGAGTGGTATTGTCCTAGCACGAAAAATCCTTAGAGCAGGCTACTATTGGCCTACCATTGAAGAAGACTCTTGTGACTTTGTCAGAAAGTGTCTCCCATGTCAGCAGCATGCAAATCTTGTGCACGCTCCAGCACATGATCTACAGCCTATTGCACCACCTTGGCCTTTCGCTTGTTGGGGCCTTGATCTAGTTGGAACTATCACCCCTCTCTCATCTGATGGACATAAATGGATAATAACAGCTACAGACTATTTCACTAAGTGGGTGGAAGCAGTCCCCCTAGTCTCAGCTACAGGAGTTCAAGTCTCCAAGTTCATCTTGTACCACATTGTTTGCCGCTTCGGCATCCCATCCACCATTTTCACTGACCATGGAGGTAATTTTGAGAATCTCAACATGGAAGAATTATGTACTTCCCTCCACATCCATCACCACTTTTCTAGCCCATATTTCCCACAAGGTAACGGCCAGGCAGAGGCAACTAATAAAACCCTCCTCAAAATCCTAAAGAATGTTGTCAATGATTCCGACCGTGATTGGCACCTTCAAATAAATCCGGCTCTATGGGCCTATCGAACTTCCTTTCGTACATCCACAGGCACAACTCCATACTCCCTAGTCTATGGTGCCGAAGCGGTATTACCTATAGAAGTTGAACTTCCCTCACTACGCATATCTTTGCGAGGGCAAATCTCAGATGAAGAATACAGAGTAGCTCGACTCACCCAGCTAGATATCTTAGACGAGAAGAGACAACAAGCCTATGACCATCTCACAGTCTATCAAACTCATCTCAAAAGGAATTTCAACAAGAAGGTGCTCCCATGAAACTTTCAGCCAGGTGACATGGTCCTCAAAGAAAATATGAAAGTCCAAGCAGATCGAGAAAAGAAAGGCAAGTTTGAACCTACATGGCTTGGTCCCTATGTGGTTACTGCCTCCTTTGGCTCTAGAGCCTATCAATTATCTACACTAGAAGGAGAACTCTTGAATGATCCCACTAACATCATTCACCTCAAGAAGTTCTATGCTTGAAGATCCTTGGTATACCCAACTTTTGAAAAAATACAAAAAAAAATAGTAAAGAGAAATAAGCGTCCAATGGTGAAAACTTGGCAATTCAAGCGCCTTGGATAGGTACCTTGGTAAAAACCTGGTAATTCAGGCGCCTTGTGTGCTAAAGACTAATCCATTATCTATCACTATCCTATCCCTCATCCATCCACCCACCATCCCATAAAACACCTACTTGTTCCCTTGGTGTTCCAATCAAATATCCAAAATCTGATGGAGCTTGTCAATACCTCCTGTACAGCTTGTAAATCTTGTACCAAAGCTTGTATTATACCTTGTAAATCTTGTACCATACCTTGTATATATCCAAATCTTGTACAAAGCTTGTACCATATTCTAGCTTGTAAATAATCTTGTACCCTAGCTCGTATCCTATCACATGCACACACAGAATCCCATTTTCCTTAAGCTTTTCACAAACCATCTACCTGTCCACCTATCAACTATTATAGACATCCCATCCTTCACAAAAATTTCCATCTCACAAAAAACCAAAACATGAACAAACTTGTACATTTGTAACATATCTTGGTCCATCAGCTTGTACATCCTCTTTAGCTTAGTATCATTGTATCTATCCGGCTTTCATGTTAGTTCATCCTTGGTCAACATCTTGCACACATTGCACACCTTGGTTAGATATTCCAATGCATCCTTTAGCTAGATCTCCTATCACCAAAGTGTTATCCTTCTTAGTTCAGCTTGCCAGACACATCACTCATCCAGATCCATCAGCTTAGGTGCTCTCTAATAGATTTTTGCAGGATATAGCTTTCCTCATGTCTGATCTTGGTCCGTTAGTACCTCGTCTTACCCATATCGTTGGCAAATAGTTCTCTTTTGGATTTTCACTTTCTTTTGATTTGGGATCTTCCCTTTTGGGTCTTGAAATATCTTTTCCAAGCAATCTCCTTGTTCCCTCCTCAAGGTTGCCATGATCTTCCATATCATGGTATGCTGCGAATGGGGCAATTAGAGCGTAAGGTCTTGATCAGGTCTTTTGCTTGTTTTCTTTTTCTGCTTGTGGGTTACCTAGTGTCATTTCCATGCTGCCTCCTCTGGGATTCATGTGTGATACTAGGGCAATCCTTGTGTGTTTGTTTTGAGTCAGTTCGTCAGTCCTCTGGATGGTTGGTGAAAAGGCCTTGATGTTCTTGGTAACCTTGGCAATTAACCAATAGTCCTATAGCAAATCTAGTGCTCAACTACATGGTGGTACTTCTCTTTGAAGTATCCCCCCGCTCAAAAAGCTTCAATGGATTCCTTTTATAGCACTCCGCTCCTCCATCTCCCCCCCCCAATCTTGGAAAGTCTTAAGCTTTCTTTACTATTGTGCCTCTGATTTCCCTTTATCATTCTCCCGTAGTGAGAGTTTGAGCTAATTCAGCCCCTTCTCTTCGCCAACCAGCGTCTTAGCTCATCTCAATTTCTTGTACTTTTCAAGAAGTCGTCAAGCCTCATTTCTCTCCCTGCCGCCTTCTTGAGGGGGCATCATCTAAGTCTAGTCTCTCCTCTTCTTATCCAAGATTGGGGCAACATTGTTGCTAAAACATCTTCCTCATGTTGTCTTCATTCAAACTTCTTTGAAATAGTGTTGTCTCGACACTATGTCAAAGAGGGGCAAAATGTAGACACCTAAATTTGATTACACTACTTTGGTAATCTAATTTAGCCATCTCTAAAGGCATCATTAATTAAATTCTTATTTAATTAATCCTTTGTCATCCCCTAGTTGATTAATTTAATTAATCATCTATAGTCCTAATTGATAAATCAAATAATCTATTATTTATCAATTAAATCCTTTTCTCCTATCTAATTCCAAAAATCCCCATTTATTAAATAAATCTATTTGATAAATGAAATCCTCAAATTCAAAAAAACCCTAACCTATCTCTAATCCTCCATTTAGCCTAATCCACCCCATCCACCCATACTAACCAAGCTTAGCCACTAACTCACCCACCCTCATTAATGCCATCCACTTGCACATCTCTAACATCCCTAATCTAATCCTAAACCCAAGCCTAATCCACCCCCTAATGTTGTCACATTCCTTAAACAAGTTTAAGACTTTCCTAATCCAAACCAAAGTCTCCCCTCAAAAAAACCCAACCACTAAGTCATGAGTGCTCTTACAAAACATAAAGACTCTTACAAGCCCACTCATGACTCTTACACCCATCTTCCACACTCTTCCCTCTTCCACACTCATTCCTCTTACATCCCTCTTACATACTCAACCCCACTCATCATGCCCTTAACCAACCCTTAACCCTACCCTCTCACACTCATCCTCCTTGTGACAAGTGTCACCTTCCCATTGGTGCTAAACAAGCACAATCCATGTGCTCCCCTTTGAGTGCATCTTAGCCCTCCTTAAGCCTTCATCCATCCTTGCATCTAAGCCCTCCATCCCTCTACCCCTTAGCCTATAAATTGAATCCCATCCCAAGCCATTTCATCAACAATCTTTGAGCTAAAGTTACCATGCTATTTTGAGAACCAAAGCCATCAACCATACCCTTATAATGCCAAATTGAGAGCTCACAAAGCTACCAATTTGCCATTACCCATCTCCATTGAAGCAACTTTTGAGCATCTTGAGCATACATCCATAGAAAAAGGACACATCTACAGAATCAAGAAAGCATGGAGTGTTTTCTCTCGTGAGGTTTGCACTTCTTATTTTCTTTCTTAGTCTAAGCATATATGTGAATTTAGTTTTTGGTTTGTGAATGTTTACTTTATTTGTTAATGTTCTTTGCATACTGATTCTGGTTCTACACCAGGGAGACCCAAGAATGGGAGTTTTCAGGTTTACAAGAAGGCTAAGGATGGGATTTTGAAGCCATTCCATGTGCATGCTCATAAAGAGTTTTCCTTTGTGCTGAACAGTGCAGATTTGTGGATTTTTTGGTGTGTTTTTTGTATGAGTTTGGTGTTTTCAGTTGAGTATTTCATATCAATTTGGGTTGCTGCTGTATTTAAAACTTTAAGGTGTTAAAATAGAGTTTAATATATGTATTTGGACGTGATTAAACTTTTGAGATAGATTATTAGTGTTTTTGTGATGTTTTCGGGCATTTTTGTGTTAATTTCGGGAGCCCGATGAGCATAGTTTTTGTCCTACATTTGAGAACTGTTGTGTAAAGGCTATACGGATCTGGAAATGTTATTTTTTAGGCTGTTATGCTGCTAAAATTTTTGTAAAAATTTCCACTTTCAGATTTATTAATAATAGGTGAAGCTGTGAAGCTTTTGGCACAATTTCTGGCATACCCGATTTGGGGTTTCTTGAGAAATTTGGTGGATCTTTGTAATATTAGTTGTTTGATCTTGAAAATCTGATTAGAGGTTGGGAATATCATACAAAATCAGAAAAGGGACATTTGAAAAATTCATCAAGAAATAAACATGGTAAGCATGAAAGATAACATAGTGGCAAATTGAAGACATTTGGGTTACATAGCATGTGAAAGAAGAGTGGCTAGAAACTTTATTTTATCAATTCTGATTTTGCAACAGTCATATAGCCCAGCATTTAGTATCCCATATCTTTTTACTTGGTGATTATTTTTTCGATCGCTCTAGTCAGAATGAAGATAATTAGGCTTGGAAAAACATATCCAAAGATGAGCTCGATCCAACAGTGGAATCAAAAGATATACCCCCCGAAACATGACCCATTTTCACCTGGCAGCAATATTTATTTTACTGTCTGGTCAACAAAGGAAAGATTTTGATATTGATTTAACATATTTAAATGTCAATTGTTAAAATATAATTTAAATATGTTAATATATATCATTATTAAATTTAAAAGTTAATAAGCATGTCATTTTTTAAAAGAAAAAATATGAGAAGTTGAAGAGACAAGATCAGTTACAGAACTGAAAAGTCATTGGAAGAAACCAAATGGTTGCTGGAGAATGTATTTATTGTAAAACCTTTTGATTTGAAAGGGTTCTTCTTTTCTGCAAGAGTAGGTATTGCTGGAGTAGAAGGGAGACAATAGTTTATTTTCATGCATTTTATTTTCTATGTTTAAGGGATTTTGTATTTGGATTTTGGTAATGGATTTGGCAAAGGAATTGTGAGCAAATAAAGTCAGAGTATTTTTATTTGTGGTGTTCAATACAAAGAGGTTTTATTTTGAATTAGAGTATTTGGTTATTACTTTTTTTTATTATAATCAATTAGAGCATGGTCATATTCAGTTTTGAACACTTTCTTACATCTTGAGTCAAATGGCGAATGGGTTGTAAATCAGAGTACTTTCAACTGTTCCTATTGCAAAGATTCAAACATTTAATCTTCTTTTCATTCCAATTTCATTGCATTTACATTTACAACATTCATATTGCATTACCAATATCAAGAAGTCATAGGAATTATGGGTTCTTGGCATTGGCTAGATTCAGGAGTTAAAATCTACCTGAGTTAGTTCCGTCTGGGACTAGCTTGGTTTTCCCTCTTCTGTTCTTAGGTTAAGAACGTACCCAATTAGTTTAGGAACAAACAAATTCATTGAATATCATTGATAAGGGAGTTGTACCTTTTAATTCAGAGGAAATCTATCAACCTCATGATAGATTATCCAACTGTTGGTATAAAATTGTTTCTCACAGGTTTGGACATTTAAGAGTTACATTGGAAAGAACAATTTGTTTACCAACACACTTTTATTGTAGAATCAACCTTAGCAATTTTATCTTGTGCTTCTTTCTCTTTAGGTTGATCTATTTTAACTATGGGAGGTTGTGAAGGTGGTTCTTGTGTGTTCACCTTCTCCCTTGGGATTTCTAATATAGCCTTCTATAATTCATCCACAATCACCAAAACTAGATTAGTACATAGTTGTGATTGTAGTGTAGCTTGGTGAAGGATCTTTTTGAGATCCTTTGCAGTGAGTGGATTGGTTTTTTGACCTAAGGCATTAGGAACATCCTTAACTATTATTGTTTCTATAGGTGATGTATGTGGACGACTTGGTGGTGGCATTTGGGTGTCTTGGACACTCTATTCTTGTTGTTGTTCTTCAACTATTGCCTTTTCACCCTATGTCTTCTCCACTGTTTCCTTTTCTTTTTCTTTCTCTAACTCTTCCTCTTTCTTATTTTCCTCCTCTTCTTCATCATTTCTCCCCTCAAATGGGTCTTCTTGCCCTTCTTTCATAGTTTTCAATCCATAAATTAGTTTCCACATTTGTGTGGACTTTTGTACAACATCTTCTATTTGGTTTTGCAATATTTTAAAGGCTTTATATTTGGGTGCAAATTTGCTCCCATGTTTCTTGCTGGCCTTAGTTATTTGACCTTTAGTAAGGTTTTACATTACATGAGCCAATGTAGACTCCCTTATTTCCTTTTCCATCTTGAGACAATAATGCTATTTATTTTCAACTAATGAGCTCAACTCTTTAGGCATTGAGTTGTCTAGTTCAAGTGGGGTGGTCTTGAACTTAGCCATCATAGTGTATATGGATTCTTCCACTATGTTTTGTTGTTCCTTTGACAACTTAATAAAATCAATGGTCTTTAGACCATTTAAATCTACATTTTATTTGATATTATTACAAAAACTTTTCAATTTAGATGTGGTAGAATGGCTTACCAATTTGAATTTATTTTCATTAGGCTCTATCCTTTTTTTGTCTAATTTAGGAGGTGCAACATACTTTCTTCTCTTCTTCTACTCTGTAGGTCCTCCTTATTCTGTATCCTTTTTCTTCTCCCATTCTTTTGTCACTTGAGTTGTAGTCCTAGTATCTACCCTTGTAGTTGGCTTGGTTGGGCTTGGCTTTGTTGATTTATTCTTCCCTTTGAGTTGTTCCACCAATTTTTTTTGAGCTTTCCTTTTCTTTGGCTAAGTCTTGGGTGCTTCTTGCTCAGCACTTCCATCTTCTACATCCTCCCCAATACCTTGGGTTAAGGCAAGTGGTCCCTAACCTTGTTCCTCTTCATCATCCTTAGCTTCCTCACCTTCTTCTTCTCCTCTTGCAGTAGCCTCACCAAATTTGGCTTTTAATTTCTTGACAAGTTTATCCTTCTTTTTCAATGTGGAGGCAATCTTCATCTCCATATCCACTTTTGATCTCACCATGTCATAGGTTTCAAAATGTGATGCATCCTTGTCTATTTCCTCTGCAAGTAATGCAATTATTGTTTTCGATGTTTCATCTATGTTAATTTCATAACTGAGAGGTCTTAACCATCACACTCTTGGTATTTCAGCTTGAATGTATGTATAGTCAATGTCTACAAGAAAGCATACATCATTTACATGTTTCTCTATTAAGGAAACTAGAATTCTTAGTCTTTGCTTCTTTGACTTCTTGAAGTCTTCAAAATAACTAGTCATTAGGGACTAAAAATGAGCTCCCATCTTCTCTATGTATTCATTAACTTGAGCTATGATAGACCTATTAGTTTTCCATGCCACTTTACCAAAAGAAGGAAACTCATTCTATACATAGAAGAAAATAAAAATCAAAATAGTACCAAATTTTCTTTGGGCTCCCTTGGTTCTCCTGATTGCTGCTAGATTTTCATTAATTTGTTGTAGTTACAGTTTTGTAAAATCATAAGTATGAACCTTTTTCACCAATTTATAGCCTACATCCACTACAATGCAGGGCACACTATTAAGTCTGTTGGATAGGTAAAATTTGTGTACAATAACTCTAATAGAAAAATCAACTAGAGGGTCTTGAATGGTATCAATTTTCATCCCTCTCTTGTTCCACTTAGCACTAGTATTCTTCTCAATTGCTTCCTTTGCATCACTCCTAAGTGCCTTTATCCGATCTAGGGTTGGGTACCCTATCACTCTATGCACAATTCTTTTGGTGATTTTTATTGGGCCATCCTGCAACCATAAGCTTCCATCATGTATTTTTCTAAGCATTAGTCTAATCCATTCAATCTTGAATACCGTAGGGAATTCTAGGGAACACATTAAACCCTTGTTTTCAACAAATTTTTACTCTTATTTCAATACTCCATTATCACTCAATTTTTCACATGCTTCCCTCATCTCCATATCACCTATGGCTCAAATATTGCAATTGTAACATCTTCTTACATCCTGAACCATAACTACTTTGGGGGGTATAACAGATAGGGCTCCATCTGGGTCATTCTTATATGCTACCTCTAGTATTGGGCAGAAATTAGTTTGTTTTACCTCATTTAACACTAGCTAGACCTCAAATAGTTCCTTATCCTAAGTTTTCCTAGAGCTAGAAGCCATTTTGTACAATCTAGGGTTTGTACACAAAGAAAATATGAATCTATGAAGCTTGGCACAAACGTAAATACCTTGAGATCAATGAAATCATGCTAAAATGCTATTCAAATCTGCTCAAACACTACATTCTCTACTATGAGGTGACTCTACACTCTTTCTTGTCTTTTCTCTTCATTTGCAATGAAGGAAAATGATTGAAAATGCGATGATATACCCTATTTCCTTAGCATTTAATGCTTAATGTGGTTAGAACTGTCCACTCAGCTTCTAAAGGATTCTACATTACTTAGATTCCATTGGCTTTTCATTACTTGGCATCCATAGGAGTATTCTTTACTTGGCTTCTACTACCAACTCGGCTCCAAGTGATCATTTGGCTTCTACTATTTTGACAGTCAACTCAGCATGTACTAGGATTTTACTTGGCATTTGAGGAAAACTTAGCAACACTTGTGAAATCATGAAAATTTAACTTTTCCTCTGTGATCATGTTGCTCTCTTCTTTTCCATACTTGCTTGTTTTAGGAACTGATGTATGATAAAACTTTGTAAATCAGTCCCTCATGCCTTTTCTTTGCTTAGTTTAATGAAGTGTGATCACTTGACCTGTTAGGTGAAGTGATCCCTTCATTTGATGTGCTACACCCATCTTTTTTCTTTCATGTCTTATTCATTTCTCCTTTGATGTGTTCAACATCTACCTTCTCTTTACCATAGTTAAGTGCCTTTGATCTTGTTGGGCAATTCTTGCTGATATGACTAGTCTTCAAGCAACTAAAACATGTGGTTTGACTCAAGCATCTGCTATAGTTTCCTCTAAAATGTGTTCTCATGTAATTTTTAGGAATGTGTCCATATTCCTGATAGTAATGAAAACTATAAATGGTGTTGTAATCCCAATTATAGTGATTTCGATGGTTGTTTCCTCTTGCTAGCTGATTTGGTGTCCACATAGGCTTTGATCTGGATTCAAAAGCTCTATGTCCATACTTCTTGCAATTATAGTAGTGTCCTTCAAATCTTGGTGTTCTGATAGTCTTAGTCCTATAATTGTGTGCTTGATGTCCTTGCTTTTTTCACTTATGAGAGTAGCCAACATTCTTTGGTTTTTCATGCTAATGGGCATTCTTACTCCTGCATACATTAGAGGTATGTCATTTTTTACCAAGTAAATGACAAGTAGGTTTAGTATTCTTACCTTTATTACTCCTTTCTTTTGCAGTCTTGGATGACTTTCCTTGTTCAATTTTGGTGAATCCTAATCTTGAAGTGTCATTGCTAGCCCTTGATGATTTTAGTAGCTTCTCAAAGTACTTGATGGCCTCATTGGGTTTATTGAAGCTCTTTACAATTTCCTTCTCTCTTTTTAGGTCATTTTGTAGTTTTTCATTTTGCATCTTTAGTGTAGAGACCTCAATGTCTTTGACATTCAGCTCATGGTGCACATTAATAATCTGGCTTAGGGTGTCTAGCTGCATGTTTGAAATTATTGCAAGCTCAATTAACTTTTCTTCTAGTCTGTTGGCTAGATTTCTCTTGTCTTCTTCTAGCATAGTCTTATCTTCAATGACTCTTTTCTTCTATTCAATCACTTCACAAAGCATCATGGCTTGTGAATCTTGTTCAATCTTGAGTGTTCTAATTTCTTCTTCTTGAGCTCTATTAATCTCCATTAGGTCTAGTGTTGCTGCATCAAACTCTTTGGAATCTCCATCTGAAAATAGTTTTTAGGTGTCAATCTCCTTGTACTATGTATCATTCTCAACTATTTCAATGTCTCTCCTCTTTAAGGATTTTCTCAGTTCTTCTCTAGCTTCTTCTAAAGCATTAAAGCAAGTTGCATGTCAATTTCCTAATTCTCTATGATCTTCCCAAGTTTGTAGACTTCCATTACAAGATCTTTTCTCCAAGTTGTAAAGCTCCTTCTTGTGAGAACTTGGCTTTGATACCAATTGTTGGAATTTACAGGTGGGAAGATTTACTTCTAAGAGGGGGGTGAATTAGAAGTATCTAACTTTAACCATTTCAAAACCTTTTAATTGATATCATTCACATGCATCTAATTCATCTAATAAACATGAAAGTAAAGACATGCATGAAAATAGATAACATAAGAATTTGGTAACCCAGAAACCCTGCAAAATGAGAAGGTAAAACTGGGGTGGGGATGACCTCATAAAGTATCACTACAACAATATGTAACTGTTCAAGGTTAAAAAGTTTGACCACTTCGAATGGTCTACCCTGTGATTTACTGTTGGCGCTAAAAATTGCATGGTCAATTTTCAGCACTACTGAAAAAATCAAGCCCTTAAATGCTTTTAAAATGCATATGTGCATGGTTGTACCCAGCTATCCGTTTGAGACCCCTAAGGAGTTTAATGCTTCTAGCACTTTTCATTCAGAATGCCTAAGTGTTTCGTGAAGTTAAATTGAGTTTCTGAGTCATTTGACGAAGTCCTGTTTCAAGCATTTGTCAAATTTGCAATTCTGCCCTAATGTCAAACAGCGACAGGAGGTTGTGCTTGCCACTGAACATCTCAAACCCAAAAATTTATCTAGTGTCCATACCCAAGAACCTACATTTCAGATTTTGAGTCATTTCGAGTTCATCTGACTAGGTTTTAAATCCCTCGAAGTTGGTCAGTTATTGTTTTCATGCTTTTGCACTTTGCACCTAATTCTGAAAAGCCCTGTTTGACATGCTATAACTTTGACACAGTTGACTAAAATGCTAAATTTCCTTTTGCGTTGCCTTGTACACGTCAAAGACTAATTAAGTTTCAAGTTTCAGCTCGTGATGAATCTGTTTGATATATTCTCAAACGTGATTCCAAATGAGATTTCTAAAGTTCTATTGGTGTTAGAACTTGCAGATTTGTCAGTACCCCTGTTCGTGGCATTATAACTTAAAATTCATGATTGGTCAAGTCAGATGGATTGTACCCCTGTATAGTACCCTAAAAATACTACAAGTGTGTAAGTTTGCAAGTAATGACGAATCTGTATGCACACTTTTCCAGGTCATTTCCATTTGCAAAAATCATTATCTTGTCAATGTTTCCAGTTTGCAAATCCAAGTAGCCTACTTTGACTATCCGCCATTTGTGCCCAGTTATTTTTCATGAGCCCAAATCATAGATTCACAATGTCCTCATGATAGAGAACCAACGCCCTGAGTTTCATTTTCCCATTTGCTCATTTGCCCAGTTTTCCAAGCCAAATCTTAGCCTAGTTTATTGCTTTCTGACATGTTTTCTTACAGGTAAATCTAAGAAGGCAACTTTGACAATAAATATTTTTTGACTGGGAATTCGTCATGAGACGAGATTTGACAGGGTGCAAGAATGAAAAAAAGAGAATTAGTGTGTTCAATCTCAAGGCCTGGTCAGTTCTCCGGGTCAATTTTTAAAGGCAGTCAACAGACCTCTTGATGCAAAAGTGATAGTTTATTAATTAATGGTGAAATGAGTTTTTAACGATCAGTTAGTGTGTGATTTTAATTCTAGTGCTTCTGTTTTATGTTGAAGATGGAAAAATTGCCTTGCATGCCTAGCACTCTTCTTCATTTCTACATAAGCTTATTTCATTAAAAAAAAATGTGGATGTAAAATATGTTTTTAAATGAGTATTCAGAGTGGTCAATGACAACAAGAGCTGTAGCTTCGATATGAGCTTTCATATGACGGTTACAAGGCTCTTTGTAATAGCTCCTTTAGGTCCACTACAGCTACATCAGTCCCTTTCCAAGCAGTGGATGTTTCTGATTGAGGAATAGATAAGGCAATTATGACCAAGAGTGAGAAACTATATATTCATGATGATCTTTCTTAGAATGGAGATAAGAGCCGAAGTCATGGAAACCATGATAAAAAAAGGGCATATGGTGTGGTAGAGAACTTTGATAGATTTAAGTGGGCTCATTGCAAGTAGCCATTGCATCAATAATTCATGCATTCTATTGGAATACCCTTGCCTCCTAAATATGTTGAGGTCTTGGAAGAAAATTTAGATTGGGGAGAAACCCAGTGGTCTTAAACAGGTGTTTGGGTTTGTGGTAAAGAATATCCTCTTGCACAAGCACATTTTGTATCTTCAATGTAACCTTTTGTAGATGGTAGGTCATATTCATGGGTACAATATCTGTATAAATGTTGTCATTGAGATTTAATTCACAGTGCTCCTTCATGAAGGCTTGCTAGACTGTGGTCATTCATCCAATGGATATATGCGCATAAAACAAGTAAAATCCACAATGTTTGAAAGATCACGAGAATATAGAGGGAATCAACAACAACAAAAAAAGAGTAGCTCATGCCTTTCAAAGAATCCACGCTTTCCAGCTAGGAGTCAGAGTGTAGGAAAAATGATGCAGTGTCCAAGTAATAAGCATGAGTCTCACACATAAAAAAAGGGGTCATTCGCTAGTTTTTAAAGAAAGAGACAAAAAACCTGTGCCAAAAGACCAAAAATTTTGCCATTGTTTAGAGGGGATGATCCACATTTTTATAGAAGATAGAGGCAGCACACGAGGAAAGAACACCACAACCTATAATGGAGGATCACATTAGGAGGTAAGCTATAGTGTGTAAAAATAGGAAAGATGCCACCAAAGATTATGAGCAACCCACGCATTCAGCAAAGGAAGCTGCCTATGCAAGTAGAATCCCACGCAAGCATTTCCAACAGCCCACGCATGACTCCTTGTGAGTTCGATAAGCTTTTGGGGCAGATTTGGAAGGTATTAAAGAGGAGGATACCCCACATGAAGGCAACAACAATCCATAACAATCAAAGCACCAGCGACAAGGAAGGAAGTGAAGGCGCTAGTGAACGCCAAAAACATAAGAAAAATGCCAAACAAAGTATGCTAAGGAAAAGCCAACTCATGCCATGAGCAAAGTGCAGGAAAGAGTATGTCAAACTATTATTTCCCACATCTTCTATGTGGATTACTTCTTCGACATTTAAATATATTTTCACATGGTAAGTGTAATGTCTAAGACAAGCGCTCTTTTGAAGAGACAAGCGCCCATGCACGTGGGGCCCGTGGATGTCATGGAGACAAAGTAATTTTAAAAAAACATGCAATTAAAGACCAATGATGTCAGCAAACATGAGGTCATCAAAAAAGGTTGAAAATCTGGCTAGTCATTACTCGCTAGCCAAAAAATCTAAGAAATTCCGAATAGCGACTTAGCGAGTCGTCGAACAAGTTCAAAAATCCGACGAACGATGGATGAGTTCAGATGAAAGGGAATTGAGACACGTGGCACATCCAGTGGTCCTAGCTTACTTGCCAAGTAGAAATATGCACAGAGATTACCATAGCGACATGTGGCAGGAGAAGATAGGGTCATCAACCAATCACAGAGCGCCATGTGGCATGGGTCAACAGAGCAGTGACCTCAAAATTGAAGAGTTGGACAAAATAAAATAATTTTAAATTTTTTTTCAAAATATGCACATTCAGTCATCCAAGAGATATTTTTTCTAAAGTTTTGACTTTAGAATTTTTTTAAATTTTGCAAATTTAAAAAAATCAAATGTGCAGACATGAGTTTCTAGCAAAGGACTATTTTTCAACCAAATTTTTAGGAGGTTTCCAAGAGGCCAGATAGGCGATGTTATATATCATCAAAATTTGGAAAAGATGAACTTTTTGATTCTGGAGTCAATTTTTGCACAGGTATCAGTCAATTTGAGCTACATGAGGTTTTCTATCAGGTACCTGAATTGCAACCATATTTAGAGCAGGAAGTTCAGTTTTGATTTTTTTTATCAAGGTAATGACCTGAATATCAGTAAAAAATAGTTGAAATGTAGTATAGGTTGAAATTTGAGTGGATTCATTTAGTAAAAACTAAAATTTCACCAGCGTTTCAATGGGTAAATCAGATATTTTGGTGACTTAGCAAGTTTTCATCATTCAGAAATAGACATTTGCAAATTAGTTGCAAAAAATGATGAAACAAAATCAGATCAAGATGGGAGAAGGAAATAAGAAGTTTTCAGTTGCTAGAAGATTTATTTTCAAGTGGACACTTGTCAAGTAAAGATTAGATCTGAGATTTCTTTCTTGTCTATATCTTTCTTTCTCTGATACTTTGTAAGGGTTCTAGTTCCAATTTTTTGTTACTGTGAGACCATTGTTGGTAGGAAAGTTGTAGTCATTCTGTGAGACCACTTTGTTGGATCTCGATCTGTGATTCCACCCACATTCTTCAGCAATTTCTCTTCTGTATGAACAGCAAGATAAGTTTTATGCATATAGTTCTATTTTGTTAGGTGATCTATGAGTTATTTTTTGTACGTCTTTCATATATTCATTTTCAAGGAGAATGAATAAAATACAACAAAGGTTTCCAAATTCAATTTGAGTTTTGTCTCCTATGTATGGATCTATGATCTTTCTAGTTTGTGATCAAGGATCATAGATTAGGTTGCATCTCATTTTGGAATGTATGTGGTTAAAATGTCTTGCATATGGATCAAAAGAACCATGCAATTGCTTGGTATTTATCACAAGGTTTTGCAGATTTCATGATGGGATATTTTGAGTATGAGATTCAAATCTGAAGTAGATGTCTGTTCACAAGGTGAATGATAGATCAGGGATCTAGATGTAGTAATGTTTCTTAGATTTCCAAAAGATGTATGGTGATAGTTCATTTAATTTCCCAATAGATAAGGCACTGATCAGAAATAGGATCACTAGATTTTGTTGCTCATATTTGGGTCTTGTTGATATCAACATATTAAATCAATTTTCCCTTTTATGTTGAAAGCTATTCAATGTAAACCCATACTTAGCTTGCCAGTTTCATGGAGTATGTTCTTAGCTATTTCGTGCTTGTGATTCCTGGGTAAGTATAGAAGATTTAGGGGTTTTTATCTGCTTTACATTAGATTCAGTGTATGCTTTGACAACTGGTACCATATAAGGAATCTATAGGTTCACTCGCCTAGGTTTTGCAGAGCCTGAAGTACAGAAGGAGTATAGCGTTATAGTTGGCCTGATGTCTGAATGGGCATGTTGAAAATGGGAGTTAGCTGCCCCTAGATGTGCTTTGTTCTCATCATGGTAATTGGAAATGGGTAACATTTTCAAACACCAACAAAATGGTGACTCTGCTAGGGAATGTATTAAATCAGATTTAAGATAAACCTTGAGAATTTGAAAAGAAGAGATTCAATACAACAGGAGAAGTGCATTAAAAAGTTTCAGCAGTAAGTTCTCTGATGTTCTTTCCAATTTTCTTACTCTAAATCATGCACCCTAGCTAAGTTTTATCCATTTACATTAGTATTTTTCAAGGTTGAATATAGATTGTGCTGCTAAGAGTGTTCATCTTCAGTCATGTCAACCGGTTGTTTTTTTCATAATACTGTTGTAATTTAGAGTCAGAATTGGTGAAAGATGTTTTCTCTCTTTTAAATGTTTTTAAAAGTCTTGCAAAGTTTTCAAGTTGAATTTTTTAGTTCAGATCGATAGTGTTATGAATCATGTTTAAAATCTTTCTCACAATAGTGAGTGGTGACTCTATCTAAAGGATCTCTGAATTATTGTAGATCAGTGATGTATAAATTGTTTTCAAGAGTTTTCAGTGGAATCAAGCAGGTCTGAAAGTTAGATGAATTTGCAAGCAACAAGAGAGTATATAAGTTTCTGACTAGTAAGTTTTGAAGTGTTGTTTGATTTGCTATTATAAGAATTTGTAATGGTAAAGATGAATCACAGCAGTGATGTCATTTAATTCTCCTCAGGGAGATGGCGACTTTGTAAGGTTTAATCAGTGGTGTAAAGAATTCAGATTAGCACCAGGCCAATCAGCAGATCAGTGGTTTCATGTAGCAACACTTGAGGTATTTTATGCTTTCATATGATTTCTTTTCAATGAAAGTGAGTTCCAAATATGTGTTCTCCATCAAGTGAAGTTTTAGCACTAAGAAGAGGAGAATGATTTGATAAGTTTTATGCACTTCATTAGAATGAGTTTCAATTGTTGTTTTAAAGTTGTGAAGTGTATTTGAAGCGTTCATTTGGTAGAGGATTGTGAAGATCTGCTGCAAGTTATGAATTCTGAAAGTATTTAATGATGAATGAGTCTTGAGTTGAAGAATGTCGAGTTTCATCTCATCTAGTATGCAGCCTATTAGTGAAGTTCCTAGATCCATCTCTACCAAGAGGTATGTGCCATTGAATTTTAATGGTATTCATGGTTTTCCAAACATTATGCCTTATGATCTTAAAAAGTATTTACCTAAGTTTAGTGGAAACCATGAAATTTCAGCCAGTCATCATGTTCAGTTGTTTAGTGACTTGGTTGGTGATTTTGAAATTGCTCATGAAGACATTCAAATAAAATTGTTTGTTCAGACTTTAGAGGATGATGCTAGGGACTGGTTTTCATTCTTACCAGCATCTTTAGTTTCATGTTGTGATGAATTAATGACAACCTTCATGATGTAGTTCGGGGAAAGAGTAAACATCTCTAATTATTTTGATAAGTTTTTGAAAATTCAAATCAGGAATGGTGAGTTAGTTCCTAAATTCAATATCAGATTTGCAAAGATTTTAAATGAAATTCCTAAAAGTTACAAGCTAGATGATCCAATGTGTTTAGTGGTTTATCTCGGTGAATTTGATAAAAAGATGAACTATCTATTAAGAGATAAGAAACCTAGAACTTTGCATCAAGCATTCATGATAGCAATAAAGATTGAGAATAACATAAAATATGGCTTAACTCGGAGTCACTTCTCTAGAAATGTTTGCCGACAATATGAGGTGCAAAGAACAAATCAATGTCATATAGAATGTTTAATTTTAGATCAGCAAATAAGCACTCCTGTTGTTGTAAGTAGTTTTGTTGAAGATTTAGAAATAAAAACATGTGAACATGAAATCTCTTTGTTGCAAAAAGGAAATGATTCCATTTGTGCTGAATTGAATGCACATGTTTATGGTATTACAATAGCGAATGATAGAATTGATTCATTTGATGAGTTATCCATGTAAGATATAAATCCAGTCATTCATTTTCCCATTGATGATTTGCATTATGTTGAAAACATAATGAATCAGGAAGAGGAAAGGTATTTATCTCAGTATGAGGATGAAGAACTTGAAAGTGATGCATCAAGTGACAAAGATGAAATTGCTGATCCGACATATTGTGAAGAAGCATCATGTGAAAATAATGGTGAGACTTGTTGCTCAAGTCAAGAAGAGGATTGTGATAGTCCATATGCATCTTCATGTGAATCAGATGCTGAGTGGGAAGAAGAGAGCAATGACGGAAGTGAGTGTTCTCTTGCTAGTAAAGGTACAAATACTATTTCTAAATCTCAAAGCGAGTCTCCATTTTAGAATTGTGTAAATCAGTTTGAGATTGAAAGTTATGAAGAAAATGTGTCTACACAATATGAAGACAAAGAGGTTATCCATAGAGACGTATTACCTAATTGTGTAGAAGAGTGTCTTGAGGATGAGTGCAATGATGATCAGTACGTGATTGATCCTGAGATTAATGCATCAGCACCTATTGGTAAGATAAATGATGATTTGCTTGCAAGACATTGTAATCACCTATATGGAGACAATGAAAGTGACTTTGATTTGTATTCTACATGCTGTGTTGATGGAGTGGATGTTGAGTCTTCATATGATTCTGATTTTTCTTCTTCATATGTTGAAAGTGTCCATGACAGTGATGTTAGAAATGGTTTTAAAGTTTTCACTAATCCATTATATGGTGAGGACTTTGATGTTGATCAGAACATTACTTGTCCTAATGTCTACAAAGGCGCTTTGCATGGAGTTATCCATCCTCTTTTTGAAGAACACATGGAAGTTTCAAATTTAGTAGAGAATAATTTTAATGATGATACTTTCTCTTACTGTTGTAAGAGGTCAGACTGTTCTTCTTCCAAATATGACAGTGAATATGATCATGATATTGCATCTGATTATGATAACAAGGTGTTTGATGAGACGGTTATTGAAAATATGCCTATACCTTGCAATGATTCTTATGATGAATATTTTAATGTGATGACTAATCCACATGCTGATTTCAAAGAACCATTTTGAAGGTTGTGAATTAGTTTCAAATTTTGACATTGATATCATGTGTGAGTACAAGTCAAAGTATTCATTTGAGTATCATCCGATTATACAAAAGGATACACATTTTGAAGGTACAAGTGGTCTTTTTCCCCAAGTTGAATATGAACCCTTCATATTCGAAAATGATAGCATGTATGAGTCATTAAATGAAGAGAGTTTTCAGTTTCAGTCTGATATGTTTAAGTGTGCTTATCAGTATCTTCATAATGAGCTAACGGTTGAAGATGAAGTAAGTTTTTATATGCATTATGAAAGTAAGAGTGATAATTTTGTTTTGCCGAGTGATTTTTTATATGATGATAATATGATTGGTGAAACTGATAGGAGAAGAAAATTCAGTTTATCGCATGAAAGTTCAGATGAGAATCATCTTTATGACAGAGGTAAAATTTTTTACTTAAGTTCGGTGGCCTAGGGCCATCATGTGTACATAGTCTTGGTAGTTGTAGTTGTTTCTCTGTTTTCAATAAAGCTGTTCGAGAGAAGTTCTAAAATTTTTGGGAGTGGTTTGCTTCCTCCAGAGATCTAAGATCTTACCACGCTCACAAGGGACATGCATCCCCAGATAGAACCACTGTTGGTGCTAAAAATTGCATGGTCAATTTTTAGCACTACTGAAAAAATCAAGCCCTTAAACGCTTTTAAAATGCATATGTGCATGGTTGTACCTGGCTATCCATTTGAGACCCCTAAGGTGTTTAATGCTTCTAGCACCTTTCATTCAGCATGCCTAAGCATTTCGTGAAGTTAAATTGAGTTTCTGAGTCATTTGACGAAGTCCTGTTCCAAGCATTTGTCAAATTTGCAATTCTGCCCTAATGTCAAATAGCGACAGGAGGCTGTGTTTGTCATTGAATATCTCACACCTAGAAATGTATCATGACATGCCACTTTGAGATTATCTAGTGTCCATACCCAAGAACCTATGTTTCATATTGTGAGTCATTTCAAGTTCATCTAACTAGGTTTTAAATCCCTCGAAGTTGGTCAGTTACTATTTTTATGCTTTTGCACTTTGCACCTAATTTCGAAAAGCCCTATTTGACGTACTATAACTTTGACCCAGTTGACTAAAATGCTAAATTTCCTTTTGCATTGCATTGTACACATTAAAGACTGATTAAGTTCCAAGTTACAGCTTGTGAAAAATCTGTTTGATATATTTTCAAATGTGATTCCAAATGAGATTTCTAAAGTTTTATTGGTGTCAGCACTTGTAGATTTGTCAGTACCCCTGTTCGTGGCGTTATAACTTGAAATTCGTGATTGGACAAGTCAGATGGATTGTACCCCTGTATAGTACCCTAAAAATACTACAAGTGTGTTAGTTTACAACTCATGACCAATCTGTATGCACACTTTTCTAGGTCATTTCCATTTACAAAAATCATTGTCAATGTTTCCAGTTTGCAAATCCAAGTAGCCTACTTTGACTGTCTGCCATTTGCGCCTAGTTATTTTTCATGAGCCCAAATCATAGATTCCCAATTTCCTCGTGATAGAGAACCAATGCCTTGAGTTTCATTTCCCCATGTGCTCATTTTCCCAATTTTCCAAGCCAAATCCGAGCCCAGTTTATTGCTTTCTGACATGTTTTCTTATAGGTAAATCTGAGAAGGCAACTTTGACAATAAATATTTTTTGACTGGGAATTCATCATGAGATGAGATTTGACAGGGTGCAAGAATGAAAAATAGAGAATTAGCGTGTTCAATCTCAAGGCCTAGTTAGTTGTTCGAGTTGGTTTTTAAAGGTAGTCAATGGACCTCCTGATGCAAAAGTGACAGTTTATAGATTAATGGTGAAATGAGTTTTTAACAATCAGTTAGTGTGTGATTTTAATTCCAGTGCTTCCATTTTATGTTGAAGATGAAAAAATCACCTTGCATGCCTAGCAATCTTCTTCATTTCTACATAAGCTTATTTCATAAAAAAAAACGTGGATGTAAAATATGTTTTTAAATGAGTATCCAGAGTGGTCAATGACAACAAGAGCTACAGCTTCGATATGAGCTTTCATATGATGGTTACAAGGCTCTTTGTAATAGCTCCTTTAGGTCCACTACAACTACATCAGTCCCTTTGCAGCCAGTGGATGTTTCTGATCGAGGAATAGATAAGGCAATTATGACCAAGAGTGAGGGGTTAGCCCACAATAGTGGGTTACACTTTTTTAGAGGAAGAAATTCCTCCAAAATCATGAAGGATGATTTTTTTGCCTAAAAACTTTTGATAGAAAGTACCCATATAGTTTCTATCGAAACTAATTCTCACCCTAGTTTCAATCAAAACTAAGTAAATGGAAGAAAAGGGTCCTTAATAGTTTTGATAGAAACTAAATACTTTCGATCGAAACTATTTAGGACAAAAAATCAACCTAAATAGTTTCGATAGAAACTATTTAGTTTCTATCGAAACTATGTAAAAACTTTCGATAGAAAGTTAGTTTCTATCGAAACTAGAAAACTAGATGTCTTTTGCAAATTCTATAATAGTTTCAATTGTTTTCATGGCTTCCAAGCTCAATTACTAGGTCCAGATGGAGCACTAAAATCATGTCATTTTTCATGATAGAAGTACTTTGAACAAGCTTTCTAATGACTATGAATTTGATACATTTTGAATTTGTAAGGTATATGTTTTTGCATGTGAATTGAACAGAGGTTCGTTCTAAAAAATAAATCTCTATATTGAACGCTCATAGAAAAATAGTAACTAAGAGAAAAAAAATTAAAAAATAACTACAGTCTTTGTATTCAAGTCCTCTATCAATCAAAAAAAGAAAATTTGAAATCAGGTAAATATATAATAAGTTACATGTGTCAAAAGCCATGTATGTCCAAATTCATGTTAGGTCAACTTTAAATGCTAATAAAATATGAAATACTAAGGATAAAAACATTAGATCACCTCCATGGTTTTGGTATGGATGTTAACAAACTAAATTTGAAAGAATCACATTGATATCTATTATAGAAAAAAGGTTGTGTCTCAAAAACAATGTCACTTTTTAAAAACCAAGTTTTTGATAACATACTAGCTTTCATGGGAGAAAAAATAATTCAATCAAATCAAGTCAAATTTTTTTTTAAAATATATATTTAGATTCTACATAGAAAATCTTAAAAGACTCTAGTTTAGTTCATCTTCAAATTCCTAACCGTTAAATGATAATTTGCATCTGAAAGTGAAAGTTTTCTTGAAAATTCATAGTTCATTGTCAGTTTAGGAAAAAAAGTGTAACCCACTATTGTGGGTTCACCCAGAGAAACTTCATATTCATGATGATCTTTCTTAGAATGGAGATAAAAGCCAAAGTCATGGAAACCATGATAAAAAAAGGGCATAAGGTGTGGTAGAGAACTTTGATAGATTTAAGTGGGCTCGTTGCAAGTAGTCATTGCATCAGAAAGTCATGCGTTCTATTGGAATACCCTTGCCTCCTAAATATGTTGAGGTCTTGGAAGAAAATTTAGATTGGGGAGAAACCTAGTGGTCTTAAACATGTGTTTGAGTTTGTGGTAAAGAATATCCTCTTGCACAGGCACATTTTGTATCCTCAATGTAACCTTGTGTAGATGGCAGGTCATATTCATGGGTACAATATCTGTATAAATGTTGTCATTAAGATTTAATTCACAGTGCTCCTTCATGAAGGCTTGCTAGACTATGGTCATTCATCCAATGGATATACATGCATAAAACAAGTAAAATCCACAATGTTTGAAAGATCACACCAATACAGAGGGAATCAACAACATCAAATAAAGAGTAGCTCACGCCTTTCAAAGAATCCATGCTTTCCAACTAGGAGTCAGAGTGTAGGAAAAATGATGCAGTGTCCAAGTAACAGGAACGAGTCTCACGCATAAAAAAGGGGTCATTGACTAGTTTTTAAAGAAAGAGACAAAAAACTTGCACCAAAAGAAAAAAAAATTCGCTAGTCTTTAGAGGGGATGATCCACGTTTTTGCAGAAGATAGAGGTAGCACACGAGGAAAGAATAGCACAACCTATAATGGAGGATCACATTAGGAGGTAAGCTACAACATGTAAAAATAGGAAAGACGCCACTAGAGATCATGAGCAACCCACGCATTCAGTAGAGGAAGCTGCCTATGCAAGTAGAATCCCATGCAAGCATTTCCAACAGACCACGCATGACACCTTGTGAGTTCGATAAGATTTTGGGGCAGAGTTGGAAGGTATTAAAGAGGAGGATACCCCACATGAAGGCAATGACAATCCATAACAATCAAAGCACTAGTGACAAGGAAGGAAGGGAAGGCGCCAGTGAACGCCAACAACATAAGGAAAATGCCAAACAAAGTATGCTAAAGGAAAGCCAATCCGTGCCATGAGCAAGGTGCAGGAAAGAGTATGTCAAACTGTTATTTCCCACATCTACTATGTGGATTGCTTCTTTGAAATTTAAATATATTTTCACATGGTAAGTTTAATGTCTAAGACAAGCACTCTTTTGAAGAGACAAGCGCCCATGCGCGTGGGGCCCGTGGATGTCATGGAGACAAAGTAATTTTTAAAAAACATGCAATTAAAGACCAATGATGTCAGCAAACATGAGGTCATCAAAAAAGGTTGAAAATCTGGCAAGTCGTTACTCACTAGCCAAAAAATCTAAGAAATTCTGGCTAGCGACTTAGCGAGTCACTGAAAAAGTTCAGAAATCTGGCGAACGATGCATGAGTTTAGATGAAAGGGAATTGCGACACGTGGCACAACCAGTGGTCCTTACTTACTCGCCAAGAAAAAATATGCACAGAGATTACCATAGCAACATGGCGAGGGTGGTTATGGTGGTGACATGTGGCAAGAAAGGATAGGGTCATCAACCAATCATGGAGTGCCATGTGGCATGGGTCAACAGAGCTTTGACCTCAAAATTGAAGAGTTGGACAAAATAAAATAATTTTAAATTTTTGTTTTAAAATTGTTTTCAAAATATGCATGTTCAGTCATCCAAGAGATATTTTTTCTAAAGTTTGACTTTAGAATTTTTTTAAATTTTTCAAATTTAAAAAAATCAAATGTGTAGACATGAGTTTCTAGTAGAGGACTATTTTTCAAATAGACTTTCAGGAGGTTTCCAAGAGGCCAAATAGGCAATCTTTTATATCACCGAAATTGGGAAAAGATGAATTTTCTGATTTTGGAGTCAATTTTTGTACATGTATTAGTCAGTTTGAGCTACATGAGGTTTTCTATCAGGTACCTGAATTGCAACCATATTCAGACTAGGAAGTTCAGTTTGATTTTTTTTGTCAAGGTAATGACCTGAATATTAGTAAAAAAATAGTTGAAATGTAGTATGGGTGAAATTTGAGCAGATTCATTCAGTAAAAACTAAAATTTCACCAGCATTTCAGTGGGTAAATCAGATATTTTGGCGACTCGGCAAGTTTTCATCATTCAGAAATAGACATTTGCAAATCAGTTGCAAAAAATGATGAAACAAAATCAGATCAAGATGGGAGAAGGAAAGAAGAAGTTTTCAATTGCTAGAAGATTGATTTTCAAGTGGACACTTGTCAAGTAAAGATTAGATTCGAGATTTATTTCTTGTCTATATCTTTCTTTCTCTGATACTTTGTAAGGGTTTCGGTTCCAATTTTTTGTTACTGTGAGACCATTGTTGGTAGGAAAGTTGTAGTCATTCTGTGAGACCACTTTGTTGGATCCAGATTTGTGATTCCACCCACATTCTTCAGCAATTTCTCTTCTGTATGAATAGAAAGATAAGTTTTATGCATATAGTTCTATTCTGTTAGGTGATCTATTAGTTTTTTTTTGTACGTCTTTCATATATTCATTTTTAAGGAGAATGAATAAAATACAGCAAAGGTTTCCAAATTCAATTTGAGTCTTGTCTCATATTTATGGATTTGTAATCTTTCTAGTTTGTGATCCAGGATCATAGATTAGGTTGCATCTCATTTTGGAATGTATGTGGTTAAAATGTCTTGCATATGGATCAAAAGAGCCATGTAATTGCTTGGTATTTATCACAAGGTTTTGCAGATTTCATGATGGGGTATTTTGAGTATGAGATTCAAATCTGAAGCAGATGTCTATTCACAAGGTGAACGATAGATCAGGCATCTGGATGTAGTAATGTGTCTCAGATTTCCAAAAGATGTATGGTTATAGTTCATTTAATTGCCCAATAGATAAGGCATTGATCAGAAATAGGTTCACTAGATTTTGTTGCTCATATTTGGGTCTTGCTGATATCAACATATTAAATCAATTTTCCCTTTTATGTTGAAAGCTATTCAATGTAAACCCACACTTAGCTTGCCAGTTTCATGGAGTATGTTCTTAGCTATTTTGTGCTTGTGATTCCTGGGTAAGTATAGAAGATTTAGGGGTTTTTATCTACTTTACATTAGATTCAGTGTATGCTTTGACAAATGGTACCATATAAGGAATCTATAGGTTCACCCGCCTAGGTTTTGCAGAGCCAGAAGTGCAGAAGGAGTATAGCCTTATAGTTGGTCTGGTATCTGAATGGGCATATTGAAAATGGGAGTTAGCTGCCCCTAGATGTGCTTTGTTCTCATCAGGGTAGTTGGAAATGGGTAACATTTTCAAACACCAACAAGTTGCATATCCTACATTGTCATCTAGTTTTAGTCTCCAAGTGGTAGATTGTTTGGTGTGGAGTGTGATCAATCTCCAAGTGGGAGATTGTTGATATCATGGCGATTGATCATGTAGTGGGGGTTGATGTTGTGGCACCTTCTTTAGTAGTTGTTGGAAGTGAGGGGTAGTAGCCCCAAATCTCTGGCTGATGTGCAACACCAAACTCTTTTTGTATTTTTTTGAGAAAATAAAATTGACAACATTGCAAAAACCCTAAAATGGTCAATTTTAGAGGTTGCCCTAAAAAGTTGTTTTAAGCGATTAAGATGCATAATGCATTGTAATGTTGGTGAAAGTTTTTTTCTAGATAATATAAAGGTTGAAGGATGTGTAGGTGGATGTATCCTAGGTTTTAGGTGAATCCTGTTAAATTTTTGTGTTATCTATGTTGTTTGTGTTTTCTTCTATTATTTATGCATATAACTATTTATTCTTATATTGTTCTAGATATATCAAACCTTAATAGTTCATTCTAGAGCATGAGTGTGACGATCACAAGAAGGAGAAAATAAGTCTTGCTCAAGAATAAAATGTCCCAATGTTGGAGAGCTTCTTTAATCTTAGAATTGGGAAATTTTTGCAAAGTATAGTAGTAAGCTTGTCATGCTTGCTGCTATTTTAAGTTGCCCACATGCATGAAAGAAAAAATCTTCTTGTGAGGAGGGGAAGCTACTTTAACAAGACGATTAATGATTTTGTTAAATTTCTATTTTTAAATACTTATGCATAGTACATTAGAAATTTCTAGCATTCCAACAAATACACAAGCACATCCATTTCCCTCTCAGAGGTAGCAAATTTTGGTTTGTTTTGTCAGTTGCAGAGTTGTTGTTTTTATGTGTGACAAAGATGCGCATCATGTTTTGATGCTTATGAATCCATTCCCAATGGATTTATTCAAGGCCTTTGATCATATTCTTTGTAGCGAAGCATCCCCCTTGAGTCACCAAAATTGTTGACATTGTTGTCACCATTTATCCCATTATAGATAACTGATCAGAGACATCTTCATGAGATAATTTTTGTAGTCTTGATGCAAGAGCATACTAGGTGTCAGAGAAATCTTCAATTAACCAAAATTATTTCATTTTAGTTGTTTGAATAAGGGTTTTCCTAATTTAGAGTTTTTTTTTCTATGGAGGCTTTCTACTTATTAAGTTAGTCACACAAGCTTTGAATGTCCTAATTTCAAGGGTGGATGTTCGTCCTGAATATATCAACATACTAGTTGAGGCTCAATTCTCTATCATGCGTATTCATGGATTTATTGTGGATTTTTGGTTGTAAAGTTTGGTATATAAAATTTACGCTAACCATTGAAGGCCTAAACATCCCTGGATGAGGCCCAAAAACCCAATAGATGAGCACCTATGCATATTTGAGCATGTAGATCAAAAGATGAGGTTTTCAAAAATGTGTTTATAATAGCCAATAAGAGAAATGGTTCGACAATTGTTCCCTTCTAAAGTAGGGTTGACCAAAACTTCTAAAATAAATGTCAAATTATATTTGGTTGACTCTATATATGTATTTTTATGATATGTCGACCCTAGATATTAAGTTTGAGTGTCTAGAACTTTCCTAGGCAACATAAAATTGACTATTTAAGAAATACCCAAACATTGTCTAGATAGTTGTAGGTGATAGTGTGTAGATTTTTCTTGCAGATTTATGTAATGAAGACATCCATGTCACACTAGTACATTTGGACCCAATTTTTGACCAAGGTTCATCGCTATTTTTTTTGTAGAAATTTTGACCAAATTGCATGTTGGTCAAAATTTTGATGAATACATTAGACAAAATTTTGACGAGAAAAATAGCAACAAACCCTGGTTGAAATTTAACCAAAATCGGTTGGAAATTGGGTCCAAATTTACTAGTGTCAGTTAGCATATTGTAATCCTAAGTTTTGTAATTCTACATTTGTGACGATAATAAGAAGCCCATATTTTGTTCTCACAATTTGATGGTATTTCTTTGTTTATGTTATGTATTTATGGTATTAAGTGGAGTTCCCTTCATCAAGTGGTATTAGAGATGGAGTTCCTGAGTGTGATGATAGATCACCAACTATGAGGTAGTTTGTACTGGGATTGTACTTTGGGTTGAGTGTGTAGACCAATCACTAATTGTGAGGTAGTTTGTACTAGCTTTTCAATGAAAGCAAGAAAATGCCTCCACAAAGAGAGTGTAGTGGAAGGGTCATAGGTGTTACACCTAAGGGTTTTCGATCCCACTAGAGGTAAATGCAAGCATTGCAAGAAAAAATGTGCAAGGAATAAATCTTTCCATAGGAGATGATGAAAGTGAGGATGAAAGAGAAGAAGAAGGAAACATTGATCAAGTAGTAGAAGATGAAGTTTTGAACCTAGAGGAGGAAAATATTTTCAAGGCCATTTCTAAGATTAGAAAAAGACCTAAGTTTGATATTCCTAGATTTTTGGGAAATTGTAACCTAGAGGAATTGATTGATTGGGTCAATTAATTAGAAGATTAATTTCAATATGAATATGTTGAAGATCTAGATAGGGTTAAGTTTGTGAAGGCCAAATTGAAGGGTCATGTGGAGATATGGTGGCACAAAATCTAGTCGGAGAAAAATAGAAGAGGAAAAGACAAAATTACCAGATGGGATCAAATGATAGCTAAAATGAAGTGAAAACTCATTCCCATAGATTATGAGCTTGATTTGTTTAAGAATATTCAAGGGTTGAAGTAAGTGGGAAGATCTATTCAAGAGTATGCTAAGGAGTTCTATTGAGTTCTCATAAGAACTTCCCATGCAAAATCTAATAAGGAGAAATTTGTGCATTATTTTAATGGGTTAAGGCCAAGCATTCAAGAGGAGTTGAGTCTAGTTTGAATAACTAGTATTGAGAAGGCATACAAGTTTTCCCTAAGAGTAGAGGAGAAATTGAGTAGAAAGTTTGGCAATGAGAATAGTGGAAGAGGTTGTGGTGGAAGATCTCATAGATGGTGTTATGGAGGCAAAAGTATGATGAAAAGAACAAGAATGAGGTGAGTAGTAGTAGTGAGAACCAGAAGGGTAACAATTCCAATTGTTTCCATGATTATAACAATAGAGATCAAAGAAGAAGAGGAAGAGGGGAAGGATCGGGAAGATGGATTTTACATAGAAAATGCTTTCATTATGAAGAAGAATCACATAGAGAATTTGAATATTCCTAGTACCAAGGAAGACAAGATTAGAGAATAGGAGGCCAAGCTAGAGTTGTGCATGTCAATGAAGATGCCCGATCATCATATTTTGAAGATGCTAAAAGAGGAGAAGTCCTAGTTAACATATGATTCCTATTGAGTGGTGAGAATGAACTTGATCAAAAGAAGCCTATTTTGCACAAGGTGCAAATGTGAAGATAAGTATTTTGACGTGATCACTGATGGTGGGAGTACTGATAATCTAGTTTCAGAATACATGGTCACAAACTTAAATCTCAAGAGGCAAAAACACTCACATATTTACTATATTTCTTGGGTGCAAGATGACCATAAGGTCATGGTCGATGAGAAATGCCTAGTGAAGTTCAAGATTAGAAGTTACTAGGATGAGGTGTGGTGTGATATCATATCTATGGACATGGGTAGGTCATGGTAGTTTGATAGGCATGTTGTACATGATTGGCGAGAAAATACCTACACTCTAAGAAAGGATGGAGTGAAACATAAGTTGAAACAATTGAAGGAGAAAGAATAAAAGTTATGTAGTGCTCTAAGAAGATGTTTTGTTGATAGAAAGGAGTTTCTCCAAGGTATGAAGAATGCTATAATCCAAAAAGATGGTAAAGAAGAAGTAGAGGAGGTACCTGTAGAAGTTGCAAATTTGTTGGGAGAGTTTCTTGATATTGTGTTTGATAATGTACCTAGTGGATTACCCCTAGTGAGGAAGATCATTCACTAGATCAATTTGATTCCAGAAGCCAATTTTTCACATAAGAAAAAACATAAAATGACACCAACAAAAAGTGAAAAGTTGAATAGAAAAGTGCACGAGTTGTTGCAGAAGGGGTTGATTTGAGAGAGTTAGAGTCCATGTGCTATACCAATAGTATTAGCACCAAAGAATAATGGAGAATGGAGGAGGTGCATAGATTCTCATGCTATCAACAGGATCACAATCAAGAATGTATTTCCTTTACTAAGGATGGATGATATCATGGACTGCTTGAGTGGATCGTATTTCACAAAGATAGATCTGAAGAGTGGGTACCATTAGATTCACATTATAGAAGGAAATGAGTGGAAGAATGCCTTCAAGAGAAAGGGAAGGATTGCATGAGTGGTTAATCATAACTTTTGGACTAACCAATAGACCAGGCACTTTTATGAGGCTCATGAATGAGATATTGAAGGAGTTTTTGGGTAATTTTTTCATTGTTTACCTAGATGATATATTGATCTTTACTAAAACATTGGAGGAGCATTTGATTCATATTCTAAATGTGTTTGATAATTTTAGGGAAGAAACCTTGCTAATAAATGTGAAGAAGTGTAGTTTTGTGAAGGAGTTGGTGTACTTGGGATTTGTAATCTTAGTAAAAGGTTTAAAAGTGGACTCGAAGAAAGTGAAGGCTATCCTTGAATGACCTATTCCAAAGAGTGCTACAAAGGTAAGATCTTTTCATGGACTGGATAGTTTTTTCATAAAGTTTATAAGATGTTTTAGCAATATTTTTGGACCCTTAACTAAAATAATGAAGGGGGATAGGAAATAATTTAAGTGGACCGTAGGAGAAGATAAGAGCTTTAGTCTATTAAAACATAAAGTTATAGAGTAGCTTGTTTTAGCATTTCCAAATTTTAACAATGTGTTTCAAGTAGATTGTGATGCTAGTGGTATTGCAATAGGAGCTATTTTGAGCCAAGAAAGTAGATCTGCTTCTTATTTTAGTGAGTTTGAATGATGTCAAAAGAAAATATTATGGTTATGATCAAGAACTTTATTCTATAGTTCAAGCATTGAAGAAGTGGAGATACTATCTTCTTCCTTAAGAGTTTGTTTTGTATATTGATCATACAAATTTGCAATATTTGAATAGTCAAGGAAAATTGAACCAAAGACATTTGAAGTGGGTTGAGTTTTTGTAGAGTTATACGTTTGTTCTAAAACACAAGAGTGGGAAGTCTAATAGAGTTGATGATGTTCTTAGTAAAACACAACTTTTGTAGATAGAAATGTAGATTGAGGTGGTTGGGTTCATGGAACTCAAAAATTTGTATCTAGAGGATACTAATTTTGGTGAATCTTGGAAGGATTATACTGAACTTGTTACACTTGATAGAACAAAGTGGTTAGATTTCACAATCCAAGATGGTATTTTATTCAAAGGGAGCTAGTTGTGCATTCCAAGAAGTTTAATGAGAGAGAATCTCGTCAAGGAGAAACATAGCGAAGGATTGGCTAGACATTTTGAGAGAGATAAGATCACTACTATTAATGCTTAAAGTTATTACTAGCCATAGTTGCAAAAAGATGTGAAGAATTTTGTATAGAGTTGCAAAGTATGTCAGATGGAAAAAGAAGTGAACCAAAATTTGGGGTTGTATCATCCATCACCTATACTAGAGAATATGTGGGAGGATGTTAGCATGGATTTTGTTATTGGAGTACCAAGGACTCAGTAAGGACATGATTCTATTTTTTCAGTGGTTGATAGGTTTTCAAAGATGATACATTTTATTCCTTGCAAGAAGCCTATTGATGTTGTTCATGTGGCTAAGTTATTTTTCAAAGAAGTGGTGAGACTACATGGTTTACCAAATAGTATAGTTTTAGATCTTGATACTAGTTTTTTTGGGTATTTTTGGCATATATTGTGGAAGAAATTGAAGATATATTTGAAGTTCAGTTCATCACATCATCCATAGACTAATGGAAAAACTAAAGTTGTGAATAAGAGTTTGGGAAATTTGCTGAGATGTTTGTTTGGAGATAAACCAAAAGGCTTGGATCTAATTTTACCACATGTAGAATTTTCATATAATAACTTTGTCAATAGGGGTACTAGTCAATCACAATTCCATATTGTATAAGGGAGTAGTCACAAAAATGATTATAAATTGAGGCAATTAGATAACGAAGAAATAAGTAGTGCTGAAGCAGAAGACTTTGATGAACATTTGAAGAATATCCATAAGGAGGTGAGGAAGCACACTTTAAAGATGAATACATAGTATAAAGCTAAGGTAGATTTCAAAAAAAGGTATAAGGAACTCCAGACTAGAGATGAAGTCATGGTTCATTTAAGAAAGGAGAATTTCCCAATGGGTACATATAATAAGTAGAAATGAAGAAGTTTGGACTATGCAAGATAGTGAAAAGGCATGATTCTAGAAATGTCTATGAAGTGGATGTTGATATAAAATTATTTTGAAGTGAAGAACCTATAATGGAACAATCATTATGTTGTCAATGATGTCAAACCTAGTACCTATTGGTGAGACAATTGCTTTTTTGTTTGAAAGTTATCATTTTGTTGATTGGTGAAGAGGATTTGAGAAGAGGAGATAATAATAGCACCTAGAGAAGGTTGAGTTATTTGGTATGTAAAAGAAGCACTAAGACCAAGTAAGACATTGATAATATAGTGAATTGTTTATCTACTTAAAGTATGGAATGAAAGATTACTTAAGATGAGACTACAAGAAGATCAAATATGAAAAGTGTCTTCCAAGCCTTGTCGAGTAGTCAGTGCAAGCCAAGTGATTGTTAGTATGTGCCTAGTAAAGTTTAGTTGATTTTGAGCATTAGTAAACTTTAGTGTTTGCTAAGTAAACTAGTGTAAGCTGAGTCAAAGAACAGTATGGAAGCCGAGTGACAACATATTGATGTTGAGTGCTAGTATTCATGCTAAATTGAAGATTTGATGAATTTGAGCTGACTATTTTATTTTCTTGAATTGTGTGAAGCATTTGGAAGATAAGTTTGATGAGTTGGTGGCACAAAATTCAAAGAATTGTAGAAGAAGTTTCTAGAAGAACCAAATATAAAAGTGGGTAGATTCATTGTATTCTACCTAGTCCTACCTAACCCTAAAATGGATGATTTTGGTTAAGCAGAAAAAGATCTTAAATCTCTATTTATAGAGAGAGCTAATTAGAAGAAAAAGTTGTCATGTGTGAGAACCTAAGGAAGACAAGGAGTCTAGGGTATTGCTTCATTCAGTGGTTGAATACAAGAGACTGCAATTGACATGCAAACCAAGAAAACTTAAGAGTATGTATGCTTGAAGGGTAAACAAGCTATCAAAGATAAAGTGTGTGAATACCAAGCATAATGGAGGACTAAAACAAATTTCTATAATTTTCAAGCAAGTTGTAATTTGTTATTAGATCAAGCCTTACTATTACTTTCCAATCATTATATCACTCTAGGGTAAATCCTTTGGATTAAGTTTTATCTAATAGTCATTTATAAATACTTTAAGTGGGTGAAATTCCAAGTGAATGGTATAAATTCCTCTAACAAGGGTCACTCCTAATAGGGTGATTGAAATCCTCTAACCAGGTCACATTTAGTAGTGTGTATTGTAACGTTTAACAGAGTTGGCCTTTCATGGGGCATCACTTCAGAAGAGTGAGAGTTAGTAGCATGTTACTGGTAGTTTTTCCCAAATTGGGTTTCCATGTAAAATCCTTGTGTCAAATATGTTATTGAATTTTTTATGTTTCATGTTTACATTTTTGCAAAGTCTTTTTGACATAGGATAGTAACCTACAAAGCTTAAGTGTTGTATGATCTAATGGATGCATGCAAAATAAGTTTGTAAGGATATGGGTCTATGAATCATTGAAAATTTTTATTTGTACATTTGGACCTTTGGTAATTGATTCACCTCCATCTCAATTATTATAAAGAATTCCAACAATTGGTATCAGAGCGCCATAGTGCTTAAGAGGACTGGTTTGAAGGTACTAGAAGAGAAAGATTAAGATGTTAAAAGGAGAGGTACCCAAGCTTAGCAAGGATAACTTCCTTGCATGGAAAAGTCTGATGAAGCTACACCTAGGAGGTCTTGGAGACCATGGACAATATACCATCTCCAATGATCATGTCAATCCTATTGGAGTCCTAATTGTTGATGATCTAGAAATGAATAAAGAACACAATCAAGCAATGTTGGAGATTCCATCTACCATAATTAATGTTGAGTTCAATGACACCATTTATGGAGGAGATGTAAATGTTTTAAGAGCCAAATCTAAAATTCTTAGAGGTAATTTTGATGATATGAGGATGCAAGAAGGTGAGAATGTTTCTCAATATTGCTCTAGAGTAAAAGATGTTGTTAATGCTATAAGAGGAGCCACTGGTAAGATAGATGATGATATTGTATTAATTAAAGTACTGAGAATACATCTACCCATCTATGCTATTAGAGTTTCTTACATACAAGAATTATGATGTATACCAAGTTCAAGTCTGACACTAGAAGGTTTGGTAGGTAGGCTCACTGCCTTTGAGCTCTATAATTTTGATAGCTTCAAATTTGACAATCTTGAATATTCTTTCAAAGATAAACTATCATTAAAAGAACGTAAAGAGAAGATGAAAATGGTCAAATATGTTTCTAGTGATAGTGAAATGGATGAGGTAGATGTAGCCTAGCTTAAAGCATTGCTAGTAAGGAGATTTCATAAAGGCAAAGGCAAATTCAAAGGTAAGTTACCTATCATATATTTTAATTGCAATGATGTTGGTCATATTGCTTCGAGATGTCTAGAGAAGAAGAACAATAGAAGTGGAGACAAATATAGAAGCAAAAGAGACAAGGAAAAAAAAATTACAAAGATAAAGGAAAGAAGTCTTGCTACATTGTAGAAGAGGAAACTAAAGATGGATTTGATAACCATGATGATGAAGTGGTGTATGTTGCAATGAAGAATGAATCTAATGAGGATGAGGCAACTACACTAGTGTCTTATGTGAACAAGAGTGATAGATGGATCATTGATAATGTTTTTTCACATCACATGACTAGAGATAAAAGCAATTTCATTACCTTAAATTATTATGATGGAAATAGTGTAAGGTTTGGTAATGATGCACGCTATCTAATAAAAGGAAAAGGATTGCAAAGTTAAGTTTGAGAACACAATAGCTAAGATCTATGATACTAATAGGAAACTAATTGTGAAGGGTGATCAAACTAGAGGCAATCTATTTTATCTTGATATGAATGATGCTACTTGTCTTGTTGTAGAATCTGATGATGTATGGTTATTACACAAGAGGTTATGTCATGTTAACTTTGATAACTTAGTAAGTATCAGTAATATGAAAAGTGATGGGAACACAACCCAAGAATAGAATGGACACAACAGAAAAGGGAAATTATATTAACTGAGAAAATAAGCTAGTACAAATAGTATAGAGAAAATAAACTTCAGAACATGCCCTAAGGGCTTACAATCACATAAATCTGGAGAATATTTCTCCTTTTAGCACCTCCTCTCAAACTCCACTCCGAATTGCCTTTTACAATGCCAAAAATATCCTTAAATAGACCCCAGAGGGTTAAGGACTAGGAGTACATTCTAGAAATCGCTAGTAGGCATCCACCAATGAAATAGAAGGTTCCGGAAGCTGCTTTAGAAGTCGGTGCAAATCTAGAAGAATCCAGAAATGGTAACCAAACTTTCGGGAGGCATAACTTTTGAACCGTATCTCTGATTGACGAACCGTTTACATTTTCAGAAAGATCTCAAAGCGCTCTATAGCCCTATGGACAAGCTTAGCTTGTCGCCCATTTTTTGACCCTTTTTGAGGTCATTTAATGCCCCAAACCTGACTTTGAAGCATTCTTAGGAAGTCTCCAAAACCTGAAAAACTGCAATAACTTTCAAACCGTGGGGCCTATTGACCTGATTCTTTTTTTGGAATGCTCTAAATCATGATTACATTCATCTGGCCAATTCACACCTTCTAGTTTACCGAAATGATGGCCCAAATACATGCTCCTATTTTTTTGGGATTTTCAAACGCACTGATAGTTGAACTATGAGAGTTGGAACCTTTATTTGAGCCAAATGGGTATCCAAAAATGTAAAGACATGAAACAAAAACTAAGTCTAGGTACATTTTTTTGGGTGACACAGGATTGCCCTTATACCTGTGGATGCTCCTGCATCAGACACCCAGGGTAGATTGAAAAGTGACCCTATCACTTTATGGATGGTAGAGGAAATCCCAAATGGGAAACCTCAACTGCTGAAATCCAAGTTGAGTCCTCGATCGACCGTCCTTTCCATTTGACCAAATACTCTTCATACTACCTGTTTCTGGTACTCCTACCCACACGATGATCTAGAATGTCTTCTATCTCCTCCTTCTTAGAAGCATGGATTGGACATGGCTCTAAAACCAGCTCCTCATCTGTACCATCATCATGATACTCTATTAAATCTGCAATGTTGAAAATGGGAGAAATGTGAATACCATTTGGAAGCTCTACCTCATATGCATTTCCTAAGTCATGTTTCTTCAAAACTTTGCAGGGGCCAAATTTCTTCATTTTCAGCTTGTTGTAAGTACCAATTGGAAATCTTTCTTTTTGTAAGTGAACCATGACTAAATCTCCTACTTGGAATTCCTTATGTCTTCTCCTTTGATCAGCCCTAGCTTTATACTCTTGATTCATCTTGGTTATGTGTGCCTGAACCTCCTCATGTAGACGCTTGATATGTTTAGCAAATTCCTCAGCTTTAGCACTTGTCCTCTCCCCTTGTTCTATCTTCCTCAGTGCTGGTGCAGTCCTTGGGCTATTCTCATATACAATTTGAAATGGTGATTTTCCAGTACTCCTATTTACAGAGTTATTATAAGCAAACTCTGCCTGTGGTAGAATCAAATCCCATCCCTTGGGCTTATCTCCAACTTAACATCTTAGCAAATTGTCCAGACATCTATTTACCACTTCTATTTGGCCATTAGTCTGTGGGTGATGCGTGGAACTGAATTTCAAGTCTGTTGTCAACTTCTTCCATAATGTCCTCCAGAAATACCCACAAATTTAGTATCTCTATCAGAAACTATACTCCTTGGAAGACCATGTAGTCTTACCACCTCTTTGAAAAATAAGTCTGCAATATGGACAACATCATGAGTTTTGTGGCATGGAATGAAATGTGCCATTTTGGAGAACCTATCAACCACCATGAATACTGAGTCATTACCCCTTTGTGTCCTTGGCAATCCAAGAACAAAATCCATACTTATGTCCTCCCATGGCCTTGATGGAATAGGAAATGGCTAATATAGGCCAGTATTTTGACTAAACCCCTTGGCAACTTGACAAACCTAGCAACTCTGTACAAACTTCTTCACATCCTGTGTAATTTGAGGCCAAAAATAATGTTCTCTAGGAATGGAAATGGTCTTATCCCAACCAAAATGTCCTGCCATCCCTCCACTGTGTTTCTCCTTAATCAAATTTTCCCTCATGGAACTCCTTGGAATGCACAATTGACTACCTTTGAACAACATGCCATCCTGAATCAAATAGTCTAACCACTTGGTTCTATCTATAGCAACAGGTTCTTTACAAGCTTTCCATGCTTCAACAAAATCAGGATCCTCGGGGTACAAATTCTTGAGTTCATCAAACCCAACTACTTCAACCTGCATTGTTGTAAGCAACAACTGTCTCCTACTTAGTGCATCTGCAACCCTGTTAGATTTTCCACTTCTATGCTTCAACACAAATGTATAACTCTACAAGAATTCTACCCACTTCATATGCCTTTGATTCAATTTATCTTGGCTATTTAGGTACTATAATGCTTGATGATCAGTATACAAAAAAAATTCCTTTGGCAGTAAATAATGCCTCCATTTCTTTAAGGCCTGAACTATTGCATAGAACTCTTGATCATAAACAGAATACTTCTTCTTTGCATCATTCAATTTTTCACTAAAATATGCAATAGGCTTACCTTATTGGGTTAATATAGCCCCAATAGCACTACCACTAGCATCACAATCCACCTGGAATACTTTTCTAAAATCTGGAAGTGCCAACACAGGTTGTTCAGTCAACTTCTTCTTCAGCAATTCAAAACTTCTCGCAACTGCTGCAGTCCATTTGAACTCTTTTCTATCCCCTCTTATTGTATCAGTTAGGGGTGCACATATGCCACTGAAATTCTTAATAAACTTCCTGTAAAAACTAACCAGACCATGAAATGATCTTACTTCAGTAGCAGACCTTGGAGTAGGCCATTCCAAGATTGCTTTTACCTTCTCTAGATCCATTTTGAGACCTTCAGGTGATATAACAAATCCCAAATAGACTAACTCCCTTTTTGCAAAGACACACTTCTTTAGATTAATTAACAGTTTCTCTTCCCTTAGCCTTTCAAGGACACTACAAATATGCAATAAATGTTCTTCCAAAGTATTGCTGAAAATTAAAATATCATCCAAATAGACAATAACAAATTTTCCCAAGAACTTCTTAAGTACCTCATTCATGAGCCGCATGAAGGTGCTTGGGGCATTCGTCAATCCAAAGGGCATGACTAACCACTCATAAAGACCCTCCTTGGTCTTGAAGGTTGTTTTCCACTCATCTCCTTCTTGAATCCATATATGATGATAGCCACTCTTCAGATCTATCTTTGTGAAGTACCGAGCTTTACTCAAGCAGTCCATAAGATCATCCATCCTTGGTAAAGGAAACCGATACTTGATGGTTACCCTATTTATAGCTCAAGAATCTGTACACATCTTCCACTCTCCATCCTTCTTTGGTGCAAGTACTGTAGGTACTGCACATGGACTCAGGCTCTCTCGAATCAAGCCCTTCCACTCATCTCCTTCTCGAATCCATATTTGATGATAGCCACTCTTTAGATCTATCTTTGTGAAGTACTAAGCTCCACTCAAGCAGTCCATAAGATCATCCATCCTTGGTAAAGGAAACCGGTACTTGATGGTTACCCTATTTATAGCTCAAGAATCTGTACACATCTTCCACTCTCCATCCTTCTTTGGTGCAAGTACTGTAGGTACTGCACATGGACTCAGGCTCTCTCGAATCAAGCCCTTCCTCAACAGCTCCTAAACTTGTCTATTTAGCTCCTCTATTTCAGTAGGAGTATTCCTGTGAGTAGCCTTGTTAGGAAAACTAGCTCCTGGAATCAGATCTATCTGATGACTGATTTGCCTTACTGGTGGCAATCCATCTGGAACATTATCAGAGATAATATCTCCAAATTCCCCTAGTAAATTTGAAACTTCAAATGGTATTTCACTACTACCTTCTTTATCTTTCCTAGGAATCAAAGCATAGCACATATGTTGATGTTTCATGCCATCTAAAAAATTCCTTCCATCAACAAGACAAATCCTAGCACTGCTACATACCTTTTCACCTTCCTTTTTCATGGGCTTCAATTTGTGGCAAACTCCATCCTTTGTTAGAGAGTATGTGTTTTCATGTCCATCATGTATTGCATGTCTATCAAACTACCATGGTCTACCCAAAAATAGATGGCAAACATCCATCGAAATAACATCACAGAGAACTTCATCATGGTAACTCCCAATTTTGAATTTTACTAAACATTGTTCACTTACCAGGACCTTATGATCATCTTTTACCCAAGAAATTCGATAGGGTTGGGGATGTTTCTCCCTCTTGAGCTTTATCTTAGAGACCATCTCTTCTGATACCAGGTTATCAGTGCTACCACGATCAATGATCGCGTCACAACATTTATCCTCACACTTGCATCTAGTATGAAACAAACCCCTTCGTTGTCCTGGTTCATTCTCACCACTTAGTAGGACTCTTTCATTTACCAAGGTCTCTCCTCTTTCTGTATCCTCTGAATGTGATGATTGTGCATCCTCATCCACATGAGCAACCCTAGCTTGTCCCTCAGCTCTCCTATCTATCCTTCCTTGTTGTTGAGGGCATTCAAAGGCACGATGACCTTCTTCATTGCAATGGAAATAGGTACCATGGAAGCCTCCTCTTCCTTGTCCACGTCCTCTACCTCTTCCTCTTTGATTTCCAAATCTTGATCATGGAAGCGGTTGAAACCCTCATTCCTCTGGTTTTTTCTAGTACCCACATCTTCATTTTTCTTTTGGGTTTCATTGCGGCCTCCAGATGATCTACCACTTCCCCTTCCTCCTTGACTACATCCTCTTTGTCTTCCTTCAAACCTTTTATTCAGCTTCTCTTCAACTCGTATGGAAAACTAGTATGCCTCTTCAACACTGGTCATTTTTACTAGACTTAATTCCTCCTGGATGCTAGGTCGCAACCCACTGATATAACGAGCAACCTTCTCCTTATTTGCTTCTGCTTGCCCCACTCTAATCAAGAGTCGGTAAAACTCCTCTGTATATTCTTGGACTAATCTTCCTGCATGCTTTAACCCATGCATCTTCTTAAACAGATCAAGCTCGTAGTCCACACGAATGAACTACTTCTTCAATTTGTCCACCATGCGATCCCATCTTGTGATCTTCTCCTTTCCTCTTCTAAGTCTTTCTAGTTGAACCTCTTGCCACCAGATTTTGGCATGACCTTTCAGTTTGGCCTTTGCAAACTTAACCCTATTTGGGTCTCTTATATCCTCATACTCAAAGTATTCTTCCAGTTCATTGATCAAATCGGTCAACTCATCTGGTTTTAGATTTGCTGAAAATATACCCACTTCAATTGTAGGTCTTTTTCCAAACTTAGTAATGGCCCTAAAAAGCCTTTCCTCTATAGGATTCAGAACTTCCCCGTCAACTTCCTCTTCTAGTCCCATTACTTCCTCTTCATTGTCATCCTCACTATTGTCACCTACGGCAACATTTTCTCCTCTACGAAGCTCCTCTTGCAATGCTTGTACCTACCTCTGGAGGGCTCTAACCTCCTCAGGATCAATAGCTCTGGCCCTTCCACCATGCTCTCTTCATGGAGGCATCTTCTAACTCAAACCCACAACCACACAGTCCTGGTGCAAACTGCCTCACAGTCGGCGCTCTGTCTACACACTCAGGAAAACCCGCTCTGATACCACTTGATGGGGACACAACCCAAGAACAGAATGGACACAACAGAAAAGGAAAATTATATTAACTGAGAAAATAAGCTAGTACAAATAGTACAAAGAAAATAAACTTTAGAACATGCCCTAAGGGCTTACAATTGCATAAATCTGGAGAATATTTCTCCTTTTAGCACCTCCTCTCAAACTCCACTCCGAACTACCTTTTACAATGCCAAAAATCTCCTTAAATAGACCCCGAAGGGTTAAGGACTAGGAGTACATTCTAGAAAGTGCTAGTAGGCATCCACCGATGAAATAGAAGGTTCTAGAAGCTACGTTAGAAGTCGGTGCAAATCTAGAAGAATCCAGAAATGGTAACCAAACTTCTGGGAGGCATAACTTTTGAACTGTAGCTCCGATTCATGAACTGTTTACATTTTCAGAAAGCTCTCGAAGTTCTCTATAGCCCTATGGACAAGCTTAGCTTGTCCCCCATTTTTTGACCCTTTTCGAGGTCATTTAATGCCCCAAACCTGACTTTGAAGCATTCTTAGGAGGTCTCCAAAACCCAAAAAATTGCAATAACTTTCAAACTGTGGGGCCTATTGACCTGATTCTTTTTCTGGAATGCTCTAAATCATGATTACATTCATTTGGCTAATTCACACCTTCTAGTTTACCGAAATGATGGCCCAAATACATGCTCCTATTTTTTTGGGATTTTCAAACACACTGATAGTTGAACTATGAGAGTTGGAACCTTTATTTGAGCCAAATGGGTATCCAAAAATGTAAAGACATGAAATAGAAACTAAGTCTAAGTACATTTTTTGGGTGACACAGGATTTCCCTTATACCTCTGGATGCTCCTGCATCAAAAAGAGTCAAAATTTTTCCTAAATTGAAGAAACCTAACAATATAATTTTCAAACAATGTCAGTTAGGCAAGATGACAAAATCTAGTTTTAAGAGTAAGACTCACACCTCAAAAGAAATTCTTGAGATAGTTCATACTGATTTGTGTAGACCAATTAAAGTGTAAAGCTACAAGGGTGACAATTACATTATCCTATTTTCTAATGATTATTCTATGATGATGATAATTATGTTTCTAAAATACAAATATGATGTTTTCCAAATGTTTAAGTGGTACTTAGCTAGATTTGAGAAGGAGACAGGAAAATGTATAAAATGTTTGAGATATGATAGAGGTAGAGAATTTACATCAAATGAGTTTGAGATGTTCTATAATGATAGAGGAATTAAAAGACAAAAATCTACACCTAGCACCCCTCAACAAAATGGAATTTTTGTAAGGAGGAACTAATTTTTAATGGACTATGCTAGGACAATCATGATGGAGAAGAATATTTCTTTGAAATACTAGAGAATGGCTATAAATACAATTTTCTATATCTTGAACTATGTAAGCAAATGTTACATTATTAGAGATTTTAGGAATGGAAAATTAGATGCTAAAAGTGAAGAAGGTATATTCCTTGGCTATTCCACAAGAAGTAAATCTTACAAGTGTTTAAACACTAACACTAAAAAAGTTTTGGAAAGTGCAAATGTGAAGTTTGATGAATATAGAGAGGTATGTGAGGCTGAACCTATGAAGGACCCATAGGAATATGAATCTTCTATATACTTTTATGAAGGTATGACTACTAATGAAGATTCTTGAAGCTAAGTTGCAAATCAACAACAAGTTACAATGACTATCTAGTAACATACAATGAATGTCAAGTTGCATTTAGGAACTAGCTGTAGTTAGGAACTAAGTTGTAGATAGAAGTTGAGGCACATTATAATTTAGAGATTAGTGTACATGAAAGAGATGTTGAATTACCTAATAGGGAAGTACATAGTGATTCAAAAGTTGACAAGGCTATTGAGGAAAGTAGAGCAGAACCAAGATTGTCAAAGTATGTAAAAAGACATCACCATGCTGAACAAATTATTGGAGATGAAGATGCTAGACCAATGATAAGGAATAGGCTAAATAATGATACACTTTTGCTGAGCATGCATGAAACTAGGACAAAGAAAGATGCCTTAGAAAATGTGGATTGGAGTAAAGCCATGAAAGAAGAGATTAAGTAGATTAAGAAGAACAAGACATGGACTCTAGTTCCCAGACCAGAGGACAAGAATGTGATTGGAACCAAGTGGGTGTACAAAAAAAAGTTAGATAAAAATGCTGAAGTCACAAGAAATAAAGAAAGATTAGTTTGCAAGAGGTATGCACAAGAAGAAGGAATAGACTGTGGATAAACATTTTCCCCTATTGTAGGATTGGAAAGAGTAAGAACTCTTCTTGCTTTCTCTACATACAATGGCTTCAAAATTTATCACATGGATGTGAAGTCAATGTTTCTAAATGATATATTAGAAGAAGAGGTTTACATAGAACAACCAAAAGGATTTTTTGATGCTAACAACAAGAACATGTTATGTAGACTATACAAAGATTTATATGGTTTAAAGAAAGCCCCAAGAGCATGGTATGAAAGGCTTCACAATTATCCTATGAAGATTGGATTTGAGAGGGCTGATGATAACAACAATCTATACTTGGAGATAGAAGGAGATAAAGGTATTGTATTAACTAAATTTTTTGTTGATCATATCATATTTGGAGGTCAAGATGGATTATGTAAGGCATTTGAAAATGAAATGAAGAAATAATTTTAGATGTCTATGTTTGGAGAGTTCAAGTTCTTTGTTGGTTTGCAAGTATATTAGATGAAATATGGTATATACATCACTTAGTCTAAGTATGTAAAGGAATTTTTTTTTGTTTGGATTGGAAGATTCCAAACTAGTTAGCACACCTATGCTAACAAGACACAAGTTGTCAAAGAGTGATGATTCAACTAATGTGAATCAAAATTTTTATAGATGTATGATTGGAAAATTGCAATATGTAGTACATAGCATACCTGACATTACATTATCTGTTGGAATTAATGCAAAATTCTTTGCAAATTCTAAGGAGAATCATTTGATGCTTGTTAAGAGAATTATGAGATATTTGAAAGGAATAGAAGACTATGGTCTATACTACAAGAAAAATGAGAAATGTGAGTTGAGAGCCTACAATAATGCTGATGGGATTGGAAACATTGATGACAGAAAGAACACAAGTGGAGGAGCATTTTTCCTAGGAAAGAAGCTAGTCACCTAGAGTAGCAAGAAACAAAATTGCATATCTCAATGTACTATTGAAGCTGAATATGTGGATGTTGTAGTAAATTGTACAAACATTATATAGATCAAACAACTACTCAAAGGTATGAAGAAGGAAATCATTGAACCTGTGGTACTGTATTTTGATAATACAAGTGCTATATATATATCAAAGAACCCTATGATGCATACAAACAACTAATTACATTGCAATCAAGTATCATTACTTTAGAGATTTAGTTCAAGACAAAGAAGTGAGGATGGAATATGTGAATAAAAAATAGTAGATAGCTAATATCTTCACAAAAGCATTACCTAAGGATGCTCATGAGTATCTAAGAGGTAAAATAGGGGTGATACTAAGAAGAAAGAATAGTTCCCTGCATCAACCAAGCCAAAGGTTGTATCTTACAACTTGGTGCAATGGATATTATTTTAGGTGCTACCTTAAGTAATGATGGAGCTAAATTAGAAGATCTAAAGTCAAATGTAAGGAGATAGAGGGAGACTCTGAAATCTATTATATTTGCATACATATATGACAAGTCTTTGGCATTGTTGTTAAAGAGGGAGATAGTGTACCCGATGTTTACTAAAGAGGGAGATGTATGCCCTATTGAGGGAGATATAACTAAAAGAAACACACTTACCTAGTAAGAGGGAGAAAGTAACAAGGGAGATATAAATCAGAAGGATAAGATTCAGTAAATAGTAAAAGTAACTTGACAAAGCTCACATTACCCTATACAGAGGAAGGACATATACTATAGTGATAGAGGGAAATTTTTAAAAGATTTATTTTCTTTTTGGTATTGTTTTTGGTATTAGTTTGCCATTAATGCCAAAGAGGGAGATTGTTGATATGCAATTATTTTGAAGTGAAGAACTTGTAATGGAGAAATTATTATTTTACCAATGATGTCAAACCTACTACCTACTAGTGAGATAATTTCTTTTTGGTTTGAAAGCTATCATTTAGTTGATTGATTAAAAGGATTTGAGAAGAGGAGATAATAATAGCAGCAAGAGAAAGGTTGAGTTAATTGGTATGTAAAAGAAGAACTAAGATCGAGTAAGACATTGATACTATAGTGAATTGTTTATCTACTTAAAGTCTGGGATGAAAGATCACTCAAGGTAACCCTGGAAGAAGATGAAGTAGGAAAAGTGTCCACCAAGCCTTGCCAAGCAGTTAGTGCAAGACAAGTAGAAATCAGTGGATGCAGAGTGAAAAATAAGCCTTGCCAAGAAAAGATGAAAATTAGTTGAAGCTGAGTGATGCAACTAAGGAGGTGTTCCACTTGTTCTCATTAAAAACTCTATCAATAGGATTCTTCCAAGCCCACCAACATATTATAATCAATCCCTTATGACTCTTCCAAGGCTAGACACCAAGTGGTTGGGCTTTTCCTCATGCCACACTCACCTCTTCAAAGTATCTCTACCCCAATCTCCACAATACTCAAACAACTAACTCTCACACCACACAACACCTCCACTACCTTACACCCTCCAAGATCTTTCACAATAGCACATCCAAAATTTCCTCCAAATACTTAGCTCATTACCAATAAAGATATCTCAAGCATTAAGAAGGTTCTATACACCTTGGTAGGCTCCAAACACCAATTTCCACAAACAAACTTAATGAGGGCTCTTCCGTGTAGCCTTAGATTGGGATTTAGAAAAGAAATCAAGATCTTTCAAACATCAACTAACACTAAAGGGAGATTTAGATACCCAATACCAAACTCTATTAAATTCCAAGATCTTAGGTTCTAAATTATTTATTAAGGCACACAACTCGCAGGCCCTAGTCTAGGCTAGTAGGCCTAAAGAACACACTCAACCTATAAACTTTCAAATCCTTAAAAGAAATTTTAAAAAAACTTCAATACACCATTACCTTATCAAACCCCTTCAAACTACCAATTTTTAGGATCCTAGTCATTAAGGAGTTAACCAAACCTTCAAACCCTTGCCTCAATGAGGGTTTTATTGTTGAATGTAGTGACTAACTCCCAAAATCCAATATCTCATCTATTACACTCCTCAAAAAAGTTCTTCAATATCCTATGAATGAAATCAACCTTCCAAAAATTCATGCAGATCCTACACAATTTTTTTCCATGTTCCTAATAGCTGATTCTATGCATTTTCCTTGCCACACCATGTAACTTGCTAATTCTTAGTCAACTCTTTACAAAGGGTAGTGGTTATGATTCAAAAATATAAGATATATATCAAGAAAACTAAGAAGACCCTTAACATCTTCCATAACTCCATTTAGTGATAATATGCTACTAAAGTGGTATTTCACTCTGATAAAGTACATATTTGCTGCTCTAAAATAGGGAGTAATGATATTTGACAATAACCTAATGATCCTAGATACATGTTTAAAAACAACTGTAGTTCTAGGCATTCCTTGACATATATAAGAAACTTAATAATTTTCATCAACATAAGATAAGAGAAAAAATATAAGGACTGCAATTCAAATGCTAGTATATAATCAATTTTTCACAAAAAAAAAAAAACAAACTTATATTATACAAAATTATGCACCATACTCTGCACTTTTCTTCTCCACATATCTTCCTCTAGATTTCTCTACATGAGAATATATTGTTTAAGTAATAACATGACCTTTCACCTCCTCTAAAAGCTCATCCAAGATGGATGACCTTCCATCTTCCAAAAATTTTCATGTTGCAAAATGTTGTCAACAACATTTTTGACAGCATAGCAACTTTTACACATTTTCTTACATTTTTGCATTTTTATGCTTTCACATGCTTTCTTGGAACCTCAAATAGGTCCAAAAGCTTATCATGACATTTTAACACTACATTATACTCCATTTATGGCCTTGTATGATATTTTTACACTTTTAGGGACTTTGATTCACTTTGACACACATTGATTAAACCATGAACTTGGTCAACATGACCTTAATTGAACATCTAATTATATGAATTGAAATAACTTATAAAATAACCTATCATGACTCAAAAAACATACTAACTATGACTCAAAATTACAAGGAGATGGTCAGGGTGCTCTTGCACCATCGGGTGATTGTTAATATGTGCCAAGTAAAGTTTAGTGTTCAATGAGTGGAAGAATAGTATGGAAGCTGAGTGACAAAAAATTGATGTCAAGTGCTAGTATTCTCATTTAAATCAAAGATTTGATGAATCTGAGCTGACTATTTTGTTTTCTTGAATTGTGTGAAGCATGTGGAAGATAACTATGATGAGTTGGTGGCATATAATTCAAGGTAAACTATTTTGTTGTGTATTCAAGGAAGATTGTAGAAGAAGTTTCTAGAGGAACCAAATGGAAAAGTGGGTAGATTCATTGTATCCTACCTAATCCTTCCTAACCCTAAAATGGATAATTGTGGTTAAGCAACAAAAGATCTTAAATCTCTATTTATAGAGAGAGCACCTAAGAAAGACAATGAGTTTAGGGTATTTCTTCATTTAGTGGCCAAATAGAAGAGACTACAATTGGCATGCAAAGCAAGAATGCTTAAGAGTATGTATTCTTGAAGAGTAAACAAGATATCAGAGCTAAAGTGTGTGAATGCCAAGTAGAATGGGGGACTAAAACAAAGATCTATAATCTACAAGTGAGTTGTAATTTGTTATTAGATTAATCCTTATTGTTACTTTCTAATCATTGTATCAATCTAGGGTAAATCCTTTGGATTAAGGTTGATGTAATAGTCATTTGTAAATACTTTAATTGGGTGACATTCCAAGCAAATGGTCTAAAGTCCTCTAACAAGGCTCACTCCTAATAAGGTGATTGAAATCCTCTAACCAGGTCACATTTAACAATGTTTATTGTAACCTTTGATAGATTTGGCCTTTCATTAGGCATCACTTTAGAAGACTGACAATTAGGAGCATGTTACTAGTGGTTTTTCACAAATTGGGTTTGTGTCAAATGTGTTATTTAATCTATTATGTTTCATGTTTACATTTTTGCAAACTTGTTATGACATAGAATAGTAACCTAAAAAGTTTAAGTTTTTTATGATCTAATGGATTAATGAAAAATAAGGTTTTAAGGATACGGGTCTATTAAGCATTGAAAAGTTTTATTTTTACATCTAGAGCTTGGATATCTGATTTACCCCCCTCTTAGTTATTCTAAAGAATTCCAATAGTGGAGTTGCCTATTGAATTGAATATTTCACCAGTATTTAATATTTTAGTTTTCATAGAGTATTATGAAGGAGGTGATGGTGATGAAGTTGCAAAAGTACAATGGAGTATTCTAGTAGCAAGTTCAACTATATAGGAGATTGAGGAGATAATGGACAATCATATTGGAAAAAGTACAATGAAAAAAACTTATAAAGAATACTTAGTTAAATAAAAGTGGAGGCTAGTAGAAGATTCATCATGGATAGAAAGATATGAGGTTAACTATATTAATTTTTCTCTAAATAGCTGATACATGATGAGGTCACTTCTCAAATTACCCTGGGTGTCTGATGCAAGAGCATCTTGGGTGTAAGAGCAATCTTGCATCAACAAAAAAAAATTCATTTCAGTTGTTTGACTAAGGGTTGTTTTAATGCAGTGTTATTTTCTATGGATGCTTTTTAATTAGTAAGTTAGTCATATGAGCTTGGAATGTCCTAATTTCCAAGAGTGAATGTTCATCTTGGAAATATCAGCCTACTAGTTGACGCTCAATTCCATATCATGTGTATTCATGGATTTATTGTAGATTTTTGGTTTGCAATTTTGGTATATAAATTTTAGGCTCATTGTTGAAGCCCTCATTTTTCCTAGGTGAGGCCTAAAAATTTGATGGATGGGAATTTTCACATATCTGAGCTTGTAGATCATAAGCTAAGGTTTCTAAAAAGTGGTTATAATAGCCAATCAGAGAAATGGTTCGAGAGTTGTGGCCTTCGAAAGTTGGGCAGGCCAAAACTTCCAAAATAAATGTCAAAAGGTTAATTGGCTGACTCTATATGTATTGTTATGATCTTTGTGCCTTAGGTATTTAGTTTGAGTGTCTAGAACCTTCTCGAGTGGCATGAAATTTCCTATTTGAGAAATGTGCACACATTATTTGGGACAAATTAGGGTGATAGTTTGCAACTTTGTCTTGTATATTTTTGTAATGAAGGCACCCATGTTAGTTAGCATATTATAATCCTAAAATCTATAATTCCACATTTCTAGCAATAATAAAAAGCCCATATTTTGTTCTCACAAATTGTTGTTATTTCTTTGTTTATGTTATGTGTTTATGGTGTCAAGGGGAGCACCCTATTGACTTTATGGTCAAATAATTTTTATTAGTGCCAAAACACTTGATTATTTAGGTGATCACATTACTACCAAGCTTCATAGTGTTAACTAAACTATTGTAGTGTTAACTGAGCCTCATAGTATCAACTAAGTAGGAAGTAAGTGTTAACCAAACAGAATAGAAAGACAATGTAAATTGAGCTAGACATGCTAATTGAGTAGAGAAAATATAGTGTTGACTAAACTTCAATGTCAACCAAGCTCTATAGTGTCAACCAAGTTCTACAGTGTTAACCAAGTTCATGTCTACTCCTGAACAATCAATGTGGACCAAGCACTAGTTTTAACTGACTCCTAGAGTTTAACAAGTTCACGGTGTTGCCAAGTGTCATAATATCACCTGAGTGGTCTTTAGAACTTGAGTATCAGTAGTAAGCCAACTTGGTTCAGATTATTGAATTTGGTATTGTTGCTAACTTTAGAAAGTAACTAGTTGATTTGGTATATATCTAAGATATCTTTTCATATCTAAATGAGTATGTGTTACAAGTATGAATGTGAATTGAAGAGTAAAGGCTACAAGTAGTATAAGGAAAAACATAGTCTCCTCTATCACATCAAGGTGATCATTTTATAGCAAAGGAATCTCAATCAGAAAATCAAGTTGTAGAGCAAAGATCAACCACTTGTTCATCCTAATAGGTGCATCAGTCAAATCCTCTAACAAGGTGGACTTAACATTCTTATGCAAAATCTCCTAAGTAAGTATATACTTCATTGTATTGTATAAATCCTTTCACAAGGTGGACCTAACAGTCCTTATTGCTCCTAAGAGGACAGATCACCATAAGTGATAATTTGTAAGCCTTAATAGGCCAAATTTACATTGTAGTATTAAACCTTGTGGGTATCATCCCCACCCTAATTTTACTTTCTATTTGAAAGGTTTCTGGGTTACCAATTATTGTGTCAAGTTTTATATTCCTTTTAATATTTCATGCATGCAATTAGATCAGATTAGCGTAAAGAGGATTAATTGGTGAAACAAAGTAAAATTTATTGGTTCCTAATTCACCCCTCCCCTCTTAGTCACCTAGCCTATTCCACATTTCCAAAAATTGGTATCAAAGCATTTGGTTCTGAAATCAGAATTTTAGTAGCTTGAGAAAAGATAATTGGAAATGGAAGTGTGAAAACTAGAGAAAGCTATTGAAAATGAAAAGTTGGATCTACAATTGGCCATAGAACAATTCAAGAAAATGAAAGATAAACTCTCTAAATATTTGCAAAGAAGGAAATAACTAGTAGTACAAATGAATGAAAATATCTACATAGAAGAAAGAGTTGAAGACATTTGCCAAGACAAAAATTCAGACGAAGCTAATGCAATAATCAAAGACCTACTCGAGGAGAATCTCAGTCTTCATGAAGAAGTCAAAAATATGAAAAAAGAATAAAAAATTGAGTCAGTTAGAATGTGTGAAGACATGTAAAAAAAGAGATAGAAAAAGAAGAGAAAATATTGCTAATTGAAAGGATAGAAGAAAAAGATAATAAAATTCAACACCTATCTCTTCACCAAGAATATTTGGTAAATCAACTCAATTATGAAAATCAAGAACTTATCAACTTGAGGATAGATAATGAAAGATTGAAAAATGATCTCAGCATAGAAAGAAAAACCAATGAAAGGATGATGAAATCTCAAGAAAACATGAACCAATTAAATGAGAAAACTCAATTCAGATACAAAGGAAAAGTAGGATTAGGTTGTACAAATGAAGGTGAATCATCAAAACAAGGAGCTCAAAATATCAAAAGACCTACATGTAATAATTGTGGAAAGATAGAGCATATATCAAACAAATGTTGGAGAAATAGAAAATCAAAATTTAGTGGAAAATACTACAGTGATAATGAACAAGGTCATAGAGAAACTAAATGCATAGAGAAAACCAAGTTTGAAGGAAAATGTTTCAATTGCAAAAAATAAGGGCACAAACCTTAGAATGCAAGACCAAGAAATGGAATCTAGAAAAATAGATTGTGAAAGCTATTTTTGGTTGGGATTATAAAACATTGTGTAGATGTCACTTATGTGGTGAGTATGGACATATTGGAGAAATTACATAAGAACACATATGAGGAAGAGAGACCCTGCAAAGAGATGTTTTGTATGCATACAACTTGGACATCTAGAAAAGAACTATATGAACCAAGCTATAATTGAAGATGAAAAGAAAGCAAAGGATGACAATATCAGAAGTCAAATGAGGTATCAATGGGTAAATAAATATCTAGAGAATGCAAGTTAAAGTCATGAGATCATTGATGCCCAAGACAATGAATTGAGTGACTCAACCATTTCAAATTGATGATCCATAAGGATCACTAGAATTGTGATTTTGAAGAAACGTCTTATATTAATTCTAGTATGCAAGCAAGAAGATCCTAACTGAGCTTGGAAGTAGATGGAATCTATTGAGTTCAGAGTTCTCACCAAGTTCATATGGTGTATATTAAGTTTGAGACATAATTGAGCTTATGCTTACCGAGTTGAAGATCAAAGGTATCTATTGAGTCAAAGGTACCTTCCGAGTTAAAGACTTAGCTGAGAATTTCATGCCTACCAAGTTTAATAGGGTGTCACCAAGTTAAGCTTTGTATGATGCATTCATGGTGACTTAAAGACTGATTTTTGGTTAAGAGGAAGAATCAAAAGGTTTTATTTTTCACTGCAAATTTGAGAGTGGAAAGAGAAGAGTATTCTAGAGCCCCCAAGCAATTTAGTGAAAAATTTTCAAAGTTTATTCCTCCATCCCCAAGAAATATGATATTCTCATCTAGTAGCAAGTTTAAGAAGAGTTTTGAGATACTAGTAAGGAATGTTGAGTGTGGAGTCCCACCATTCAAACTTTTTCTGACGATCATAGAAGAATTGGACCCAGTTGGTGCACATTAACAAATTCTACTGAAAGTACTTTTGATACATGACATTAGATCCTTTTATCATTGTTTGATTCAAGTATTAGGATCTTCAAAGACTTTTTTTGAGTGGGATGGTAGAGGAATGAAGCTAAATGGTGTTATAGACATGGAGATCAAGTTTTGAATTTATGTGATTGCTCACAAGATATATAGTTCCATCTAACCAAATAGTGTCCCATGTGAAGCTGTAGAATTAGCATCCAAGGTGGTCAAGAACAATCTATCCTTTGACCTCACTGAGTTGCAACAAGAACATAGAGAGCATCTAAGCATCCAAGACAAATCTGTGTAAGTTTGGTTCACTTTTGGCATGTTTATTCTTTTATGTAAAGAAATTTTTTCTTTCTAAGGGTAATTTAATATGGAAAAAGGATAGACCTATTGTACATCAGATCAATGAGTTTATAGCTGAAATGGGAGACAATTTTGAGGGCATCATGGATGCACATTTTGAAAATCTCAAGGAAAGGATGTAGAGTAGGTTCATAATACCTAAGCAACTAGTGGATGATTATGAACAAGACATATGTTTCCTTGTGGACTGTGACAAGGTACATATACAAGTAGTTAGACATAGAATTGCATGGGTAAAACCTCTTGGCTATGAGGTAAACATTGATGATACTAAGAAAATGATTAAGGCTCTTGTCAATGAGCCTATGAACCCTAAAATACCTTATTTTGCAAAATATGAAGAGGCAAAAACTAGGATTTCTAAAGGAGAATGTACAATTTGGTTCCCCTCTCCTTCTCACAAAAGGTAAGGGAGATGACATTAAAGAAGAAGAAGAAGGAGTAGAGGAACATGAAGAAGGAGGAGTAGAGGAAAATGAAGAAGAAGAAGAGGAAGAAACAAAGGGGAACCTCCAAAGAAAAATTGGAAAGCAACTATAACAAAAAGAGCTACTAAGTCCTCTCCTGCATTTTTCAACAGAAGACCTGCCAAGTCAAGGAAGAAGCTCAAACTTCAAGTTGAAGATGAAGATGAATATAAAAAGGAACATATGTCATTCAAAAGGCCTACCATAACCTTGGAAGATAGACTAAAATGATTCAAATAAGGAGGAGGTATGGAATATTTCAAGTTTCTTAAATATGATACTAGAAATAAAGAGGAATAGAAGAAAATAGAAGAAGCCTTAGTGGAGAAGATGGAAAAGTGGAAATACTCTCTGAGTGAACTAGGAATTCAAGTTCCTAACATTGTACTTAAGGTAGTATCACATCTTTGGGAAAATGTAGTAAATGTTTCTAGAGACATCTGTGATCAAACCTTGAGAAAGGTAATGCCAAACATGTTAGATAAAGAAGTGAAGGAAGCATTGAAAAGGCATGAACAAGAATTAACCCCTAAGTTCAATGCACACCTAATTTTGGCAAATGGCATTGAGTCTATTGTGCAATTGAATACAAATGAATAGAAGAACACTTATGGATTGAATATTCCAAAGCCCACTAAAGAAGTTGTTTAGGTTAATGATGAAGATGATAGAGAAGATGAAGTAGTTAGTGAGGATCTACCTGACATTTAGAATATTGAAGATTTGGATCCAGAGAAGATTTCAATAGAGGTAATGGCCTCCCTCCCTAACTCTTTCAGAAAAGCTTTAGTGATATCTAGCTCAGAGAAGGATGCAACTGAGTCACAAATAATTGAGACAAACACTATTCAATTGAGCGCTCAATTGACTATTGGAGCTATCTTACTAAGTATAGTGATGAGTATTGTGACCACTACTTCATCTACCAAGTAGAAGGCTCCACTCTTTTTAGCTCCAAGCTAGACTAATGTACAACAAGGTATTATAAGTATTCCTTATAATTGTTGTTATTTATAAAATTAGTAATGATGTTTATGTTACAAGTGATTCCACAGTAAGTGCAATGATAGATGAAGTCAAGCCTTAATTGAGCATTGAGAATATGAGCAAAGGTAAGGAAATCATTCCTTCACTTATTCCAAAGGAAAAAGGTACAGATGTAGAAGTTTTTGTTAAGGAAATTGATCTAGAAGAGGACAAAGTAATTCTAGATTGGGATCTTTCCAATCTCACTCCTGATCAAATGGATACTCTTGGAGAACTTTGGAAGAGAAGGGCTAGAAAATAGAAGCTAAGAGTAGAGAAGAAGAAAAGAAATCAAGTGCCAGAGGATATGAAAAGTATATTTATTCATGCACTTGGTATTGAAATTGATGATAAGAAGCCTAATTTGGATCAACTTGTTGACAAAGTTCAAAAGTTTAATGAAGATTTGAATGGACAAGAGAAGCTACTACAAAGGGTAGAGAGAAAATTGGAGAATAAAGTTTTTGAAAAGGTGGCATAGAAAGTTAGGAAAAATTGTCAAAGATTGATATTGATATGAAGGAAAGTGAAAACCAATTGTCACTTGACACTAGCACCAACTCAACACAATTTGCAAAGATCAAGTATCTAATAGACTTGTTGGTAGAGTTACTAAAGGAAGAAGTAAGAATCAAGGATACTTTGGCAGAAATTTAGAGTATGATAGCTCCAAACATGGATATAATGTAGAAACACATTTTTCACACACAGACATTAATCCATGATAACTTTTCTATTGTTGATTATATGATGGAGTTTTCGTCTAAAGTTTAGGTAGCTTTGCATACTTCAAAAGTTTTGCAAGAAATTTGGGACAAAGCCATGTCTCTAGTTTTGAAGGTATATAGTGATTTCCTCTCACATTTTTGTGTTACTTTATAATTATGAATTTTTGGTATTTGCATTAAAAATAAGGCAAAAATATAATACATAATGTAAAAATGGGGAAATATAGTTGTATAGAAGGAATTTGTGTTCAAAAAAACTAAAACATCAATTTTGAATAATAAAAAATAGAGCCAATATTAGTCAGGTATCAACAAAAAAATAAAAACTAAGTTACAGAACCAAGTGCATTGATAGGGGGAGGTTTGACTTATCTTTTTGATAATTCAAATTTTTTGGTATGATAAGTGTTTTTGTCACTAATGCTAAAGGGGATATTTTTGACCTTAAGGTCAAATCATTTATCAATTAGTGACAAAATACTTGATCATTTGGTTGATCACATTGCTATTGAGATTCACAGTGTTAAACAAGCTTTTGCAGTGTTAATTGAGCCTCACAATGTAAACCAAGTTGTTGCAGTATCAACCAAGCCTAAAGTAAGTTTTAACTAAGCATAATAGAAAGATAGTATAAACTAAGCTAGCCATGTTAACTAAATAGAGAAAATTTAGTGTTTATTGAGCTTCAATATCAACCAAGTTCTACGATGGTAATCGATTTCTACAGTGTTTGTTGAGTCATCAGTGTTAACCAAGTTCATGTCTACTCCTGAGTGATCAATGTGGATCAACCAATAGTGTCAATTGAGTGCCAAAGTGTTCCAGTTTCATTTTGTTTCTGAGTGTTAGAATATCACCCGAGTGGTCTTTAGAACATGAGTATCAATAGTAAGCTGACTTGGTGAAGACTATTGAATTTTGTATTGTAGCTGACTTTAGAAAGTAACTAGTTGATTTGGTATATATGTAAGATATCTTGTCATATCCAAATGAGTATGTGTAATAAGTATGAATGAAAATTGAAGAGTAAAGGCTAGAATTAGTATGAGGAAAAATAGAGTCTCATATATCACAACAAGGTGATCATTTTACATCAAAGGAATCTCAATCAACAAATTAAGTTTCATAACAAAGATCAACCACTAGTTCATCCTAATAGGTGCATTAGTCAAATCCTCTAACAAGGTGGACTTAATAGTCTTATGCAAAATCTCCTAACCAAGTACATACTTCATTGTATTGTATAAATCCTTTCACAAGGTGGACCTAACAATTCTCATTGCTCCTAACAGAGAAGATCACTAGAAGTGATTATTTGTAATCCTTAATAAGACAACTTTATATTGCAACACTATATCTTGTGGGTATCATCCCCACCCTAGTTTTACTTTCTATTTGGAAGGTTTTTGGATTATCAATTATTGTGTCAAGTGTTATATTTCTTTCAATCTTTCATGCATGAAATTAGATCAAATTATCTTAAAGAGGATTAATTGGTGAAATGAAGAAAGAGTTTTACTAGTTCATAATTCACCCCTCCCCTCTCAATCACCTAGCCTATTCTACATTTCCAACACACCCTTCATGAATTTTTTGACCAAGAAAAGTTGTGTATTTTTGGGAATTCTTGGTTACACAGAAACATTGTGTAGTTTCAAGTGTCCTAGGAGTTGTGTCAAGTGAGTTATCTTATCAAATGACATTTTTCTACTCATTTGATGTTGCAATCTTGTGCAAGTTGTGATCTTGTGATCTTGCACTATATTTTCATGTTGTGATGTTGTGCTATGATGCATTTTTGTGCTCTATGCATCATCACAATTTTATTATGTAGAAAGGATTTCATGCTATGATGGTGCATATGCCAAAACTATTGTGCATTTTTTGCCTATATTATTTTTAATTGCTAGCTCTGATGCAACTTGAGAGCTGGCTGAACTACATTTTTTGGGTTCTACACATGAAATAAGTGGCTTTCCTTCCTTTTTTCCACTTTTATAGAGTAGGGGTATGATTTTCTTGGTTAGGAAAGTATTTATTGTCCCATTTTCTATCTCTCCATGAGTATATTTGTGTGTAGAATTAGTTTTTTTCTAATTCTTTCTTGATTTGCACTCTATAATCATAACTCTAGTTGATTGGAGTTTGGCCCTCATTTCTATAACTTAGCTATGTCTAATCTCTTTAAAAATTTGTTCAAGTGAAAATTTGGCTCTTTCATATTAGGAACATCCACAGCACCATCATTGACAACATTGTTATATTTTTTCAAAGGTATATTCTTACCCTCTCTATTCTCATTGTAATTTTTATCATCATTCAAAACTATCACCTTTCTTAATAGAAACATCCTCAATATGATAAGAACGTTCAATCATATCATTGAAGGTAGTGAATATTTGTTTTCTAAGGTCATAGGATAACTTGAGGACAAGAGTGTTAACAAGGATATCAATATTTTCATTCTTGGGATTTTTTGTGGGTATCTAGCATGCAGTCTTCTCCATCTTTTTAGGTAGGAAACAAAATATTACTCTTGCTTTATCTTAATGTTGAAAAGATCTAGCATGGTTATGGGGTGTTTTATATTATAAGAATAATTTGGAATAAAAATTATGTAAAATCATAAAAATACTTGAAAGGTGGGGAAACTTAGTAAACCATTCCATAACTTGTCCATTCAAACTCCTTGGAAACATCCTCTTAAGGTATGTGTCTTCTTGCACAAAGTCCATTCTAAGTGCATAAAATTTTCTAAAATGATTATTTGGTTCACCATTTCCATCATATTAATCATATTTGGGAAGCTCTATATCCCTAGGAAATGTTACATGTAGAGACTTTTGTTGAAAGGAAGATCATGTATAGTTTCAAGAAAGGAGGTCTTGGGGTTTTTCCTTCTCCATTTGCATTTGCATAACTATATTTTTTATATATTAAACTCATTTCTCTAAGATCTCCTCCCTAGTTTGTTCTCTCTTTTGAATGATTTTTTAGACATTATAGTCATGGGGTATCTTCTAATCTCTACTCACCATGTATGCAAAGTATGGATCACCATTTTGTCCTTATGTCTTGAGATTGAGCTTTTGAAGATACCTATCTTATACATATGTACAATTATACACCAAGGTGTATGGATATAGGTTGATGCATTCATTCATGTGTGTGTGTGTGTGTGTGTGTGTGTGTACATATTTCATTCATCATTCTTTAGGTTATTTAGGCTTTTATCTCCTCTATTTTGTGATTACATTTTTCTCTTACCATTCAACATTTTTGAGGTTTGATGAATTTTTAACCCTCACTTTATATTTTCTTTACTTATTATGTTTTTATGTTTCCCATGTCCTTTTCTTTTTGAGAGTAGTGTGTGGTATTTTTATGTTCTTGGGTAGTCATTTAATCTAGCATTTTATTTTATTTTGTTTTTATTTTTTTATTTTTGTTTCAATTCTTGGTAGGAATGTTATCCCTCTTTCCTTGGTCCCTTTATTTTTTGATTCAAGGTTCTATCTACAAATAAATTTGTTTTTTCATCTCTTTCTCTCTTTCCTCCTAATGATAGATCACATAGTTTGATTCTACACATTGATGAAATAATCATAACACAACCTAATCCACAAGCTTTCATTGTAATGATACTTGTCTTGTTGGAATTTCATGAGATCTTCACTAGTAACTTTTTTGTCTACTTCACTTTCATGATGTGAAGGTTATGGGTATCTAGGTGGTGATGTAAATTCCTCAATACATGATCTTGGAGTTCTTGGATGGGTATTATTCCCATTTTTTCCAAAGTTTTCCTAGTCCACAAAAGGATTGCTAAAAGTAACATTGGCATTTTGATTCCCATGGCTATATGTGTAAGAATTTTAAAAGCCTTGAGTGTTTTTTTTGTAGGTATAATTTCCTTCATGACCATGTGTACCTATACTAGAGGCTATGTGTCTAGCTTGCTCAAGTTTCTCTTGCTCTACCCTAGCTTGTTCATCTTTAGTGACTTTTTTCTCTCTTTCAATTTCTTTTCTCTTGATATGAAAGTACACATATAAGTGGCAGAGTTTCTCCTCTTGATTCATGGTGAGAAATATACTATTTTCAAATCTAGGAGTGTCTAAAGGGGTATTTAAAGAACTAATAAAGTGGCTAATAGGATTGTACTAAGTGGTGGACTTGTCTTCTTCTTCTTGGAAATTTAGGAGAAGTCAATTGTTTAAAGAAGAATTAGGGATGATTTCCTTGACCCAATTGCAACCTATTTATCACCAACATGAAATGGAAAGTCTTATCTTAGTAGGATGAAAAAAAGCACTTGGAATTTTAAACTTATAAAGTTAGGACATTTACCTGTCAAGATATGTAGAAAAGAGAAAATCTTGTCAAAAGTTTCCAAGAAACTTATGCCACTAGTGACTCAAGCTGAGAGTAGGGCAGGAATCCCAATATCAAAAAAGCCAAGAAAAGAAACATTGTGAATCCAAGAAGCCAATATTATCTCTCCAACCTAAGACATAACCAAACATGTAGATTATAGACAAGGGATATAGTAAGACCTAACAGGAACACTCATAATTAGCTAGAATATAATTAAAGATCAAATCTCACAAGCAGTAGATTTAAGAAATAGTCTCAAGAAGGTTAGGTGACATAAGTTCAACAAATAGTATCATGCAATAGTTTCTATAATAGTCAGGAAATAGTTTCCAATGATACAATGGTTTCAAGAAGGTCGTGTGAAAAAATGCTAAATACCTAGGTGATGGACTTTGTAAGGTGATGCGATACATTTGGTAGTCCAAAAGTATTCTATGATATTTCTAACAATAGTAGTGTGATACAAATTCAACAAAGATAATATTTATTTATTTTGTGCCTAAAACACTTATGTTTTGATCTTTTTTTTTGTGTGTTTGAGAAAAATGGTAGTTACAACATAGTGTTTTTCTAGTTTGTAGTAGCAAGTTTAATGTTTTGAAATAAAATAGTGGTACAAACACACATCTTCAAACAATTTATCAAGTGACAAAGCAACCTTGCTAATACAAACACATTTGAGGTTTTCAAAATAAAAATCCTATGAATACTACCATCATGTATGTGTTTAATAGATTTCCATGGGTCTAGGAAAAAATGAGAACATGCCAAGCAATATCTACCTAAAGGTCACGGCTCATTACTCATTACCTTGGCCCACACTTGGTTCCCCCTTGTCTCACACAAAGTGGTTGCCCATAAAAGATATTGGCTTTGTCATGAAAGTGTTATTAACACAATGAAAGGGACACATATGGTGAGTGTAACATCTTGGGGTGATCCAGGTAGTCCACTAGGATCGATCCTTGCACTAAGATATTGAGCAGCTAATAAGAGTGACCTCTAAATCCTAAAGTTTCTAGTAAGGGTCTCATTTGTGACACCCCTCTTGCACCTGACACCAGGATGCCTTATCATATGATAAGTAACAAACCTCATGGCTACAAGAGTACCTTAAGAGTTCCTACCTAGTAATTTCCTCATGGCCCCAATCCTACAAGTACTCTCCGTAGATGAGAACAAGCTTTACACCCCCCAAGGATTTTTCTTTTATCAAGGGGTTTGTGATTATAAGGGATTGGGTTAGTTGTGTTTCACTTTATATCACTTTAGGTCATTCATATTGATATCTTTCTACTAATAGAAGACCATATAAAGGTATGAATCCTAATAGGATATCTGAACAAAATGGATCTGCACCAAAGAGGTCAAGATTTTTGATTCACCTTAGAAGGTGAAGAGCATACTCTCCTATTCCTTGATGCTTCTGTCAAACACACCAAAAAGAATAATTAAAACCACTAAAATGTCAAGTATCCCACTCACATTTGTGACTCAATGAAGTTTCAAGATTTTTGATTCACCAAAAAGGTGAAGAGCATACTCTTCTACAGACAATGAGCCCATACAAGAACAACTAGTATAATGTTGCACTTGAAAATGAAAGAAGATACATAGAAAAACTTTTGGGTTTGTTTGTTTTCTTTGCTTGGGCCTCCCTGCAACAAATATTAGTGGCCTTTTTTGAAAATTTTATCTTTGACAAACATTCCTAGAAAGAAAGTGTGAAACCCCTACAAAACAACAAGGTTAGCACATCAAATAGCTAGAAAATCCGAAATATACCCTACCAACCCACTGGTTAGGCTACTAGAAAACAAAAAACCCAAAAGTGGAAAACTTCAAGAAGTAAAAAATGCCAAATAAGAACTAAAACAACTTGCTAAACTAGGTTGAGTGATACTTCTAACTACATAAGTATTGTACAAAACTTCCTAGTATAACTAGATGATATAATCTCCTAATATGATACACTACATGTGATACTTCACAAAATAGGGTTGAGATAGAATAACTAGTAAAATATTGTACCACTATAGGATAAACTATCATACAATACCAGAAAAGTATCACACAATAATTCTATCTACAAAAATAAAATAGCCAAAATAACAAGAAACAAAATGATGAAAATGTAGGAGTAAGAGCTAGACAAGGCTATCTAGCCCCACAGTGGGTGCCAAAAATGTATATAAAAAAAGAGTATACTTCTTTAATAAATTTTATCCAAGGGATCCCATGGATTAGGTAATCTGAATGATGACCTAGAGCTCCCTATTCATGATGTGCAAGAGGTGCAAATAAAATTGTCGTAGTTATCAAATAAACCTAGATATGAAGTTCCTTGTAAGGTGCTCCATGAAATGAAAGATTCAAAGACAAAATAAATAATGCTAGTGTCCAAGAACCAACATGCAATGCAATGGAAAATGGAAACTAATCTAAATACATGTCAAATATAAGCTAAAACAACAAGTATGAGAGTGTTACAAGTCCTCTTGCTTAAGCTAGATGAACTAGTCTAAACCATGAAAAAAAACTAAGATAATGCAAGTATGCTATAATTCAAGTGTGGATGTAATTCTTTCACAAGTTCTCTAGAGATCCAAAGATTACCTAAAATCCTATATTATAACATTAGCATCAATACATGAAATTTTTGAGATGAGGAGAGAGCTCTCCCTTTTAAAGATAGATGAATGATAGAGATCAACTAACAAGAGGGATCTAATCAAGAGTGGAGGATGAATCTTGAGTGATTCATGTGCACAATAATTTCAACCAATTGCAATCAAGAGTTGACTTTTGTGTCCATCACATGAGACAAAAAGTCTTTTCTTTTACTTTTTAAATGGGGAAAATACTTTATGTCTATACACTTTGGGATAGGTGGGAAGTGGAGACTTTTATTTAATTATAGAGGAAAAATTTATATTTAATCAAATAATGACTTAGGATAAAGTGGACAAGTAATAGGTTATAATTGGATGAATAGATTTTTGAGGATTTTATCAAGAATAAGTGATTAGTAAATTATGAAAAAATGCTAGAAAGGGGACTAATAGCCAAGATGAACATTTTTGGATGATTATACTATCAACCAAGAGTTCTAGATCAATGTCATTTAAATATGAAGAACTCTATTTTCTCTATCTTGACCATCCTTCAAGAAATGTCTCTCGCCTCCTCAAAAACTAAATCAACTGTAAGAATTTCACTCATCAAAAGATTAATTATTAGCCAATTTATTCATAACAAATTTCTTCCATTTTTACAAAAGATAAGAAATATTAACATAAGCAATACCCAAAATTGGAAAACACTCTGAATCCTCAGATGTAAGAAACATAAAACTCACAAAACTAAGCTTTGATACCAATTAAAGGGAGATGAGAGCACCCTAGAAAGTCATCTGAGATCAATATGCACATCCTGTATCCAATAATTTCTTGAATAGCTTCTACTAATAAAATAAAAGTGCATACTACTATGCCATAAAAGAGGAAAACAAAAACATAGGTGATTTCCCATAGTTAAAACATTAAAGGAAAGTGATTACATTGTATCAATCTAACAAATTTCAGCAACTTTATGACATATGGGTTCAAATATTCTTCAATCATGAAAGTAGAAGAATGAGATAAAATAGAAAATACATATATGTATGGGGAAAACCTTTCCAATTGAAAACCCCACCCTCCAAACCATAAGCTAATGTAATATTCAGTAACAAGTTATAATACATTTTCAACCTTCACATGGAGATTTACATCTTGCTCCATCCGAGAGAAATTCCGATAGCATAACCTTGTGAAAATTCTTCTCACATCTCTCTTACATCTCTTTAACAAATCATTATAGTTATAGAATTTTCATAAAAAAAGAAATATTTTCTAAAGTGTCTACATTCAATGTATCTACAACTTATTTAGAAACTTCCTTTGTGCACAACTCGTGTATAAAAATTAAATGAGAAAATAAAGCCCACAAAATTTCTACTTTTTGCTCCAAGTCTATCCTTGTAGAAGATATGTTTAATTTAGCATCTTCCCAAAATGAATAAATAAAAAAAAAACAAACCATGATAAGGTTGAGTGACCATGTACCAACAAAATTTACCTTAAGGGTAAATTATACATTGGAAAAAGTTGGAAAATGATCAAATAAATGCATGACTCACATTATAACCATCAATAAATGGATAGTAGATCAAAAATACATCGAATACCAAAGCTTTTTATATAATTCAGTTATTATTTTTAAACATAAAGATTAATGGAAAAAGGGGACAACCAATCCTTGTATTTGAGTCTCATCTATCTCCTCTATTAGAATGTCTTTCCTTGCTCCTTGAGCCATGACTGGTGCATTACTTCTATAGGAAGAGGTGGTCTATAAGATAGAGCCAAAGCTCATAACTTATTAATGGATATAAAGTATGTGCTCATAGTAGACCTCCATGATATATGGCAGGTTTGAAATGTCAAATTTTTGGGAGCTATCTTTAAATAGGTTGAGTTTTATCTATCTTTAATATTGTGTAAATTTGGTTTCAACCAATGAAATTCCATTCAACTTTTCTCTTCTTCTCTGACTACACATTTTATTTTTATTCTTTCTACTAATGCATTTATCCATTTTCCCTTGGCTAATCAATTTTTTTACATTGTGTATTATTTTGCATTTATTCATAATGTATGTTACAAAATACATGCAAGTGTGAGGAGATTTCAAGTGAATAAATTAATTACCAAAGCAATAAGTTGTATTTCCACAATGTGGATGGTAGACTATGTTGTGACCACCAGTCACCATTGCCCAAGTTTGGGACCCCCCTTTTTTTTTCAAATCATATGCCAACTGTAGATTCCCAAAAATCATGGAGCGCAAGTCAAAAAGACCCAAGGAATGGTTAGAATGGATAAAAATCCTCCATTTTGGAAAAATCTTGACCTTGAACATCATGGAACACAATTCTTAGATGGTGAAGGAAATATTGCGTTAAGGACAATATCTGCTAGTTCAAAAAAATCCTGACAATGCAAAGCGTGGAGAGCAATTTTTAGATAGTCATGGAATATTTGAGAAGGATAAAATACTTTGTTCCATCAAAAGCCCGCTCCCTAAAGTGTGGAAGCAAAAAATTGGGAAAGAGAAGGATTTTTTCAAAAAGACAGAATCCTTCATTCCATCAAAATCCTGCTTTCCATGAAGTGTTAAGCACAAATCTGAAGGAGTCATAGAATATTTTGAAAAGGACTAAATCCTCCATTTAGCAAAAAGCCCACTTTCCATAAATCACCAGCTGAGGAAAGTTTTTTGAAAAAATATGGCCTTGGAAAAGACCTCTCAGAGGCGTGCATCTACTTGCCTTTGTGATGGTGCTTTCATGGCCCTAATTCAACAACATTCTTCTATGTGTGATTGGTTTCTTCACTTGTGAAGAGTAATTGCACAGATTATAAAATAAGAGAAGAAAGAAAGTGAGGCATTCAGTTTATATGGGAAGAAACATGAAGAATAAAATCTTGATCAGCAACATCCATTGCCTATAAATCATGATGAATTTCATAGTGAAAAAATGGAGAATCCTAAACACCCAAGTGAATCTGAAGGAGAGAAAAGAAATATAGATTGAATAGAAATCTTATTTTGCATGAATATTGGAGAGAAATGAATCAGAGCAGGAGGGTTGTGGTCTATCTAGTCCAATTGGGAAGAAGAATGCAGAGGAAACAAATGAGCAAGATATTCCTCATGCAAATATGCATGTGAATGGACAACTGGACATAGTTAACACTATAGTTGTGGTGGAGCCCCATCTCAGTGATATGAAAAGAAAATCCTAAGAAGGAAGAGCTTGGGAAATTGTGGAGCATAGTTTTTGGTTAATGAAGAAAATATTATGCAAAGGAAAAATCCTTCGTTCTGAGAAAACCCCGACCTTGTAAAGCATGGAGTGCAATTTTTGGATAATGAAGGAAATATTATGCAAAGGAAAAATCCTTCATTCCAAGAAAACCCTGACCTTCTAAAGTGTGGAGAGCAATTTTTGGATAGTGAAGGAAATAATATGCAAAGGAAAAATCCTCCATTCTGGAAAAAGCCTGCTCTTATAAATTGATTTGAACACAAGAATTTGTTAAAAATTTGTGAAAAGTGAGAGTATTGGAAAATTTAGAGAAAAATCTGAAACTTAAGGTAAAAGAATGAAATTCCTTATGAAGTAAAAAGCCAAGTTCAAAGAAAAGTGAAAAAACAATTTTCCTTCAAAAAATGTTTTTTTTGGATTTACATTAAAAATTAAATATTGGTAAAACTAATATTTAATTTGATTTTTTTGCATAATAATCCAAAAAATAAAAGTGGAGAAAAAGTTGTAAATAAATTTGATTTTTTTCATCTAAATATGGAAATTAATTAAATATTGATTTTTTAATTGATATTTAATTAATAAAAGTTAAAAAAATAAAAATGGGATAAGAAATACTTAGCTTCATCTTGAAGCTAAGAGCATCAAAATAGCAACTTTTTGAATGAAACAACAAAAAAGCGACAAGTGGCACAAAAGATGGAAACATTGATGGCTAAGTAAAGAAACTGCCTAATTATAGTCTACAGCTTTAAAGGCATCTTTTTTGAAGGATGATTTATATAATAAACCCTCTCATTCATTCAGGCTCACATAGAAATTTGAAGAGCAAGTCAAGAATAGGAGTGAGATTCAAAGAGTTCAAGGAATCGGATTTTTGGGAAATTTTCTAAAATTGTTGAGGAATTTTCTAGTAATTCACAACAGAGGATTTTGAATCCTATCAGAAAGGAATTCTTTTTGCAGTGAGTTGTGAAAATTGCATATTTCTCGCAGAAGTATTGAAAAGTAAATCTTGAAGGAGTATGGAAATTTTGGCAAAAATCCAAAATCTTTGTCTTATGGATAAGTTGTATCTATTGTTTTTAATAATTTCCTTGCATAGTCTTATGTGTGTATATTTTCTATTTTGAAAGAAAGGAGAATAGTAGAGACTAGGGGAATAGGAGAAACATGAGGACAACTAATAAAGAATGAAAGGAGAGGATTCTATCCTGAATCAAAAATTGTATCAAAGTGGGCAGAAATCAAAGATACAAGTCTTGGCAGCCTTGATTTGAAAGATTTTAACTGAAGAATGCTCGGATATAGTGACTATCACCTAACACACCTAGCCACTAGAATTGTGAGAAGTGGAATTTTTGCTATAGCTAGTTTCCCTCCTTCTTTTTAGCATCTAGAGTTGTTTGTGGAATGTACCAAACACTACAGTCCTAGAGATAGAACCATCAAGGATTCTAAATGAAATATTTTGGTAGATTTTTCTTCGGCATCCATTTCTAAACCTTTTGGAATTCCTTCTCACCCAAGGATGGTCACAAAGATGCAGGAGCAAGCACTAAGAATCTACATGTCTAGAATCAATTTCTATGAAGAAATACTCAACAAAAGATGGTTGAAAAAGAATAGATTACATCATTCCAATATTTTTAAGGAAATAGTATGGCTTGACTTGTAGAGGGAATATAGTGACATGATGTTGAGTCAAATATTTGGCATGCCTTATTCTTATAGGTTTGAATCTTGGATGTGGTATTTTGTTGAGCAGGTAATGGAGGAAGGTGACAAAATAAATTGGGTTGGGATCATAAGTGATAATCTAAATGAACAGTTGATGAATCTAGAGCATACAAGGAAATTTTACATGAGCTCCTATGTCAGCTACATGCTAGTACGAAGGAAAAATTATGATGGACTACGATGAAAAGGAACAATTGGAAATGGAACCCAACACCTCAAAGTCCATGAATGTTACCCATAGTTGCATTTGTATTCAAAGGATGATTACATGAGGATTAATGATATATTTTCCATGCGCATAGTAAGAACACTACAAAAGAGGCCACATACAAGAATGTCAATGGGAGCAATGAAGTTGGTCAACGAATATGGTGCCTGGTTTATTTAGTTTTCTACCTTTTCATACATGCAAATTCAAGGATTCTCCATGGAGCCATATAAACTTTGCAGGTATCCAATAGATAAGATGGCCTTATTAGAGCTTACTCAACAATTTATAGCCTATAACGAGATTTAGAAAGGGAAGAAGAAGTTGGGATTATAGTTTCCAATTTCCATAGGAGAAGGGAAAACTGAGGTATGCCCATGTCTAAAAGCTACAGAGAAATCATCGGATGAGCTCCACTTCTTCTGCCTTCCACTTTATTCAAAGAGGAATGATTTTGATCCTTACAACAAGATCTCATTAGTAGGAGGATCAAAGAATCAACACAAGGTTCACCTTGAAGACTTTTGGGCAAATGCAGTAGACAAGAATGAGATTAGAAAAAGGTTGCATTCAAGACTACCATTGAAAATTATTAGAACATGCAACATATTCAAGGTTCCTGATCAAATGGAGGAGGACCCAAATGTGCTATGAAAGGGATTCAATCCAAAAATGACAGCTCAACCATATGATTGGAAGAAGAAAGAAATTATAGATCTTGAAGCTCTTTCAAAACTAGTCTTAGATTTTAATAAGTGGTGGATTGAGTGTAAGCTTGAAAAATTAGTTGCACCAGCTAATGGATACACATATAGATTGCTTGGCCACAGACCACTTAGGGATAAAAGATTAGGACAAATATCTGAAGGGACTATTGAGGAAAGATGAACTCCATTCGAAGATGTAGGAACCAAGAAAGGGAAAGAGGTACCTCAAGAAAAGTGTTCTAGGATTGAGGAAGTCATCCAAGAACCTCAAAATAAGAAGAAAAAACATGGAGATGCTCCCTCTTCTCCTAGTCGAACTCCAAGTGTCCAAGAGATAGAAAGTTTTGAAAGGTAGGATGTAGGGACAAGTATAAGCAGATTTGAGCAAGAATATTATTTGGATAGGCTAATTCATGATAGGCTAAGTATAAATGCCTATGAAAAGTCCATGCAAGAAAGAGGGACAAATCAAGATATTGCAACAAAAGAAAGTCTCATTACGATCTTAGAGCGAGAAATGATTAATGATGGAGATGGTCTGCAAGAGGAAGAAACTCCAAGAGTAGCAAAACATCTTCCAAGTACTAAGGCCATAGTTCCTGAGGTTAGAATGGATAATCTAGGAGGTGAAGAGGAGATTGACATTCGAGCAGTCTAAAGGAAAGAACAATTGGTAATTCTAGGGAAACAAAGTATACCCATTCTAGAATGGTTGAGGCAATAAATTCAATTGTGTCAACAAAGGGAGGTTGATCTAGCAATTGAATTACAAGAAATTTTGGACCAATCAAATCTATCAGAAGAACAAGGGAAAGAAAAAAGATATACTAAATTCATCAGAGGAGAATCAGGATCCAGAATCTTGCAGATTGCGACTCCCATAGTTGACAAAGGAAAAAATTAAATTTCTCCAAAGGAATATAATGTTACAGAAGTAAATCTTGGTTGGGCCTCTCGAGAGAAAATATTGGAAGAATTTGATGACTCCACACAAGCTTTGAAGGATAGGCTAAAGAATGTAGAAGAAGGGTATGAAAAGCAAAAAAGAGAAATTCAAGCCTTATGTCACTACATCAATAAATTGCCTCATCTAGTAAGAGAGGAAGGTCCATCATTTCCTCCTCCAATAGGTGTTTCCAGTGAAGTGGTAGGTGACATTAACAGAATCAAGTAGATTGCTCAGGGTGCAAAGATTTGGATCGAAGGAATTTAGGAGGTATCCTTCAAACATGCAAAAGAATTAGTGCAAGTGCAGAATAGGGCATCGGCTGCAATCTCTAAGATCCAGTACATGGAGGAATCATGGGTGGATGAGCATATTTACCAAGAGGAGGTAATTGCCGACATTCAAAATCTAATGGATACCCTAAAGCAAGAATTCATTGATGGTTGAGTTATCAACAAGGGGGGTGACTATGATTTTGTTCAATGGTACAGTGCAATGATCATGGTTAAGGAAATGTTTGAGAGCTTTACCAGGGAATCCAGTCGATGGAAGAAGATTATTGATAACATCAAGCAAGGAATATCAAATGTAGTTGCATTCTTTTTATCACAGAGATTGGCAGAAGAAGAAATGACAATTGATAATTTGAAAGTCAAGTTAGAGGAATTATTTAAACTAAATGTAAATGGAAGAAATGATTTTGAGAACTTCTCCATCTTCTCAAATATAATGCACACTACCAAGGACTTACTACCAGATTGGGATGAAAGCTTTTGAAAAGCAGAAAGAGCAATTGCACTTCTAGAATTCAAGCAAGAATCTACACCAAGCATCAGTATAGAGGATTTGGAAATAGTGTTAGATCGATTTTGATCCTTCAGGCAAAAAATTCAAGGATAGATGCATTAAATGCATAATGGGTGTGCATAGGGATCATTTATTACACCCCACTCTTTCCTAAATGAGCATGCATAGTGGGAATTTATTACCCACTACAGTAGTGGATTCCTTGTGGCATTAATGTAGATTCATTTCCTTTGCCCTAACCCTAATTAGGCCTGATGTGGCACAATCTTGGCCATTAGTTATTGTGATCATTCGGGCAACCCAATGTAATTGAGGACCTATATAAAGGCCTCATTTCTCATTTGTAAAGGGAGATTTTTATGAGATTTTTTCTATGAGTTACTAAGATAATAAATTTTTCATTAGAGTTTTCGTGAATACTTGATGTGTCTTAGTGCTTTCTTATTGTCCTAAATTTCTTCAATTAGATTAAGTTTAAGATAGTTAATGTGTGGTGATTACAATGGAGAACATGATGGTGTATTGATGAATTCCTTAGGTTCATACTTTTGATGTTTTACTGATTCTAATTCATTGTGTAAAGTTAGCCTAAACCCCTTTCATGCATATACTCAACTTCTATCATTTGTATACATTGTTCTTTATGATGGTGTATGTGGTGATATGAAAATATTTGGCATAACCCTTGAAGATTGTACCAATTCACGTATAGTTTTAGTATAACTTGGCAAAGCAAAATTAGTTAAATTGAAGAATTTGATTGTTATCACTACCCTTAGGATTAGAATAGAATTCTTGAACCCTACCTTATTGAATTTTTGGATATTTTGTGAAAACTCCCAGAAAAAGACTTCATTGGAAAACATTAAGATAGCTCCCACATCTAGTATGGCTTGAAATGAATATGAATAAACACGGAAGACCCCTTGTGATCATTAGCAAATCACATCAACCACCAATCTTATCCACAATCAAGACTTGGCATTAAAGGAACCTTGAAGTCATTGTATGATCTTCTAATAATCTTAGCATACACAAGGCTTTATTCAAGAGAGGATAATATATTTTGGTATTTTGTTCTACTATTTGGTGTCATAAAACACACATCAACAGAAAATAGTGCTAGAAGGAGGGTCTTGACTAAAAGATTTTATAACAGTTTCACATACTAGAGAACATTAATTCATCCTCGCCCGAGGTACATTGAAGATCCTTGAGATTCACCTTGGGAGCACATGAATTAGAAGAGTTGAGTTTTGATCCAAAGCCTAGACGAGGAAATAAAGAAGCATCTATGAGCTAGAATTCACCAAGTGTAGCTAATCTCACAAGTATATTCCAAACTCCACCACCTCAACATCAAGCACAAGGATCAATCAAAGGAGGAGTTCCACTAGGAGCTACACAAATTCAAAGGTTATTTGTAAAAATACCTATACAAGTTATTTCACCTACAACTATCCAACAACAAGTTCCATCAATGGCTCAGCAATTCCAATCGCAAAATGCATCACCCATTGCAATGTTTTCTATATACAACAATATGCCAAAGAATCCTGAACACTTTTGTTCTAAATTCTTTGTGAATGATGTGAACCGCACTGTTGATGAACACATTAAAATTTTTGAGGATGTCCTCCAGAATAGAAATGTGCAAGATGAGTATGTTGCATGTAAAATATTCCCTTATTCATTGGGTGAGGAAGCATTTTACTGGTATATCAACCTACCTTCAAATTCAATACAGACTTGGCAACAATTAAAGGATGCATTCCTTGGGAAGTTCAGATTGCCTATCACCCCTGTAGAATTGTATAGGCAATTTATCAAGAGAAGGAGACAAGAACATTATCAATTGGTGCTTTCAATAACTGATTGCTAGAAATGATTGAAATGATCATAAGAAAAGTTGTTGGAGTAATATATGGAATTGGTAAAGAATGTCCTCAATCATTGTTTTGTCATTGATGTCAAACTTGCTACTTGCAGGAATGAAAATTGCTTTAGTGATCTAAATACTATCAATTAGTTGATTTTCAAGGAGGAAGCAATCAATAAGATGTAACTAGAACACCTAGAGAAATGTTGAAGTTATGATGTTGTAATGAAGTACAAGGATCAGCTAAGCCATTGATGAAAAAGTGTATTTGATGACATATTACAAAAATGGGCACACTGAAACATATCAATGATTTAAAGTTTTAGCTAAGTCTTTTGTAAAGCTCAAACTAAGTTCATTAGAGAGAAGGAACCAAGAAAGCTAGTAAGATTCGAGCAAATTCCTAGTTAGTGTCGAGTGTAACAAGTGTCAAGTATTAACAAGTGCCCAACAGAACCAAGTGTCAAGTAGAACCAAGTGCCGAGTAGAACCAAGTGTTGAGAAGAACCAAGTACCAAGAAGAACCAAGTGCCGAGCAGAACCAAGTGCTGAGTAACACAGAGGTGCCAAGCACCAGTAACTCAATAATGTCAAGTTGCTGCATTATTTTGGAAATTGAAGATTTGCCAAATCTAAGCCGACAAGGTTGTTATCTAGAAGTTTGTGAATTAAAAGGAAGATAAGAATGATGAGTTGGCGGCACAGAACACCATGTAGAACATTTTTTTTTTGAGAAACAACTGGCAAAGTTTCTAGAAGAAAACAAGATATGAGGTAGATACATTGTATCCTACCTAATCCATCTTGAAACCCTATAATTGGAAAGGGAGAATTGAGCAGCAAAAGGAAAATCAAACTTCTATATAAGTAGACATAAGTTAATGAAGAAGGAGAGTGAAAATAGGAATAAGGAGAGAGAGGTGGTCAAGCATAAAAGCATGAAGTGCTGTAGAATGTGCTAAGGAAAAGAAAGCATAGGAACTCTATTTGAATAGACGACCACAAGAATGATTGCATTAGCAAAATGAGTAAGAAGACTCAAGGAGACGAAGCTTGAAAGGGAAACAAGCAGTCAGAGCTGAAGTGATTGAAGCCAAGCATAAGGATTGAATTGAAAGTGTGATCTGAAATCTACAAAGTATGTTGTAAGTTATATCAGGTCAAAAGAAAATTATCGTTACTTTCTAGCAATTGTAATAGTAAGTCTAAATCCTATGGACTTAGGTTGGTTTAATAGCCATAAGATAAATTCTTTAACAGGGTGACATTCCAAGTGAATGTTCTAAAGACCTTTTACTAAGCCCATTCCTAACAGTTTGGTGAAATCCTCTAATAGGGTCACATTTAACAGTGTGTTGTAAGCCTTTAATAGGGCAAGCTTTTAACAGGGCATCACTTCAGAAGAGTTAAAATCAAGTAGCATGTTACTGGTGGTTTTTCCCAAATTGGATTTCCACGTAAATCATTGTGTCATGTGTTGATTTTGGATGTTTTGTAATTGCATATTGATTTACTGTAACTTGCTTATATGATTGATTTCAGTATTAAATGGATGAAAAGTATATGAATTCAATAAAAGTAGTAAAAAGGTATTAATAGGGAATTTTGGACCTTGACTAGTTGATTTACCCCCAAGCCCCCCCCCTTTCTCAGTTATTCTAAAGAATTCTAACAATTGGTATCAGAGCCAACTGTTGATTCAGTTTAAAGGGACTACAAGCAGAAAAGATCAAAATGGCAAAGAGAGAAGTTCCCAAGCTCAACAAAGACAATTTTGTTGCATGGAAAATTTTGATGAAGCTACATCTTAGATACATAGGAGATTATGCCTAAAATTCAATTGTCACTAAACATGTAGATCCAACAAGTGCTCCTACTGCAGAAGACATGAAAAACAAGCAAGAACACAACCAAACAATGCTGGAAATTGCCTCTGCACTCAGCTATGCTGAATTTGATGATATCAAAGGATGTGACACTGCATACAAAATGTGGAAAGCCTTATCAGACATCTATGGAGGAGATCAGAATGTACAAAGAGAAAAAAGAGAAAGTCTCAGAGGAAAGTTTGATGACATGAAAATGGAAGAAAATGAGAATGTTGCTTAGTATGGTGCAAGAATAAAGGAAGTGGTAAGTGCAATAAGATGCCTGAGTGGTCAACTAGATGAAGATACTATTAATAGTAAGTTCTTAAGAACCTTGCTCCCTATCTATGCTATTAGAGTATCAGCAATACAAGAGCTAAGATGTATACTAGGAAATAATCTAAGCTTTGAAGGTATAATAGGTAGACTCACTGCATTTGAATTATCTAACTTTGACAACTACAAACTTGAAAATGTTGAATCTGCTTTTAAGGCCAAGTTATCACTGAAAGATGTCGAACAGATGAAATCAAAGAAAGGAAGAAAAATGAAGTATGTATCTAGTGATAGTAGCACTGATGAGGAAGATGTGGAAGAATTGGAAGATTTGCTCGCTAGAAGATTTCACAGGGGCAAAGGAAAATTCAAAGGTAACATGCCTATCATTTGTTTCAATTGCAATGAAGTAGGTCATATTGCTGCAAGATGTCCACAGAAAAAGGATTCCAAGGAAGGAACCAAATACAAGAACAGAAGAGATGATGACAAGAGAGATTACAAAGAAAAAGGTAAGAAGTGTTATATTTTTGAAGAAAATTTTGATGACAATGATGATGAAGTTGTTTATGTAGCCATAAAGGACCAATCTGATGAAGAAGAAGCCAAAACACTGGTAACATGCATAAACAAGAATGACAGATGGATCATAGACAATGGATTCTCACATCATATGAAATGAGACAAAAGTAAGTTTGTTAACTTTACTCAGTATGATGGAAATAGTTTTAGATTTGGTAATGATGCTCCATGTCAAATCAAAAGAAAAGGTTACATTAAGCTCACAGAAAAAATTACATGTGACAATGCATACTATGTTGAAGGATTAAACTACAATTTACTGAGTGTCTCACAGTTAGGCAATATAGGCTGCAAAGTGGAATTTGGAAACAAAACTACAAAAATCTATGATAATGATGGTAAACTGATAGGAAAAGGAGATCAAACAAAGAGTAATTTGTTTTACCTTGATATGGATGGTGTTTCTTGTCTATTTGCAAAATTTGATGATGAATGGTTATGGCATAGAAGATTATGTCATGTCAACTTTGACAATCTAGTCAACATCAGTAAAATGAAGAAAGTCAAAGGTCTACCGAAATTGAAGAAGCCTGATAATATCATGTGCAAACAATGTCAGCTAGGAAAGATGACAAAATCAAGTTTCAAAAGCAAAAGCTATACATCTATGGAGATACTTGAGTTAGTTCACACTGACTTATGTGGTCCAATGGAAATACAAATCTATAGAGGAGATAAATACATAATGTTATTTATTGATGACTATTCTAGGATGATGATTGCTATGTTCTTAAAAAAAAAATCTGATGCTTTTCAAATGTTTAAGTGGTATGTGGCTAGAGTTGAAAAGAAAACTAGAAAAATCTTGAAATGCCTAAGATTAGATAGAGGTGGTGAATTTACATCAAATGAATTTGAGATATTCTGTAATGACAAAGGGATCAAAAGACAAATGTCAGCTCCTAGAACTCTCCCACATAATGGAATTGCTAAAAGAAGAAACAAATCTGTAATTGACTATGCCAGAACATTAATGATGGAAAAGAATGTTGCTCTAAAATACTGGAGAGAAGCTGTAAGTGTAGCTATTCATACACTGAACCGAGTACAAGTCAAGAAAGGTAGAAATACAACACCTTTTGAATTATGGTATGGTTACTCGCCCAATGTAAAACATTTCAAAGTGTTAGGTTGCAAATGTTTTATCCTTAAAGATGTTAGAAATGGAAAATTTGATGCAAAAAGTGATGAAGGTATATTTCTTGGTTACTCCACTAGAAGTAAGGCATATAAGTGTTTGAATATTAACACTAAAAAAATTGTGGAAAGTGCAAATGTAAATTTTGATGAGTACACAGAAGTCCAAGCTGAAATACCAAAGAAAATGAAAGAATACAAAACCTTTGTGTATTCTTATGAAGGAATGATTGATGAGAATGATGTCAATCAAATTGGAAATCAACAACAGGTATCAATTTCAGATGAATCACAACCAGTAAATGTCGAGTTGCATTCAGAAGTCGAGTTGCATAATGAAGAAAATGCACAATCTAATTCTGAAGACAGCATACATGATGAAGAACAACCTGACAACAAAGTGCATAGTGATCCTAAATCCGAAAGATCAAACATGGAAACAAGGATAGAGCCAAGGTTATCCAAATATGTAAAAAGAATTACCCTGCTGAACAAATAATTGGTGACAAAGATGCAAGACCAATGACAAGGAACAGACTAAGACATGAATCATGTCTGATCAGCCAATCTGAACCCAAAATAGTACATGGTGCATTACAAGATGATGACTGGTATAAAGCTATGGAAGAAGAAATTGATCAAATAAGAAAAAATAAAACCTTGAGTTTGGTTCCCAGACCAACTGACAAGAATGTGATTGGCACCAAATGGGTATTCAAAAAAAAACTAGATGAGAATGGTGAGATTACCAGAAACAAAGCTAGACTAATATGTAAGGGTTATGCTCAAGAAGAGGGAATAGACTATGGAGAAACATTCGCTCCTGTTGCTAGAATGGAAGGAGTAAGAACTTTACTTGCATATGCTACCTACAAAGATTTTAAAGTCTATCAGATGGATGTAAAATCCGCTTTCTTAAATGGTATACTAGAAGAAGAAGTTTACATTGAACAACCAGAAGAATTTGTTGATGAAAACAATAGGGATATGGTGTGTAAGTTACATAAAGAACTCTATGGTTTGAAACAAGCACCTAGAGCATGGTATGAGAGACTTCACAAGTATCTAGTACAAATTGGATTTGAAAGAACTGATGATAATAGCAACATGTACATCAAAGAAGAAGAAGGTAAAGACATTATTGTATCTAAAATCTGTGTGGATGACATAGTGTTTGGAGGTAAGGAAGTACTTTGCAAAGGCTTTGCTGACAAAATGAAACATGAATTTGAGATGTCTATGTTTGGAGAAATCAAATTTTTTGTTGGATTGCAAGTATATCAACTCAAACATGGAATATTTGTTACACAATCAAAGTACATCAAAGAAATTCTTAAAACATTTGGATTGGAGGAATCCAAACTAGTCAGCACACCAATGGCCATAGGAAATAAGCTATCTAAAAATGATGAGTTAGCTGAAGTCAATCAAACAATGTATAGATCTATGATTGGAAAACTACAATATGTTGTACATAGTAGACCAAACATAGCATTAGTAGTTGGAATAGTGGCTAGGTTCTCTGATAATCCTAAAGAAAATCATCTCATAGTAGTAAAAAGAATAATGAGATATCTCAAAGGGACTGATGACTTTGGTCTATATTACAAAAAGAATGGAAAATTTGAGCTCAAGGCATATACAGATGTAGACTGGAGAGGAAACATTGATGACAGAAAAAGCACAAGTGGAGGTGCATTATTTCTAGGCAAAAGGCTGGTTACCTGGACTAGCAAGAAACAAACATGTATATCACAGTCCACTATAGAGTCAGAATATGTGGCAGCTGCAGTCAATTGCACAAACATTGTATGGCTCACACATCTATTGAATGGAATGAAAGAAGAAGTAACAAAACCTATGATATTGTATTGTGATAATACAAGTTCTATAAACATATCCAAAAATCTAGTGATGCATGCAAAAACCAAGCATATTGCAATCAAGTATCATTATGTCAGAGAATTGGTAGAAGACAAACAAGTGAATTTGGAATACATTCACACAAAGGAACAAACTGCAGATATCTTCACCAAACCATTGCCCAAGGATGCCTATGAATATCTTAGAGGCAAGTTAGGGGTCATACCCCTAACTCAAGTTGCTTAAGGCAACAAGAAAGTTGCCTTGCATCAATAGGAATAAATCAATGTAATATTAATAGGTCGATGCAAAGGATGACAACAGAAACAGAAACTCCAAATCAGTCACAAGCATGATGACAGAGGGAGATAATCAACTAGAAGCCAAAGCTTATATTTTGCATGATAAAGATGCTACATCTTTGACATTTATGTCAAAGAGGGAGAAATATGCAAAAAACTGATCAATACAAAGTAAGAGGGAGATATATATGAAAGAGGGAGATATATGAGATCAGTAGTGAAATGTAGCAAGCTAAAGTATACAATCTTGGTGGTAACTGAATTGATTACCTGATCAGTTTGGTTTGCCATCAATGCCAAAGAGGGAGATTGTTGGAAATGATTGAAATGATCATAAGAAAAGTTGTTGGAGTAATATATGGAACTGGTAAATAATGTCCTCAATCATTGTTTTGTCATTGATGTCAAACTTGCTACTTGCAGGAATGAAAATTGCTTTAGTGATCTAAATACTATCAATTAGTTGATTGTCAAGGAGGAAGCAATCAATAAGATGTAACTAGAACACCTAGAGAAAGGTTGAAGTTATGATGTTGTAATGAAGTACAAGGATCAGCTAAGCCATTGATGAAAAAGTGTATTTGATGACATATTACAAAGAATGGGCACATTGAAACATATCAAAGATTTAAGGTTTTAGCTAAGTCTTTTGTAAAGCTCAAAGTAAGTTCATTAGAGAGAAGGAGTTAGGAAAGCTAGTAAGAGCTGAGAAAATTCCTAATTAGTGCCAAGTGTAACAAGTGCTGAGTATTAAAAAGTGCCAAGCAGAACCAAGTGTTGAGCAGAACCAAGTGTCGAGCAGAACCAAGTGCTGAGCATAACCAAGTGTCGAGCATAACCAAGTGCTGAGCAGAACCAAGTACCAAGCAGAATCAAGTGCTGAGTAGAACCAAGTGCCGATCAGGTATAGGTGTCGAGTAACACAGAGGTGTCGAGCACCAATAACTCAATAATGCTAAGTTGTTGCATTATTTTGGAAATTGAAGATTCGCCAAATCTAAGCCAACAAGGTTGTTATCTAGAAGTTTGTGAATTAAAAGGAAGATAAGAATGATGAGTTGGCAACACAGAACACCATGTAGAATTTTTTTTTTTGAGAAACAACTGGCAAAGTTTCTAGAAGAAAACAAGATATGAGGTAGATACATTGTATCCTACCTAATCCATCTTGAAACCCTAAAATTGGAAAGGAAGAATTGAGCGGCAAAAGGCAAATCAGACTTCTATATAAGTAGACATAAGTTAATGAAGAAGGAGAGCAAAAATAGGAATAAGGAGAGAGATTTGGTCAAGCATAAAAGCATGAAGTGCTGTAGAATGTGCTAAGGAAAATAAAGCACAGGAACTCTGTTTGAATAGACGACCACAAGAATGATTGCATTGGCAGAATGAGTAAGAAGACTCAAGGAGATGAAGCTTGAAAGGGAAACAAGCAGTCAGAGCTGAAGTGATTGAAGCCAAGCATACGGATTGAATTGAAAGTGTGATCTGAAATCTACAAAGTATGTTGTAAGTTATATCAGGCCAAAAGACTATTATTGTTACTTTCTAGAAATTGTAATAGTAAGTCTAAATCCTATGGACTTAGGTTGGTTTAATAGCCATAAGATAAATCCTTTAACAGGGTGACATTCCAAGTGAATGTTCTAAAAACCTTTTACCAGGCCCATTCCTAACAGTTTGGTGAAATCCTCTAACAGGGTCACATTTAATAGTGTGTTGTAAGCCTTTAATAGGGAAGGCTTTTAACAGGGCATCACTTTAGAAGAGTGAAAATCAAGTAGCATGTTACTAGTGGTTTTTCCCCAATTGGGTTTCCACGTAAATCATTGTGTCATGTGTTGATTTTGGATGTTTTTTCATTGCATATTGATTTACTGTAAATTTCCTATATGATTGATTTAAGTATTGGATGGATGAAAAGTATATGTGTCATGTCCCCTTTTCAAATAATTAAAAAAATAATAAACTTTGCTAAGGCAGGCAGGCTCCAAAAAGGTGAAGTTTCGGAAAAAGGAGCTAATCTTTGGAAACCAATGGACTAATAAATAAAAATTATTATTAAATTATATTTTATTAACCTTTCTTGGATGTGAGTTAGGGTTATGCCCTCTTTTAAGGGGTTTGGAGGCTTTTTGGGCTCATTCCAGAATTTGATTTTTGCTTATTTCTTTGTTGTTCTTCAAAGGCTGCCAAACCTATGGAGAAGGAGACCCAAGAATGGGAGTTTATAGGTTTTCAAGAAGGCTAAGGATGGTATTTTGAAGCCATTCCATGTGCATGCTTATACAGAGTTTGCCTTTGTGCTGAACAGTGCAGATTTGTGGGTTTTTGGGTGTGTTTTTTGTATGAGTTTGGTGTTTTCAGTTGAGTATTTCATATCAATTTGGGTTTCTGCTGTATTTCAGACTTCAAGATGTTAAAATAGAGCTAAATATATGTATTGGAAGATTTTTAAACTTTTGAGATAGATTATTAGTGTTTTTGTGGTGTTTTCGGGCATTTTTGTGTTAATTTCGGGAGCCCGATGAGCATAGTTTTTGTCCTACATTTGTGAACTCTTGTGTAAAGGCTATATAGATCTAGAAATTTCATTTTGTAGGCTGTTATGCTGCTTAAATTTTTGTAAAAATTTCTATTATCATATTTATTAATAATTTGTGAAGTTATGAAGTTTTTTGGCACTGTTTTGGACATACCCGATTTGGGTTTTATTGAGAAATTGCTAGATCTTTGTAATATTCGTTGTTTGATTTTAAAGATTTGATTTGACACTTGAAATATCATAAAAAATCAGTAAAGGGACATTTTGTGGTATCAGAGCCATGATCTTGCCAGCCTGAGGGTTTGTAGAACTTGCATGTCAGTTGTGACAATTACCCAGATCTTGCATGTCATATTTTATGGTTGCATGTTGCTTCTAATAAGTTGCATGTCAAAATTTATGGTCACATGCAACTAATTGAAAGAGAAAAAAGATATTTGCAGTGAGAAAAGAACAAAGAAATTTTGATCAAACCCCCAGTTGAAAGTAAAAGTACAAAATCCAAGGAAGGGAAAAGTATGGCTGATCCAGATGAGATGGCAAAGAAATTCTTCCAAGAGATCCAAAATACTCAGAAGCAAACAGTGGATAGTTTGACAGAAACTAGAGAGTCTTTGCGAATATTGACAGAAAAACTACAAGGAGTTGCATCTAATAATGAGAAAGGGAGCACTTCAGAGGAGCCAAGAAATCTAAAATCCACACCATCTAAATCAACCAAAACTATTTTCTTGCCTGCAGATGAGCCACCAGTACCAAATCCAAACATTAATCTCGTGGAAAAGGTTACAGGTAACTTGATTGCATTAAGAACTACATATAATGGCTTAGATGATGACTTTTATAGTTTAGTTCCTTTTAGAGAATATGTGGATATGATGAACACTTTGATGCCCAAGAAAGAGAATAGGAGGGAGCATGACATAAGTGGAAGAGAGCTCAAAAATAAAATAAGAAAGTTTACAACACCTACTTTTGATGGAACAAATAAAATTTCAGCTAGAGCATGGCTACAAAAATTACAGACTTTCTTCACACTTAGCCCCATGAAGGAGAGTGATGCTGTTCAATTTGCAAGTCTACACTTGGAAGATGCAGCCTAGGATTGGTGGTATCATGGAATAACTACTCAAGGTCATGATCAGGTAACTACATTTGATGATTTCAGTCAAAGAGTGATAGATAGATTTGACCTCAAGGATGATGAAGAGTACTTTAAAGAATTGTCAAAGTTGAAGCAAACCAAATCAGTTAATGAGTATATAGAAGAGTTTCAAAAAGTGGCTATTATGGTACCTGATATGAGTGAAAAGAGGATTGTTTATCTTTTTCTTGATGGTTTAGAAGATTTTGTTAAGGCTTTGGTTAAGGCTTTCTCACCCTCAACCTTACAGGAAGCTATCAAAAGAAGCTTGCAACTTGAAACTTGCATTCCTATGAAATCAATCACTAATCAAAAACCCCCAAATCTTTGGCAACATATGCGAAATTTTTAGAAAAAGACTTTCCAACACTACCACCAAAAGATGTGATAAATGTGGCAAAAAAGAAGGTAGATGAAGAGACTAGGAGTGAATTACGAAGGAAAAAGCTTTGTTTTACTTGTAGAGAACCATGGGCTCTAGGACACAGATGTTTGGGGAAAGGTCAAGTGCACTATATTGAAGTTTCTTTAGAATCTGATTCAGATGAGCATGAGGAATTTCATGATACTAAGAAGGAGGTAGAAGAAGAGAAAGAAAAAGAAATCAGCAAGGATGGCACTTTAGCAGCATTATCAGGAGTCCCAAGATACCATCCCTTTCGAATTCGAGGGGTACTAGTAGGGCAAAGGTTGATAGTTCTTCTTGATAGTGGGGCAACTCACAATTTTATTGACGAGGGATTTGTCATAAAAAGAGGGCTTAAAGCAGAAGATTTTGAGGGATTCAATGTTACGGTAGCTGATGGATTCATTATGCCTTGCACACAGGTGGTGAAACAACTCAAGATGACCTTAGGAGATTATGAGTTATGTGATGACTTCTATGTGGTTGGTATTGGGGAGATAGATCTTGTATTGGGTGTTCAATGGTTGCACTCTATCAGAGGCTATTACATGAACCATCAAACTATGGAGTTTAAATTTCATTCCAATGGGAAAGAAGTCATATTGAGAGGTTTATCGAATGGAGCACCTAAGGCGGTCTCTGCAAAGAGGATGGAGAGGACTTTTCAAAGAGGACAAGTAACATGGGCAGTAGGAGTCATAATCCAACCAACAAGCTTTCTAAAGAATCAAGGTAATTTCCATTTTGAAATTCAAAATATTCTTGATAAGCATAGTATAGTTTTCAATGATTTGCCTCCAGGATTACCACAATATAGAGGTTTTGAGCATGTTATAGAGTTAGAACAGGGTACCAAACTAGTTATAACAACCCCATACCACCATCCAAGAGGTTATAAGGAAGAAATTGAAAAAACTATTAAAGAACTCCTGGACATGGGATTCATAAGGCCTAGCTCTAGTCCATTTGCATCATCTGTGGTACTTGTCAAGAAAAATGATGGTACAATGAGAATGTGTATAGACTACAGGGCTCTAAACAAGAAGATCATAAAAAATAGGTATCCCATACCATGCATAGATGAACTCATTGATGAGTTACATGGTGCTGTATACTTCTCAAAAATTGACTTAAGATTAGGGTACCGTCAAATCCGAATGAGGAGTGAAGATGTGGAAAAGACTGCTTTCAGATGTCACTATGGGCACTTTGAATTTTTTGTTATGCCATTTGGACTCACTAATGCACCTGCAACATTCCAATCTTGTATGAATAAGGTACTTAGCCAGCATCTTCGAAAAATTGTTTTGGTATTTTTTGATGATATCTTTATATACAGTAAAACATGGGAAGAGAATCTAAAGCACATAGACACTATTTTGGGAATCTTGGAGCAGCAATCCTTCTATGCTAAGCTATCTAAATGTGAGTTTGGTTCGACAGAGATCCTATATTTGGGACATATTATAAGTTCTAAAGGAGTACAGGTTGATCAACAAAAAATCCAGGCAATTTTGGATTGGCCTCCACCCACTAATCTTACACAGTTGAGAGGTTTCTTCGGGTTGTGTAGCTACTGTAGGAGATTTTCCAAGGGATTTTCTCAGCTTTCTACCCCCTTGACTGATTTGACAAAGAAAGGGGCTTTTTTTTGGACAGAAGAAGCACAAAAAACATTTGATAAGCTTAAGGAGGTAATGAGTTCATGCCCTATGCTTGCAATTCCAGATTTCTCTTTACCTTTTGTTGTTGAATATGATGCTTCTGGAGAAGGTATAGGGGCTGTCCTAACTCAAATGGGACATCCAATAACATTTGAGAGTAGAAAATTAAATCAATCAGAGAAAGGTTACTCCATCTATGATAAGGAAATGTTGGCAATCATGCATGCACTTCATAAGTTTAGACAATATTTGGTATGTGGGAGATTCATTGTAAAGACAGACCATAATAGCCTTAGGTTCTTCTTGAACCAAAGGGGTTTGAATGATCATCAACAAAAATGGGTAAGAAAATTGCAAGCTTATGATTTTGATATTGAATACATGAAAGGAAAGAATAATGTGGTTGTTGATGCTCTCTCAAGAAAGCCCACTTTGTGTTCCTTATCATCTATCTTTGCTGATTGGAAAGTCTCCATAATTTTAGAGTATGCTAAAGATTCCTTTGCCACCAAGATTTTGGATAAGTTAGTGGATGATAACAGGTACAAGGTTGTTGATGAATTGATTTATTACAAGAATAGGATCTTCTTAGTGCTAGGGTCAAAAACTAAGGAGAGGATATTGAGGGCCTTTCATGACACACCTTTGGCTGGTCATCAGGGATACTTCAAGACATATAGGCAAATTTGAGAGTGGTTTTCATGGAAGGGTATGAAGGAGGATGTCCTTAAACACATTAAGGAATGTATGGTATGCCAACAAAGCAAGAGTGAGCAAAATTTTCCTGCAGGGTTGTTGCAACCACTTCCTATTCCCGAACAAAAATGGGAAAGTATTTCCATGGACTTCATCACTGGGTTGCCCAAGGTTCAAGGTAAGGATTGCATATATGTGGTGGTAGATAGACTAACTAAGTATGCACATTTCTTTCCTATCACATCTGCTTTCAAGGAATCACAAGTGGCTGAATTTTTCTTCAAGGAAATTTTTATATTACATGGTTTGCCTAGAATCATTGTTAGTGATCGGGACTGTAGATTTCTTAGCTCTTTTTGGAAGGAGCTCTTTCATTTGGCAGGAACTAAACTCACTCCCAGTACTAGCTATCACCCTCAAACAGATGGACAAATAGAGATAGTTAATAAATGGATAGAGGGATATTTGAGGAACTATGTTTCAAATCAACAACATGCTTGGGTGAAATGGTTACACCTAGGGGAGTATTGTTACAATACATCTCATCACATGTCTATTGGTATGCCTCCTTTTCATGCTCTTTATGGTTATGATGCCCTTTCCTTTGTTGATCTAATACTTTTCGACAGCAGAGTACCTGCAGCAAGTGATTTTGTCAAGCAAAGCCAAGACATAATAAGGTCCCTCAAGGATAATCTACAACATGCACAGAACCAACAAAAGATATATGTTGACAAGAAAAGGATTGAAATATCTTTTTAGGTGGGAGATTTGGTATTTTTTAGGTTGCAGCCATGTAAGCAAAGCACCTTGAAGAGGAGTGGGGCAGAGAAACTCAAGCCAAGGTTCTATGGGCCTTATAAAATCATCAAGAAGGTAGGAGAGGTAGCTTATGAATTGGAGCTCCCACCAAACAAAAAAATACATAATATTTTCCATGTATCTTGCCTAAAGAAGGTTCTAGGCCAGAAAACCATAGTATCTACAGAATTACCACCTCTTGATGATGAAGGTAAATTAGTTTTGATACCAGAAGAGATTTTGGATACAAGAGAGAAAAGATTGAGAAACATGAGCGTCATAGAGCATTTGGTCAAATGGAAAGGATTACCACTAGAGGATGCAACTTGGGAAGGAGCACATATTCTTGAGAATTTTAATCTTCATTTCTTGAGGACAATCAATATTTGGGAGGGGAGGACTTTTCATGTCCCCTTTTCAAATAATTAAAAAAATAATAATCTTTACTAAGGTAGGCAGGTTCCAAAAAGGTGAAGTTTCAGAAAAAGGGGCTAATCTTTGGAAACCAATGGACTAATAAATAAAAATTATTATTAAATTATATTTTATTAACCCCTCTTAGACGTGAGTTATGGTTATGCCCTCTTTTAAGGGGTTTGGAGGCTTTTTGGGCTCATTCTAGAACTTGATTTTTGCTCATTTCTTTGTTGTTCTTCAGAGGCTACCAAACTTGTGGAGAAGGAGACCCAAGAATGGGAGTTTTTAGGTTTCTAGGAAGGCTAAGGATGAGATTTTGAATCCATTCCATGTGCATGCTCATACAGAGTTTGCCTTTGTGCTGAACAGTGCAGATTTGTGGGTTTTTGGGTGTGTTTTTTGTATGAGTTTGGTGTTTTCACTTGAGTATTTCATATTAGTTTGGGTTGATTCTGTATTTTAGACTTTAAGATGTTAAAATAGAGCTAAATATATGTATTGGGACATGATTAAACTTCTAAGATAGATTATTAGTGTTTTTGTGCTGTTTCCAGGCATGTTTGTGTTAATTTCGGGAGCCCGATGAGCATAGTTTTTGTCCTACATTTGTGAACTGTTGTGTAAAGGCTATAAAGATCTGTAAATGTCATTTTTTATACTGTTATGCTGCTAAAATTTCTTTAAAAATTTCAATTATCATATTTATTAATAATTTGTGAAGTTGTGAAGTTTTTTGGCACTATTTTGGACATACCCGATTTGAGTTTTATTGAGAAATTGGTGGATCTTTGTAATATTGGTTGTTTGATTTTAAAGATTTTATTTGAGGCTTGAAATATCATACAAAATAAGTAAAGGGACATTTCAATATGGATTCAATAAAACTAGTAAAAGGGTATTAATAGGGAATTTTGGACCTTGAATAACTGATTCACCCCCCCTTCTCAGTTACTCTAAAGAATTCTAACACTAATTTTGAAGGGCTTATTCAAGATTGTGTGATCCATATTTCATAGGAGATGATGTAGCATGACCTATCTACTATGCAACCCTAGATTGTTTCACATCTATGTTTGTTTAAAAAACTCGTCCAGCTCCTACAAGTTTGATACAAGCATATTCTGAGGCAGAGAAAGTTAGTTTACAATCACTGGAAACTACGAATGGAGCACCTAGCTATTTTGGAAATGAAAATGTACTGAATCAAGGAGCTTTAAATTATCCTTTGACTATCAATCTAGTTCTTACCCCTTCGGGCAAGTTGGTGTTGCACCCTAGAGCACCTATGTCATAGGCAATGCCCACATAGCCAATTTATCTCCAGAACACAACAAATTCTACAAGGAACCAAGAGGAAAAGGATGACATGAGAGATTTTATTGAACAAGTGAAAAAATTTTCCACTGAGGTCACTTACCTTAGAAATCAAAATAATCAGTTGCAAAATGCACGGAGGAATTATTAGTCATATCAAGGTAGCAACCGAGGTTATCGAGGGAATACCCCTCCACATCACGATAGTAATCAAGGACATAATCAAGGATTCAATGAAGGTAATCAAGGATATTATAATAATAACCAAGGTTATCAAAGAAGATCATGGAACACTAATCCAAATAATGGGGGCATACCATCACCATTGGATAATCCTCCATATGAGCATCGCCCAACTGATAAAGTTTTCTTAGTAGAAGCTGCACTATTTGGATGGTGTAGATTACATGACACTAGTCAACATTTTGAATTAGAATGTGACAAATTTCAAAGAGCAGTGAATATTTTCAATGGAGAAGTGAGGAACATTACCATTTCTAAGAATTCTCCTCCTATAGGATATGAGATGGTACTCGCACCAAGATATGGCCAAGCATTGGTTTTTGATGATTTTAAGTTTCCTCCTCCTAATTCTCAAGATTACATGCCAATACAAGCTAATCAAAAATTCCCACTAGCTTTAGCAAATGGTCCTGTAGATATGCCACGTTATCAAGTCCCAATAGAAAATCAACCTCCACCAGTATCCTTAAATGAATTACTACATAAGGATGGATTTTTATTCCCTCCTCTATATAATAGTATCTTGGTGGAAGGGACAAGTGAAGTGCAGGCCTTTCAACAAACATTGGGTAATACTCCAATGAAGACATATCAAAGGAATTATAGGAACCATGAGTTCCTCCAAATACCTTTTCAACTCACCCGCATCCAAATGCAAAAAATAATCCTGAGCCTCTCTGAGACTCCCCTGAATACCAACAACTAATGAGCTCTCAAGGAGAATAAAGGCAATGTGAAAATCAAGCACAAACACAAAAAGGAAGTCCTCTTAGAGACAAATTGAGAAGGTCGAGTTCTTATGTATTAGAGGAATTCAAGAAAATTAAAGTGAGTCTTCCACTATACGAATTGATGAAAATTTCAAAAATTAGAGATACATTATTGGAAAGCTTCAATGTAACCCCCATGAAGATTAGTTCTCAAAATGTATCACATCCTCCGAGAGGGATTTCCAATGTCCAACAATACAATTTTTCACAAAACACCAATGTTTCAGATGATGTACCACCATATGCATCTAAGCTTGCTCAAAATCCTTCAAGTTTCATTGGAATGGTGCACAACTCTTAGGATGATTAGAAGGTTACATCAAATGGACAAGTATCTTCAAAAAATCCACCACCGAAAATGATCAAAGATAATTCTCCTATAGTGGAAAGTTCCATGACAACACAAAATGGGAGAAATTCTATACATAATAATGAGACATTTGATTCAAAAAGGTAAAAGCCAGTGGTTTTTTATCAAGGGAAGGAAGAACCTGCACCTTTCCTAGTATCTATTAGAATTTTTGGGAAAATGTTACATAATTGTTTAATTGACTCTGGGACATCAAGTAATGTAATGCCATTGGACATATGTAGAAAGCCGAGATTGATTCCACTTTAGACTAACAAGAAGGTTACACAATTGGATAAAATTGAAGTCCCAGTCATGGGAGAGTTGAATAATATTCACATGCAATTAGCCTCTGATCCACATGTTCAAAGTTGTATTGACATATCTATTGTGGATATTCTTGAAGGGCATGGCATGCTTCTTAGTAGAGATTGGGCAAGGAAACTGAATGGTTATATTGCAAAGGAATTTTCACACATGTGTCTCCTATGGAAGGGAATTCCCAATTAGATAAGGATAGAGAGCACTCCAAGGCTCCAATTATTGATCACTGAGTATGGAAAACATAATGAGATCCTATTTATGGAAACCACTTTGGGATCATATATTCCCAAAACTTGAGAGGTTTTAATGTTGCAAGGTTACAATCAAGGGGGATGTCCTAATGTGACTCCAACTTTCACTAAGGTACCTATTATGGATGATTCAAAACCATCACTGAATGAAGGAATGCTTGAGAATTTTAGGAATTTTATCCTAAAAAGCATTAAGCAGGAAGTTGAATTGGGAAAAGATGCATCTATTCAAAATTTATTGTTACCCAACTAGTGTAGAATACATAATGCTTTTCATTCTGAGATATCATGCACCATGTGCAAAGAAGCAATTGCAGAAGTATCCAAAATGGTTCTAGAAGCATGGATAGTAGAAAAATGGTCAAAGTGAACTCATCTTGTATGAAAATTTTAGACCTACAACGGGAAAGAATTTGAGAAGATGAAATAGGAAAAGAAAAAAATCATAAAGAATACAAGGATTCAAAGGTAAAATCACCCATGGAATATGAAAATAATCAAGTGTGGACCCTATCCTTTGATGGATACAAATCAAAAAATGGTAGTGGAGCTGGTGTTGTACTCATCAGCCCAACTGGAGAAACATATTTGGTAGCACATAGGTTGTAGTTCCCTTGTACTAATAATGTGGCTAATTATGAGTCATTAGTCATTGGATTTCTACTCGCTATCCAAAAGGGTACCAAAATCCTACATGTACATGGAGATTTAGACATAGTAATTCAAAAAGTATGCAAGAAATATACATGCTATGATAAAAGATTGGGTCATTATCACAATAGAGTTTTGGACCTAATTGAAAGCTTTGACGCTTTCAATATTAAAAGGATAAGGCGAACAAGAAATCCAGTAGCAAACTCTTTGGCTCAATCTGCAAGTTCATTAGAACCATTAGCCATGGATTGTGTGAAGAAATTCACAGTTGAGCTAACTTTAGTACCATCAGTTCCTAACATCACAACTTTTCAAGTGTTTGAAGATGATAAGCATATTCTTGATTTTCTGACAAGCTCGAGGGTATTTGAAGCACAAGTCATAGATGAAGGAGAATGACAACAAGCTCAATTTGAAATTGATGCGATTTTGATTTTAAGGACAAATACCATTCCAAAAGGAATGATTGAACTAGAGAGAATTTTTGATGCAAACAGACTAAGTTCCCTCAAGTACCAACGTACTAAAGGAGAGGAATGTGTAAAGGTGAACTTCAGAATGAGAGAAAATGTCTAGAATCTATTTATTGGGAAGGTTTGTACTCCCACAGAAAAGGAAGAAATATTGAAGCTTATGAAGGAATTCCTCGATGTGATTGCTTTGGGATATGAAAATCTGAAGACATATGATACATCTCTCATCACACATACTATTCTATTAAAGCCAAATAGTAAGCCATTTAGACAAAGGAAGAGACCCATAAATCCATTGTTAGAACCACTAATACATCAAGAAGTGAAGAAGTTATTGTCAGTCAACATGGGCCGCCAACCTTGTCCCTGTCAGAAAGAAGAATGGAGAGATAAGATTGTGTGTGGATTTTAGAAATCTCAATAGAGCTTCAGAGAAGGATAATTATCTAGTGTCGTCATTAGATGAAGTGATACAATTTGGTAACAGTTCTCAAATGATGTTATTTTTAGATGGTAGAAGAAGTAGATAGACTAAAGATGACATTCACAATTAAGTGGGGTACATTTTCTTATAGAAGAATTCCTTTCAGTTTGATCAATGCAAGAGCCACTTTTCAAAGGGCCATGGATTATGCTTTTAGAGACTTGGTAAAGAAGTGCATCATCATTTACATAGATGATCTCACAGTATTCTCTCGACGCAAGGAAGATCACATCAGTGATTTGAGGAGAATCTTCCAAAGATGTAGAGGATATGGGATTTCCTTGAATCCAAAGAAATGCATTTTTGCTATCATTGAAGGGAAATTGTTAGGACATGTAATATCAGAATGAGGAATCTCAATTGATCCTGAGCACATCGAGGCAATATCAATGATAGGATTGCTAGCTAGTCAGAAAGAATTAAATTCATTCTTTGGGAAAATTAAGTTTGCAACAAAGTTCATAACTATATTTGTAGAGATATTAAGGCCATTAAATGACATGTTAAAGAAAGGAGCAATGATAGATTGGACACCTATAGCAAGAAAGGCATTCAAAAAAATCAAGCAAGCAATTGTAGATGCTCCTGTTCTGTTGAGTCTAGACTACACCAAGCCTTTTGATATATATTATTTTTCCTCAAGACACACTTTTGCAGCTATCCTTACCCAGAAGGTAGATGATTAGGATGAACATCCTATTGCATTCATGAGTTCACCCTTGAAAGATGCAGAATTGAGATATCCAAATGTTGAAAAACAAGCTTATGCTTTAGTAAAAGCAATAAAGAAATTTTGACATTAAATCTTAAGAAGCAAGGTTTATGCAATAGTTCCTGATGCAATAGTAAAGACTTTGCTAATGCAGAATGAATTGGGAGAAAGAAGAGGAAAGTGGATGGAAATTATTCAAGAATATGACATGGAGATACAACCAATGAAGTTGGTATGAGGACAAGCTCTATCTCAAACCCTATCTACAACTGGCCCTAGGTTAGTACAACAAGTATATGTGTTAGAAGAAGTATCCTTGAATGAATGGTATGATGATATTGTTCCTTATTTTCTAAACCATAAGTCTCCATCACACTTGAATTTTTTTCAAAAGCATTCATTGAGAATGAAGAGTTAAAATTTTATGCTTCAAGGATCTATTCTATATAGAAAGAATCATGATGGGGTTTATTTTAGATGTGTTGGAAAGGAAGAGGCTGGACACATCATCGGGCATTTTCATAGTAAATATGGAACCAGTCATGGAAGTGGTTTGGCTATGGCTCATCAAATATCAAGAGCAGGGTATTATTGGCTAACCTTGTTTAGAGACATTTATGAACACATGAAGACTTGTCACACATGTCAGATAGCTATGAAATGTGAAAGAATTTTTGCTATGCCATTACAACCTATTATTGAAGTAAAACCATTCTCAAAGTGGGGCCTAGATTTCATCATTCCCATCAATCCACCATCATGAGGACACCACCAGTATATACTAACTGCTACAGACTATTGCACTAGATGGACTGAGGCTCAATTGCTAAAAAATTGCACAATAGAGGTTGTTATCAAATTTCTTGAAGAAAATATCATTACTAGGTTTGGATGTCCCCATGAATTTGTATGTGATAATGGGCCATCATTTAGATTGTTGAAGTTCTCAAACTGGGCATTTGACTATGGGATCACACTAAACTTTTCATTAAACTACTATCTGCAAGGGAATGTATTGGCAGAATCAATGAACCAAAATATTTTGAGGGAAATGAAGAAGTTATTAGACAATAATCATAGAGATTGGCATACACAACTGAGATGTGCACTTTGGGTAGATAGGATTAGAATAAAGAGTTCTTTGAGGACATCTCCATATCATTTGGTCTACGGACAAGATCCAGTTTTTCCTATCCAATTGAGGATTCCAATGATACAATTTGTGCAAGATTTTATTGAAGGAGAAGATAGAGTATAGACACATTTGACTCAAATATTTCACTTGAAAGAAAAGAGGGATGAAGCATTGGAAAAGTTTGCTAAACATCAAGGAGTTGTTAAGAGACGATTTGACAAATTTGCAAAGGTTAAAGAATTTTGAATTCTAGATCTAGTACTTTGCTGGGATAAGGCACATGAGAAGAAAGGTGGACATGACAAGTTTGATAATCTATGGAAAGGTCCTTATCAAATTTTTGAAATTTTGGGAGATAATGCATTCAAGCTTAAGACTCTAACAAGAAAGTAAGTCCAATTGCCCATCAATGGGCAATTCCTCAAGCATTATTTCTACCCTTAGGTTTCCTATGTGAAGTCTAACTTGTACATAGTTGGTTTAGGTTTTCCTTTGTAGTGTGTTTTTGTTTTTCTTCCTCCCTTTTAGTTAGGTGGGGGTTTTGGTTTGTCTCCCCTTCTCCTGGTCAGGTTTTTTGGCTTTTTGTAGTTTAGGTCTCTTTCCCTTGTTTGTTTTGTTTTCTTTTTTTCTGAGCTATTTTCCTCAGGTGGTTTGGTTTTCTCTCTTCTTCTAGTTTTGGCTTATGTTTTGGCTTTTTCTAGGTGACTCATAGCTATGAGAACCTCTTTTTATAGGTTTAGTGGTGTAGTGATTTGGTTACTTCATTTGAAGATTCCACTGAGTTTTGTTTATTTCATTTCTTGGATAATTGTTATGAAGAGCAATAGAATCTTGGCCATCTTTCATATATTTTGAGTGGGTCATAAAACATACTTGACTTGGAAGGTTAATCATACATTGTTTCATGACATGTAAACTCTAAGGTTGACACATATTTCACACTCTTAACTATTTCTCTATGTCCATTTATGTGTCATTGGGAAAGGTCATGACTTGTGAAAATTGTAAAATCTTACTTCCGCACCACTATAACTCCTAAACCTATCATAAGCTTCATTTCTTAAAAGCCAAGAGAAAAGAAAGAATTGAAATACAAATTCAAAAGGAATATAAAAAAGAAAGATGAAATAATAAGATTGGCTTTTGGGGTACGAGGAAATCTCCATAGGTGTTCAAAAGAATAATTCACTGGAAGTGGAGCAATCTCTGTTGGTTTTACAGCAACAACTTTGTTGGGGCTATGGATGCCTAAGCGGTAGTGAGGCAATGTCCAAGATTCTTTTGAAGTCGAGAGGAACCAATAACTTATCATGATCAATCCTAGAATTTTTGAATGGTCTTGTTTAGTTGGAATTAATACAATTGCACACACTCAAGTTGTCGCGGGGTAAATGTGTTTTTGATCCAATGTATGATTATTCTTCCCTTTTGAGCTTGTTTTATCTCTCATTGGTGACATAACATTAAGAAACTAGAGATTTAGAATTTGGATTAAGTTTTATCCTTGAAATGTTTGTAACATTTTACCCATGGAGTCGCCAGATTTTGTGACTGCCAGTCACCATCACCCAAGTTTGGGACCCCCCATTTTTTTCAGATCATATGCAAGCCATAGATTCCCAAAAATCATGGAGTAGAAGTCAAAAATACCCAAGGAATGGTCAGAATAGATAAAAATCCTCCATTCTAGAAAAAGCCCTACCCTAAAAAGCGTGGAGCACAATTCTTAGATGGTGAAGGAAATATTGTGTTAAGGAAAAAATCTACCAGTTCAGAAAAATCTTAACAATGCAAAGCATGGAGTGCAATTTTTAGTTAGTCATGGAATGTTTGACAAGGATAAAATCCTTTGTTCCATCAAAACCCTTCTCCCTAAAGTGTGGAAGCGCAAAATTGGGAAAGCGGAGGATTGTTTCAAAAAGACAGAATCCTTCATTCCATCAAAATATCGTTTTCCATGAAGTGTTAAGCACAAGTCTGAAGGAGTCACAGAATATTTTGAAAAGGACTAAATCCTCAATTTATAAAAAATCCCACTTTCCATAAATCACTAGCAGAGGAAAGTGCTTTCATGGCACTAATTCAACAACATTCTTCTCTATGTGTGATTGGTTTCTTCACTTGTGGAGAGTAATGACATAGATTATAAGAATAGAGAAGAAAGAAAGTGAGATGTTCAATTTATATGGGAAGAAACATGAAGAAGAAAAGCTTGAGCGGCATCATCCATTGCCTATAAATCATGATGAATTTCACAGTGAACAAATGAAGAATCCCAAACACCCAAGAGAATCTAAAGGAGAGAAAAGAAATATAGATTGAATAGAAATCTTCTTTTGCGTGAATATTTGAGAGAAATGAATCAAAGTAGGGGGGTTGTGGTCTCTCTAGTCCAATTGGGAAGAAGAATGCAGAGGAAACAGATGAGAAATAGATTCCTTGTGTAAATACACATGTGAATGGATAACTAGACATAGTTAATGTTATAGTTGTGGTGGAGCCCCATCTCAGTGATATCAAAAGTAAATCCTTAGAAGGCAGAGCTTAGGAAATCATGGAGCAAAATTTTTGGATAATGAGGGAAATATTATGTATAGGAAAATCCTTTGTTCTGAGAAAACCCTGACCTTGTAAAACATGGAGCACAATTTTTGGATAATGAAGGAAATATTATGCAAAGGAAAAATCCTTCATTCCAATAAAATCCCAACCTTGTAAAGCGTGGAGTGCAATTCTTGGATAGTGAAGGAAATATTATGCAAAGTAAAAATCCTCCATTCTAGAAAAAGCCCGCTCCCGTAAATTGATTGAAGCATAAGAATTTGTTAAAAATTTGTGAAAAGCACGAACATTGGAAAATTTAGAGAAAAATTTGAAACTTAAGGCAAAAGAATGAAATTCCTTATGAAGTAAAAAGCCAAGTTCAGAGAAAAGAAAAAAAATAATTTTCCTTCAAAAAAAGTTTTTTTTGGATTTACATTAAAAATTAAATATTGATAAAACTAATATTTAATTTGATTTTTTTGAATAATAATCCAAAAAATAAAAGTGGAGAAAAAGTTATAAATAAATTTGATTTTTTTCATCTAAATATGGAAATTAATTAAATATTGATTTTTTAATTGATCTTTAATTAATAAAAGTAAAAAAAATCAAAATGGGATAAGAAATACTTAGCTTCAAGAGAGCATCAAAATAGCAACTTTTTGAATCAAACAACAAAAAAGTGACAAGTGGCACAAAAGATGGAAACCTTGATGGCTAAGTAAAGCAACTGCCTAATTTTAGTCTATAGCTTTAAAGGTATCTTTTTTGAAGGATGATTTATATAATAAACCCTCTCATTCATTCAAGCTCACACAAAAAGTTGAAGAGCAAGTCGAGAATAGGAGTGAGATTCAAGGAGTTGAAGGAAGCAGATTTTTGGGAAATTTTCTAAAATTGTTGAGGAATTTTTTGGGAATTCACAATAGAGAATTTTGAATCCTATTAGAAAGGAATTCTTTTTGCAGTGAGTTGTGAAAATTGCATATTTCTCACACAAGTATTGAAAAGTAAATCTTGAAGGAGTATGGAAATTTTGGCAAAAATCTAAAATCTTTTTCTTATGGACAAGTTGTATCTATTTTTTTAATACCTTCCTTGCATAGTCTTATGTGCGTATATTTTCTATTTTGTAGGAAAGGAGAATGGTAGAGCCCAGGGAAACAGGAGAAATGTGAGGACAACTAATAAAGAATGAAAGGAGATGATTCTATCTTGAATCAAAAATTGTATCAAAGTGGGCGAAAATCAGAGATACAAGTCTTGGCAGCCTTGATTTGAAAGATTTTAACCGGAGAATGCTCAAATATAGTGAATATCACCTGACACACCAAGCCACCAGAATTGTGATAAGTGGAATTTTTGCTGCAGCTAGTTTCCCTCCTTCTTTTCAACATCCAGAGTTGATTGTGGAATGTACCAAACACTACAGTCCTAGAGATAGAACCATTAGGGATTCTGAATGAAATGTTCTCGTAGATTTTTCTCTGACATCCATTTTTGAAGCATTTGGAATTCCTTCTCAACCAAGGATGGTCACAAAGACACAAGAGCAAGCACTCAGAATCTACATGTCTGGAATCAATTTTTGTGAAGAAATAATCAACAAAAGATGGTTCAAAAGGAATAGATCACATCATTCCAAGATTCCTAAGGAAATAGTATGGCTTCACTTGTAGAGGGAATATAGTTACATGGTCATGATGTTGAGTTGCATATTTGGCACGCCTTATTCTTATAGGTTTGAATCTTGGATGTGGTATTTTGTTGAGCAAGTAATGGAGAAAGGTGATAGAATAGATTCGGCTGGGATCATAAGTGATAATATAAATGAACAATTGATGAATCTAGAGCATGCAAGGAAATTTAACATGAGCTCCTATGTCAGCTGCATGCTAGCATAGAAGACAAATTATGATGGACTAGGATGTAAAGGACCGATTGGAAGCGGAACCCAACACCTCAAATTCCGTGAATGTTACCCATGGTTGCATTTGTATTCAAAGGATGATTACATGAGGGTTAATGATATATTTTCCATACGCATAGTAAGAACACTACAAAAGAGGCCACATACAAGAATGTCAATGGGTGCAATGAAGTTGGTCAAGGAATATGGTGCCTGGTTCATTTAGTTTCCTACCTTTTCATACATTTGAGTTCATGGATTCTCCATGGAGCCATACAAAATTCATAGGTATCCAACGGATAAGATGGTCTTGTTAGAGCTTACTCAACAACTTACAACCTATGACAAGATTCAGAAAGGGAAGAAGAAGTTGAGATTGCAGTTTCCAATTTCCATAGGAGAAGGGACAACTGAGGTATGCCCATGTCTAAAAGCTATAGAGAAATCATCAGATGAGCTCCACTTCTTCTGCCTTTCACTTTATCCAAAGAGGACTGATTTTGATCCTTACAACAAGATCTTATTAGTAGGAGGATCAAAGTATCAACACAAGGTTCACCTTGAAGGCTTTTGGGAAAATGCAACAAACGAGAATGAGATTAGAAAAAGGTTGTATTCAAGACTACCATTGAACATTATTTGAATATGCAACATATTCAAGGTTCCTAATCAAATGGAGGAGGACCCAAATGTGATGCAAAAGAGATTCAATCTAGAAATGATAGCTCAACCATAAAATTGGAAGAAGAAAGAAATTACAGATCTTGAAGCTCTTTCAAAACCAATAGTAGATTTTACAAAGTGGTGGATCGAGTGTAAGCTTGAAAAATTAGTTACACCAGCTAATGGATTCACATGTAGGTTGCTTGGCCACAGATCACTTAGGGATGAAAGATCAGGACAAATATCTAAAGGGACTATTGAGGAAAGAAGAACTCCATCTTAAGATGTAGGAACCAAGAAAGGGAAAGAGGTACCTCAAGAAAAGTGTCCTAGGATTGAGGAAGTCATCTAGGAACCTCAAAATAAGAAGCAAAAACATGGAGATGCTCCCTCTTCTCCTAGTCGAACTCCAAGTGTCCAAGATATAGAAACTTTTGACAGGTAGGATGTAGGGACAAGTATAAGGAGATTTGAGAAAAAAGATTATTTGGATAGGCCAATTCATGATAGGCTGAGTATAAATGCCTATGAAAAGTCCATGCAAGAAAGAGGGACATATCAAGATATTGCTACAGAAGAAAGTCCTGCTATGATCTTAGAGTGAGAAATGATTAATGATGGAGATGGTCTGCTAGAGGAAGAAACTCCAAGAGTAGAAATAGATCTTCCAAGTACTGAGGCCATAGTTCCTGAGGTTAGAATGGATAGTCCAGGAGGTGAAGAGGAGATTGACATTCAAGTAGTCCAAAGGAAAGAACATTTGGTAATTCTATGGGACCAAAGTATACTCATTCTAGAATGGTTGAGGAAAAAATTTCAATTCCATCAATAAAGGGAGGTTGATCCAGCAAATTGAATCATAGGAAATTTTAGACCGATCAAATCAATCAGAAGAACAAGGGAAAGCAAAAAGATATACTAAATTCATGAGAGGAGAATCAGGATCTAGAATCTTGCAGATTGCGACTCCCATAGTTGACAAAGGAAAAAATAAGATTGCTCCAGAGGAATATCATGTTATGAAAGTAAATCTTGGTCAGGCCTCCCAAGAGAAAATATTGGAAGAATTTGATGACTCCACATAGGCTTTGAAGGATAGGCTAAAGGAAGTAGAAGAAGGGTATGAAAAGAAGAAAAGAGAAATTTGGGCCTTATGTCAATACATCAATAACTTGCCTCACCCAGTAAGAGAGGAAGGTCCACCATTTGTTCCTCCAACAGGTGATTCCAGTGAATTTGTACATGACATTGATAGAATCAAGTAGATTTCTTAGGGTGCAAAGATTTGGATTGAAGGAATTTGGGAGGTAGCCTGCAAACATGTAGAAGAATTAGTGCAAGTGCACAATAGGGCATCAGCTACAATCTCTAGGATCTAGTGCATGGAGGAATCATGGGTCGATGAGCATATTTACCAAGAGAAGGTAATTTCCAACATTTAGAATCTAATGGATACCCCAAAGCAAGAATTGATTGATGGTCGAGTTATCAGCAAGTGGGATGTCTATGATTTTGTTCGATGGTATAGTGTAGTGATCATAGTTAAGGAAATGTTTGAGAGCTTTACTAGGGAATCCAGTCAATGGAAGAAGATTGTTGATAATATCAAGCAAGGAATATCAAATATAGTTGCATCCTTTTTATCACTGAGATTGGTGAAAGAAGAAATGATAACTGATAATCTGAAAGTCAAGTTAGAGGAATTATTTCAACTAAATGTATATGGAAAAGATGATTTTGAGAACTTCTCAATCTTCTCAAATACAATGCACACAACCAAGGGCTTACTACCAGATTGGGATGAAAGCTTGGGAAAAGTAGAAAGAGCAATTTCAATTCTAGAATTCAAGCAAGAATTTGCACCAATCATCAGTACAGAGGACTTGGAAATAGTGTTAGATCGATTTTGATCCTTTAGGCAAAAAAATCAAGGATGAATGCATTAAATGCATAGTGGGTGTGCTTAGGGATCATTTATTACACCCTAATCCTTCCTAAATGAGCATGCATAGTGGGCATTTATTACCCACTACAATAGTGGATTCCTTGTGGCGTTAATGTAGATTCCTTTCCTTTTCCCTAACCCTAATTTTAGCTGATGTGGCACAATATTGGCCATCGGTTATTGTGATCATCTAGGCCACCTATTTTAATTGAGGACCTATATAAGGCCCCATTTCTCATTTGTAAAGGAATATTTTTATGAGATTGTTTCTATGAGTTACTGAGATAATAAAGTTTTCATTGGAGTTTGGTGAATACTTGACATGTCTTAGTGCTTGCTTGTTCTCCTAAATTTCTTCAATTAGATTAAGTTTAGCATAGTCAATGTGTGGTGATTACAAAGGAGAATGTGATGGTGTATTGATGAATTCCTTAGGTTCATACTTTTGACATTTTATTGTTTCTAATTCATAATGTAAAGTTAGCCTGAACCCCTTTCATGCATATGCTCAACTTCTATCCTTCATATACATTGTTCTTTATGATGGTGTATGTGTTGATATGAAAATATTTGGCATAATCCTTGAAGATTGTACCAATTGACGCATAGTTCTAGTATAACTTGGTGAAGTGGAATTCAGTAAATTGAGGAATTTATCCACTATAGTACTATTTATTGTTATCACTGCACTTAGGATTAGAATAGAATTCCTGAACCCTACCTTATAAAATTTTTGCATATTCTGTGAAAACTCCCATAAAAGCACTTCATTGCAAAACCTTAAGATAGCTCCCACATCCAGTATGGCTTGAAATGAATATGAATAAACATGTAAGGCCCCTTGTGATCATCAAAAAATCACATCAACCATTGATCTTATCCACAGTTGAGACCTAGCATTAAAGGAACCTTGAAGTCATTGTATGATCTTCTAGAAATCTTAGCATACACAAGAATTTATTCAAGAGAGGATAAGATATTCTTTTATTTTGTTCTTCTATTTGGTGAGTCATAAAACACACATCAATAGAAACTAGTGCTAGAAGGAGGGCCTTGACTAAAAGATTTTATAACAATTTTGCATACTAGAGAACATTAATTCATCCTCACTCGAGGTACATCGAAGATCCTTGAGATTCACCCTAGGAGCGTACAAATTACAAGAGTTGAGTTTTGATCCAAAGCCTAGGCAAGGAAATAAAGAAACATCTACAAGCCAGACTTCACCAAGTGTAGCTGATCTCACAAGGATATTTTAAACTTCACCACCTCAACATCAAGCACAAGGATCAATCCAAGGAGGAGTTCTACCAAGAGCTACACAAATTCAATAGTTATTTGTGAAAATATCTATACAAGTTGTTTCACCTACAACTATCCAACAACAAGTTCTAGCAATGGCGTCCACAGAATGCATCAACCCTTGCAACGTTTTCTACATACAACAATATGTCAATGAATCCTGAACACTTTTGTTCTAAATTCTTTATGAATGATGTGAAATGCACTGCTGATGAACACATTAAATTTTTTGAGGATGTCCTCCAAAAAAGAAACGTGCAAGATGAGGATGTTGCATGTAGACTATTCCCTTGTTCATTGGGTGAGGAAGCATTTTACTAGTATATCAGCCTACCTTCAAACTCAATAAAGACTTGGCAACAATTGAAGGATGAATTCCTTGGGAAGGTCAGATTGCCCATCACCCCTGAAAAATTGTATAGGCAATTTATCGAGACAAGAAGACAAGAACGTGAATCAATTGGTGCTTTCAATAACCAATTTCAAAGGGCTTATTCAAGATTGCATGGTCCATATTGCATAGGTGATGATGCAGCATGACCTATCTACTATGCAACCCTAGACTATTTCACATCTATTTTTGTTCAAAAAACTCATCCAGCTCCTAAAAGTCTGATCCAAGCATATGCTAAGGCAGAGAAAGGTAGTTTACAATCACCAGCAACTACGAATGGAGCACCTAGCTATTTTTGAAATGCAAATGCATTGAGTCAAGGAGCTTTGAATTATGCTTTGACTATCAATCTAGTTCCTATCCCTTCGAGCCAATTGGTGTTGCACCCTAGAGCACCTATGTCACAGGCAATGCCCACATAGCCAATGTATCTCCAAAACATGGAAAATTCTACAAGGACCCAAGAGGAAAAGGATAAGATGAGAGATTTGATTGAACAAGTGAAAAAGTTGTCCACTGAGGTCACTTACCTTAGAAATCAAAATAATCAGTTGCAAAATGCATAGAGGAATTATAAGTCATATCAAGGTAGCAACTGAGGTTATCAAGGGAATACCCCTCCACATCACGATGGTAATCAAGGACACAATCAAGGACTCAATGAAGGTAATCAAGGATATCATAATAATAACCAAGGTCATCAAAGAAGATCATGGAACACTAATCCAAATAATGGGGGCTTATCATCACCATTGGATAATCCTCCATCTGAGCATCGCCCAGCTGATAAAGATTTCTTAGGAGAAGCTGCACTATCTAGATGGTGTAGATTAAATGAGACTAGTCAACATTCTAAATTACAGTGTCACAAATTTCAAAGAGTAGTAGATATTTTCAAGGGAGAAGTGAGGAACATTACCACATTTGAGAATTCTCCTCCTATGGGATATGAGATGGTACCCACATTAAGATATGACCAAGCATTAGTTTTTGAGGATTTTAAGTTTCCTCCTCTTGATTCTTAGGATTACATTCCAATACAAGCTAATTAGAAATTCCCACCAGCTTCAGCAAATGGTCCTATAGAGATGCCACGTTATCAAGTCCCAAGACAAAATCAACCTCCACCAGTATCCCCGAATGAATCACTAGATAAGGATGGATTTTTATTCCCTCCTCTATATAATAGTGTCTTGGTGGAAGAGACAAGTGAAGTGAAAGCCTTTCAACAAACATTAGGTAATACTCCAATAAAGACATATCAAAGGAATTATAGGAACCATGAGCCATTAACATCATTAACTCCTCCAAATAACTTTTCAACTCCCCCGCATTCAAATGTGAAAAATAATCTTGAGCCTCTTAGAGACTCCATTAAATATCAACAACTGATGAGCTCTCAAGGAGAAAAAAGGCAATGTGAAAATCCATCACAAAAACAAAAAGGAAGTCCTCCTAGAGAGGAATAGAAGAGGTTGAGTTCTTATGCATTGGAGGAATTCAAGAAAATTAAAGTGATTCTTCAACTATATGAATTGATGAAAATTTCAAAAATTAGAGATACATTATTGGAAAGCTTCAATGACACCCCTACAAAGATTGTTTTTGAAAATGTATCACATCCTCCAAGAGGGGTATCCAATGTCCAACAATACAATTTTTCACAAAAAGACAATGTTTCAGATGATGTACCACCATATGCATCTAAGCTTTCTCAAAAATCTTCAAGTTTCATTGGAATGGTGCAAAACTCTTAGAATGATCAAAAGGTTACATCAAATGGACAATTATCTTCAAAAAATCCACCACTAGAAATGATTAGAGATAATTCTCTTGCCATGGAAAGTTCCATGACAACACAAAATGGGAGAAATTCTATACATAACAATGAGACATTTGATTCAAAAGGGTAGAAGCCAGTGGTTTTTTATCAAGGGAAGGAAGAACTTATACCTTTCCTAGTATCTGTTAGAATTTTTGGGAAAATGTTACATAATTGTTTAATTGACTCTGGCGCATCAAGTAACCTAATGCCATTGGACATATGTAGAAAGCTTGAATTGATTCCACTTCAGACTGACAAGAAGGGTACACAATTGGATAAAACTAAAGTCCCAATCATGGGAGAGTTGAATAATATTCACATGCAATTAGCCTCTGATCCACATGTTCAAAGTTGTATTGACATATCTATTGTGGATATTTCTTAAGGGTATGGCATGCTTCTTAGTAGAGATTGGGCAAGGAAATTGAATGGTTATACTGCAATGGGCTTTTCACACATGTGGCTCCCATGGAAGGGTATTCCCAATCAGATAAGGATAGATAGCAATCTAAGGCTTCGATTGTTGATCACTGAGTATGGTGAACATAATGATATCCTATTTATGGAAACCACTTTGGGATCATATATTCCCAAAATTGGAGAGGTTTTAATGTTGCAAGGTTACAATCAAGGGGGGTGTCTTGATGTGACTCCAAATTTCTCTAAGGTACCTATTATGGATGATTCAAAACCATCACTGAATGAAGGAAGATTTGAGAATTTTAGGAATTTTGTCCTAAAAAGCATTAAGCAGGAAATTGAATTTGGAAAAGATGCAACTATTCAAAAAAATTTGTTACCCAACTACTGTAGAATACATACTGCTTTTAATTTTGAGATATCATGCACCATGTGTGAAGAAGAAAATGCACAAGTAACTAACATGGTTCCACAAGCATGGATAGCAAAAAATGTGATAAAAGTGAACTCATCTTGTATGAAAATTTTAGACCCATAGCAGGAAAGAATTCGAGAAGGTGAAATAGGACAATAAAAACATCATAAAGAATACAAGGATTCAAAGGTAAAATGACCCATGGAATATGAAAATGATCAAGTGTAGACCCTTTCCTTTGATGGATCCAAATCAGAAAAAGCTAGTGGACCTGGTGTTGAACTCATCAGCCCAATTGGAGAAACATATTTGGCAGCACATAGGTTGTAATTCCCTTGTACTAATAATGTGGCTAAGTATGAATCATTGGTCATTGGATTTCTCCTCGCTATCCAAAAGGGTGCCAAAATCCTACATGTACGTTGAGATTCATACATAGTCATTGGAGAGGTATGCAAGAAATATACATGCCACGATAAAAGATTGCGTCATTATCACAATAGAGTTTCAGACCTAATTGAAAGCTTTGATTCTTTCAATATTAAAAGGATAAGTCAAACAAGCAATCCAGTAGAAAACTCTTTGGCTCAATCTACAAGTTCATTGGAACCATTAGCCATGGATTGTGTGAAGAAATTCACAGTTGAGCTGACTTTAGTACCATCAATTCCTGACAACATCACAAATTTTCAAGTGTTTGAAGATGATAAGCATATTCTTGATTTTCTGAAAAGCTTGAGGGTATTTGAAGCACAAGTCATAGATGAAGGAGAACAACAACAAGCTCAATTTGAAATTGATGAGATTATGATTTTATAGACAAATACCATTCCAAAAGGAATGATTGAACTGGAGAGAATTTTTGATGCAGATAGACTAAGTTCCCTCAATTACCAAAGTACTAAAGGAGGGGAATGTGAAAAGTTGAACTTGGGAACGAGAGAAAACATCAAGAATCTATTTATTGGGAAGGTTTGTACTCTCGCAAAAAAAGAAGAAATATTGAAGCTTACGAAGGAATTCCTTGATGTGATTGCTTTAGGATATGAAGATCTGAAGACATATGATATGTCTCTCATCACACATACTATTCCATTAAAGCCAAATAGTAAACCATTTAGACAAAGGCAAAGACCCATAAATCCATTGTTAGAACCACTAATAAATTGAGAAGTGAAGAAGTTATTGTTAGCAAGAATTATATTCCCAGTTCGACACTCAATGTGGGTCACCAACCTTGTCCCTGTCAGAAAGAAGAATGGTGAGATAAGGTTGTGCGTTGATTTTAGAAATCTCAAGAGAGCTTCAGAGAAGGATAATTATCTAGTGCTGTCATTAGATGAAGTGATACAAGTTGTTAATGGTTCTCAAATGATGTCATTTTTAGATGGTTATTTTGGATATAACCAACTGATGGTAAAAGAAGAAGATAGACTAAAGAAAACATTCACAACTAAGTGGCATACATTTTCTTATAGAAGAATGCCTTTCGATTTGAACAATGCTAGAGTGACTTTTCAAAGGGACATGGATTATGCTTTCAGAGACTTGGTAAAGAAGTGCATCATCATTTACATGGATGATCTCATAGTATTCTCTCGATGCAAGGAAGATCACATCAGTGATTTGAGGATAATCTTCCAAAGATGTAGAAGATATGGGATTTCCTTGAATCCAAAGAAATGCATGTTTTCTATCACTGAAGGGAAATTGTTAGGACATGTAATATCAAAACAAGGAATCTCAATTGATCCTGTGTGCATCGAGGCAATATCAATGATAGAATTTCCATCTAGTTAGAAAGAATTAAAGTCATTCTTTTGGAAAATTAACTTTCTAAGGAAGTTCATAACTAGATTTTCAGAGATAGTAAGGCCATTAAATGACATGTTAAAGAAAGGAGCAAGGATATATTGGACACCTATAGCAAGAAAGACATTCAAAGAATTCAAGAAAGCAATCTTAGATGCTCCTACTTTGTTGAGTCCAAACTACACCAAGACTTTTTATATATATTTTTTGCCTTAGAACACACTTGTGCAGCTATCCTTACACAAGAGGCAGATGATTAGGATGAACATCCTATTTCATTCATGAGTTCACTCTTGAAAGATGCAAAATTGAGATATTCAAATGTTGAAAAACAAGCTTATGCTTTAGTAAAAGCAATAAAGAAATTTTGACATTACATCTTAAGAAGTAGGTTTATTCAATAGTTTCTAATGTAGTAGTAATGACTTTGCTAATGCAGACTGAATTGGGAGAAAGAAGAGGAAAGTGGATGGGAATTATTCAAGAATATGACATGGAGATACAACCAATGAAGTTGGTATGAGGACAAGCTCTAGCTCAATCTCTGTCTACAATTCATCCTAGGTTAGTACAACAAGTCACACATGTTAGATAGCTACAATACGTGAGATAAATCTTGCTATGCCATTACAACCTGTTATTGAAGTAAAACCATTCACAAAATGGGGATTGGATTTCATCGGTTCCATCAATCCACCATCATTAGGACACCACTAGTATATCCTGACTGCTACAAACTATTACGCTAGATGGACTGAGGCTCAATCGGTAAAAAATTGCGCAATAGAGGTTGTTATCAAATTTCTTGAAGAAAATATCATTACCAAGTTTGGATGTCCCCATGCATTTGTATGTGATAATGGGCCAGCATTTAGATCATTGATGTTCTCAAACTAGGTATTTGACTTTGGGATCAAACTAAACTTTTCATCAAACTGCTATCCACAAGGGAATGGATTGGAAAAATCAACGAACAAAAATCTAATGAAAGTAATGAAGAAGTTATTAGACAGTAATCCTAGAGATTGGCATACACAGCTGAGATTCACACTTTGGGCAGATAGGATCAGAATAAAGAGATCTTTGGGGACATCTCCATATCATTTGGTCTACGGACAAGATCCAATTTTTCCTATCCAATTGAGGATTCCAACACTATGATTCATGCAAGATTTTATGGAAGGAGAAGATAGAGTATAGACATGTTTGACTCAATTATTGCACTAAGAAGAAAAGAGGGATGAAGCATTGGAAAAGTTTGCTAAACATCAAGGAGTTGTTAAGAGATGGTTTAAAAAAATGGAAAAGGTTAAAGAATTTTGAATTTTAGATTTGGTACTTCACTAGGATAAGGCACATGAGAATGGCAGAGCCCAAGGGAATAGGAGAAATGTATGGACAACTAATAAAGAATGAAAGGAGAGGACTCTATCCTGAATCCAAAATTGTATCAAAATGCACAGAAATCAGAGATTCAAGTCTTGGCAGCCTTGATTTGAAAGTTTTTAATCAGAGAATGCTTAGATATAGTGACTATCACCCGACACACCTAGCCACAAAAATTGTGAGAAGTAGAATTTTTTTTGTAGCTAGTTTCCCTCCTTCTTTTCAACATCCAGAATTGATTGTCAAATGTACCAAACACTATAGTCCTAGAGATAGAACCATCAAGGATTTTGAATGAAATGTTCAGGCATATTTTTCTCCAACATCCATTTCTAAAGCATTTAGAATTTGTTCTCACCCAAGGATGGTCGCAAAGACATAGAAGCAAGCACTAAGAATCTACACGTTTGGAATCAATTTCTATGAAGAAATAATCAACATGATCACATCATTCCAAGATTCCTAAGGAAATAGTATGGCTTAACTTGCAGAGGGAATATAGTTACATTGTCATGATGTTGAGTCACATATTTGGCATGCCTTATTCTTATAGGTTTGAATCTTGGATGTGGTATTTTGTTGAACGGGTAATGGAGGAAGGTGACAGAATAGATTGGGTTGGGATCATAAGTGATAATCTAAATGAATAGTTGATGAATCTAGAGCATAGAAGGAAATTTTACATGAGCTCCTATGTCATCTACATGCTAGCATAGAGGACAAATTATGTTGGACTACGATGCAAAGGATCGTTTGGAAGTGGAACCCAACACCTCAAAGTCCATGAATGTTACCCACAATTGTATTTGTATTCAAAGGATGATTACATGAGGGTTAATGATATATTTTCCATACGCATATTAAGAATACTACAAAAGAGGCCACATGCAATAATGTTAATGGGTACAATGAAGTTGGTTGAGGAATATGGTGCTTGGTTCATTCAGTTTCCTACCTTTTCATACATCTGAGTTCAAGGATTCTCCATGGAGCCATACAAACTTCCCAGGTATCCAACAAATAATATGGTCTTGTTAGAGCTTACTCGACAACTTACAGCCTTTGACAATATCTAGAAAGGGAAGAAGAAGTTGGGATTGGAGTTTCCAATTTCCATAGGAGAAGGGAAAACTGAGGTATGCCCATGTCTAAAAGCTACAGAGAAATCATCAGATGAGCTCCACTTCTTTTGCCTTCTGCTTTATCCAAAGAGGAATGATTTTGATCCTTACAAAAAGATCTCATCAGTAGGATGATCAAAGTATTAACACAAGTTCACCTTGAAGACATTTGGGCAAATGCAGTAGACGACAATGAGATTAGAAAAAGGTTGCATTCAACACTACCATTGAACATTATTAGAACATGCAACATATTCAAGGTTCCTAATCAAATGGAGGAGGACCCATATGTGATGCGAAAGAGATTCAATCTAGAAATGGTAGCTCAACCATATGATCTCGAAGCTCTTTCAAAACCAGTCTTAGATTTTACAAAGTGGTGGATCAAGTGTAAGCTTGAAAAATTAGTTGCACTAGCTAATGGATTCACATATAGGTTGCTTGGCCACAAACCACTTAGGGATGAAAGATCAGGAAAAATATCTTAAAGGACTATTGAGGAAAGAGGAACACCATCCGAAGATGTAGGAACCAAGAAAGGGAAAGAGGTACCTTGAGAAAAGCATCCTAGGATTGAGGAAGTCATCCAGGAACCTCAAAGTAAAAAGCAAAAACATGGAGATGCTCCCTCTTCTCCTAGTTGAACTCCAAGTGTCCAAGAGATAGAAAATTTTGAAAGGCATGATGTAGGGAAACATAAAAGGATATTTGAGAAAGAAGAGCATTTGGATAGGCCAATTCATGATAGGCTAAGTATAAATGCCAATGAAAAGTCCATGCAAGAAAGAGCGAGAAATCAAGATATTGCTACAAAAGAAAGTCTCGCCATGATCTTAGAGCGAGAAATGATTAATGATGGAGATGGTCCACTAGAGGAAGAAACTCCAAGAGTAGCAATACATCTTCCAAGTACTGAGGCCATAGTTCCCGAGGTTACAATGGATAGTCTAGAAGGTGAAGAGGAGATTGACATTCGAGTAGTCCAAAGGAAAGAACAATTGGTAATTCTAGGGGACCAAAGTATACCCATTCCAGAATGGTTGAGGCAACAAATTCAATTGTGTCAACAAAGGGAGGTTGATTCAACAATTGAATTACAAGAAAATTTTGACTAATCAAACTAATCAGAAGAACAAGGGAAAGCAAAATGATATACTAAATTCATTAGAGGAGAATTAGGATCCAGAATCTTGTAGATTGTGACTCCTACAGTTGACAAAGGAAAAAATTATATTGCTCCAGAGGAATATCATGTTATGGAAGTAAATCTTGGTCGGGCCTCCTAAGAGCAAATATTGGAAAAATTTGATGACTCCACATAGTCTTTGAAGGATAGGCTAAAGAAAGTAGAAGAAGGGTATGAAAAGTAGTAAAGAGAAATTCAATACTTATGTCTGTACATCAATAACTTGCCTCATCCAGTAAGAGAGGAAGGTCCATCATTTGTTCCTCCAATGGGTGTTTCTAGTGAAGTGGTAAGTGACATTGATAGAATTAAGTGAATTTCTCAAGGTACAAATATTTGGATTGAAGGAATTCAAGAGGTAGCCTTCAAACATGTAGTAGAATTAGTGCAAGTGCACAATAGGGCATCAGCTGCAATCTCTAGGATCCAGTGCATGGAGGAATCATGGGTGGATGAGCATATTTACCAAGAGGAGGTAATTGTTGACATTCAAAATTTGATGGATACCCCAAAGCAAGAATTGATTGATGGTTGAGTTATTAGTGAGGGGGATGTCTATGATTTTTTTTGATGGTACAATGGAGTGATCATAGCTAAGGAAATGTTTGAGAGCTTTACCATGGAATCCAGTCGATGGAAGAAGATTGTTGATAACATCAAGCAAGGAATATCAAATGCAGTTGAATCCTTGTTATCATAGAGGAATTATTTCAACTAAATGTATATGGAAGAGATTATTTTGAGAACTTCTCCAACTTCTCAAATACAATGTACACTACTAAGGACTTACTACCAGATTGAGATGAAAGCTTGGGAAAAGCAGAAAGAGCAATTGTAGTTATAGAATTCAAGCAAGAATCTTCACCAAGCATCAATACAGAGGACTTGGAAATAGTGTTTGATTGATTTTGATCCTTTAGGCAAAAAAATCAAGGATAGATGCATTAAATGCATAGTCGGTATTCTTAGGGATCATTTATTACACCCCACTCCTTCCTAAACAAGCATGCATAGTGGGCATTTATTACCCACTACAGTAGTAGATTCCTTGTAGCATTAATGTATATTCCTTTCCTTTTCCCTAACTCTAATTAGGGCTGATGTGGCACGATCTTGGCCGTTAGTTATTGTGATCATCCGGACCACCTGTTGTAATCGAGGACCTATATAAAGGCCTCATTTCTCATTTGTAAAGGGAGATTTTTATGAGATTGTTTCTATGAGTTATTGAGATAATAAAGTTTTCATTGGAGTTTTTTTAATACTCGACGTGTCTTAAGGCTTGCTTTTTTTGCTAAATTTCTTCAATTAGATTAAGTTTAGCATAGTCAATGTGTGGTGATTACAATGGAGAATATGATGGTGTATTGATGAATTCCTTAGGTTCATACTTTTGACATTTTTGTGATTCTAATTTGTTGTGTAAAGTTAGCCTAAACCCCTTTCATGCATATGCTCAACTTCTATCATTCGTATACATTGTTCTTTATGATGGTGTATGTGGTGATATGAAAATCTTTGGCATAACCCTTGAAGATTGCACCAATTCATGCATAGTTGTAGTATAACTTGGTGAAGTGGAATTCGGTTAATTGAGGAATTTGTCCTCTATAGTACTATTTATTGTTATCACTACCCTTAGGATTAGAATAGAATTCTTGAACCCTACCTTATTGAATTTTTACATATTCTATGAAAACTCCCAAAAAAGCACTTCATTGCAAAACCTTAAGATAGCTCCCACATCTAGTATGGCTTGAAATGAATATGAATAAACACATAAGGCCCCCTTGTGATCATCAGCAAATCACATCAACCAACGATCTTATCCACAATCAAGACCTTACATTAAAGGAACCCTGAAGTCATTGTATGATCTTCTAGCAATCTTAGCATACACAAGACTTTATTCAAGAGAGGAAAAGATATTTCGATATTTTTTTCTACTATTTGGTGAGTCATAAAACACACATCAATAGAAACTAGCACTAGAAGGAGGGCCTTGACTCAAATATTATATAACAATTTCACATATTGGAGAACATTAATTCATTCTCACCTAAGGTACATTGAATATCCTTGACATTCACCCTGTGAGCACACAAATTACAAGAGGTGAGTTTTGATCCAAAGCCTAGGCAAGGAAATAAAGAAGCATCTATGATGCAGAATTCACCAAGTTTAGCTGATCTCACATGGATATTCCAAACTCCACCACCTCAACATCAAGCACAAGGATCAATCTGTTGGTGTTTTAAAATGCATTAAAACTACTAAGTGACAAAATTCTTAATACCAAAATGACAGTACATACACAATCTAAAGACTAGCCAATTCTTATTAACAATTGCATATGCAAAGTATTTGTACCCAACTTCAAAAAAACCATAGATGGTTTTCTACTCTTTTGGCTCTGCAAAACCAGGGTGGGTATACCTACGGATGATTCAAAACTGGAACAACTATATGAGGATTATTCTTAGTTTCATTTTGATTCTCATTTCAAAAATCCTCAAACATATATGTAATTCTTTACTAACTTGATAAACACATCCCATAAAATAGACATGGCCAAGAATTTTTCTATAGATCTGCAGATGTTCTTAACAATAGTGGCTAACTGAAGCTAAAACATTCCATGCAGACAAGTGATGGCCAGCTTTGAAGATCTACAGGAAATAAAAGTAAAATTTAATTTAATGCTGCATTTTGATAACCATTATGATATATTTCTCCTTCAGCTAAATCAATTTGATCAGTGCCTAATCCATTGGGGTTTAGAGTCTATAGCAAGTTCTCAGATCTAGTTTTTTGCCTTACAACAAATTCTATCAGCAATTCTTATCAGAATCCATCATTCAAAATCCTTTCCACTACTAAAGAAACCTTATCACATTCATCAAAGCTTTTATTTAATCCATTGAATTAACAACAGTGATAAATAGATATACAACCTAACTAGATCACATTCAATTGCACAAGCCTTTACTTATACAATATCAAGACAACCAAGTAATTGAAAGGAGATAAGATTCAGAAAGAACTAATATGGGGATAGTTCACAATTTGTATTCATTTTCTTTGAAAATGGTATATCCTTTACAATAGACTCAGAATGACCTTTAGAAAGAAACATAGCTCATTTTATATTCATGTATTTTTAGATCCTATGGCATGACTTCTACATTCTTCATAGTCTGGCCCCACTATGACATGCGTCACAAATGCGCTTCCCTGCTTTACTTAAATTCCTACATCTTCATAATGCGGGGATGCACTAATCATAGATCTTCAAAATATCTACGGTTGATAAGATTTCACTTCCATTCAGCAGCCAAAATCCTTCAGTGCACATCTAGTAGTACACGTCATCCATCATTTACAGTGTAGCACACTTAATCAGAAATACCCAACCCCACTCTGCCACGCGTCGCAAATGCGCTTCCCCGCTTTTCTTAAAAACCTTCATCTTCATAATGCGGGGATGCATTGGCCCTTGATCTCTGATAGATCAACAATGTTTGAAGAAACTCTTCAACTTGGCATCCTTTCAAAAAGAATATCCCAATTAAAGGCACATGAAAGGTTTATCACAAGGATTTAAAAAATATTCTGATGTGAATAAAACATTAGGATAAAACATCTCGCCAAGATACTTGAAGAAAAACCCCCCTTTTTTTAAAATTTGAAAATTAGGGCAACATAAAACTAAGGTATAAGGGTTTTTTACTCACTTAGGGCCTTTTATGGATAATTTGAAAGCCAAAACTTGAGAATTTAAAAGGGAAGATACAACTTACAGAGCAGGGCATAACTAGGGTAATCTAACAATTTTTAGGATTTCACAAAATAAAACCCTAGTCTACAAGAAACAAAGACTTAATTGATTTTTCATCCAAATAATAGAATTTTTCTATACTATGAAAAATCACACCAACACAATCCAAGGAGTTCCACCAAGAGCTACACAAATTCAATAGTTATTTGTGAAAATATCTATACAAGTTGTTTCACCTACAACTATCCAACAACAAGTTCCAGCAATGGCTTAGCAATGGCATCCATAGAATGCATCACCCCTTGCAACATTTACCACATACAAAAATATGCCAAAGAATCTTGAAATTCTTTGTGAATGATGTGAACTGCACTGCTAATGAACACATTAAAATTTTTGAGGATGTCCTGTAGAATAGAAATATGCAAGATGAGGATGTTGCATGTAGACTATTCTGTTATTCATTTGGTGAGGAAGCATTTTACTGGTATATCAACCTACCTTCAAATTCATTACAAACTTGGCAACAATTAAAGGATGCATTCCTCAGGAAGTTTAGATTGCCTATCACCCCTGCAGAATTGTATAGGCAGTTTACAGAGATAAGGAGACAAGAACATGAATCAATTGGTTCTTTCAATAACTAATTTCAAAGGGATTATTCAAGATTGCATGATCCATATCACATAGGAGATGATGTAGCATGACCTATCTACTATGCAGCCCTAGATTTTTTCACATCTATGTTTGATCAAAAAACTCATCTGACTCCTACAAGTTTGATCCAAGCATATGCTAAGGTGGAGAAAGTTAGTTTACAATCATTGGCAACTATGAATGGAGCATCTAGTTATTTTGGAAATGAAAATGCATTGAATCAAGGACCTTTGAATTATTCTCTGACTATCAATCTAGTTCCTACCCCTCCAAGCCAGTTGGTGTTGCACCCTAGAGCACCTATGTCATAGGCAATGCCCACACAGCCAATTTATCTCCAGAACATGAAAAATTCTACAAGGACCCAAGAGGAAAAGGATGATATAAGAGATTTGATTGAACAAGTAAAAAAGTTGTCCACTGAGGTCACTTACGTTAGAAATAAAAATAATCAGTTGCAAAATGCGTAGAGGAATTATCCGTCATATCAAGGTAGCAACCAAGGTTATCAAGGGAGTACCCCTCCACATTATAATAGTAATCAAGGAAAAAATCAAGGATTCAATGAAGGTAATCAAGGATATCATAATAATAACCAAGGTCATCAAAGAAGATCATGTAACACTAATCCAAAAAATGGGGGCATACCATCACCATTGGATAATCCTCCATCCGAGCATTGCCCAGCTGATAAAGTTTTCTTAGTAGAAGCTACACTATCTAGATGGTGTAGATTACATGAGACTAGTCAATGTTCTAAATTACAGTGTCACGAATTTCAAAGAGCAACAGATATTTTCAAGGGAGAAGTGAGGAACACTACCACATCTGAGAATTCTCCTCCTAAAAAATATGAGATGGTACCCACACCAAGATATGACCAAGCATTGGTTTTTGATGATTTTAAGTTTCCTCCTCTTGATTCTTAGGATTACATGCCAATACAAGCTAATCAAAAATTCCCACTAGCTTCAAGAAATGGTCCTATAGAGATGCCACATTATCAAGTCCCAACAAAAAATCAACCTCCGCCAATATCCCCAAAAGAATCACTACATAAGGATGGATTTGTATTCCCTCCTCTATATAATAGTGTCTTGGTGGAAGGGACAAGTGAAGTGCAAGCCTTTCAAAAAACATCGAGTAATACTCCAATAAAGACATATCAAAGGAATTATAGGAACCGTGAGCCATTAACATCATTAGTTCCTCCAAATAACTTTTCAACTCCCCCGCATCTAAATGCAAAAAATAATCTTGAGCCTCTCAGAGACTCCCCTGAATATCGACAACTGATGAGCTCTCAAGAAGAACAAAGGCAATGTGAAAATTCAGCACAAACATAGAAAGGAAGTCATCCTAAAGAGGAATTAAAGAGGTTGAGTTCTTATGTATTGGAGGAATTCAAGAAAATTAAAGTGATTCTTCCACTATATGAATTGATGAAAATTTCAGAAATTAGAGATACATTATTGGAAAGCTTCAATGACACCCACGCAAAGATTGTTTCTCAAAATGTATCGCATCCTCCAAGAGGGGTATCCAATGTCCAACAATACAATTTTTCACAAAACACCAATGTTGTAGATGATGTACCACCATATGCATCTTAGCTTGCTCATAATCCTTCAAGTTTCATTGGAATGGTGCAAAACTCTTAGGATGATTAGAAGGTTACATCAAATGGATAAGTATCATCAAAAAATCCACCACTAGAAATGATTAGAGATAATTCTCTTGTAGTGAAAAGGTCCATGACAACACAAAATGGGAGAAATTCTATTCATAACAATGAGACATTTGATTCAAAAGGGAAAAAGCCAGTGGTTGTTTATCAAGGGAAGGAAGAACCTACACCTTTCCTAGTGTCTGTTAAATTTTTTTGGAAAATGTTACATAATTGTTTAATTGACTCTGGTGCATCAAGTAATGTAATATCATTCAACATATGTAGAAAGCTTGGATTGATTCCACTTCAGACTAACAAGAAGCTTACACAATTGGATAAAATTGAATTCCCAATCCTGGGAGAGTTGAATAATATTCACATGCAATTAGCCTCTAATCCATATGTTCAAACTTGTATTGACATATCTGTTGTGGATATTCTTGAAGGGTATGGCATGCTTCTTAGTAGAGATTGGGCAAGGAAATTGAATGGTTATATTGCAATGAACTTTTCACACATGTGGCTCCCATGGAAGGGAATTCCCAATCAAATAAGGATAGAGAGCACTCCAAGGCTCTAATTGTTGATCACTGAGTATGGAAAACATAATGAGATCCTATTTATGGAAACCACTTTGGTATCATATATTCCCAAAATTGGAGAGTTTTTAATGTTGCAAGGTTACAATCAAGGAGGATGTCCTAATGTGACTCCAGCTTTCACTAAGGTACCTATTATGGATGATTCAAAACCATCACTGAATGAAGGAATGTTTGAGAATTTTAGGAATTTCATCCTAAAAAGCATTAAGCAAGAAGTTGAATTGTGAAAAGATGCATCTATTCAAAATTTGTTGTTACCCAACTGGTGTAGAATACATAATGCTTTTCATTCTGAGATATCATGCACCATGTGCAAAGAATAAATTGCACAAGTATCTAAAATGGTTCCACAATCATGGATAGTAGAAAATGTGCTCAAAGTGAACTCATCTTGTATGAAAATTTTAGACCCACAACAGGAAAGAATTCGAGAAGGTGAAATAGGACAAGTAAAACATCATAAAGAATACAAGGATTTAAAGGTAAAATCACCCATGGAATATGAAAATGATCAAGTGTGGACCCTATCCTTTGATGGATCCAATTCAAAAAAAGTTAGTGGAGATGGTGTTGAACTCTAACAAGAAAGGAAGTCCAATTGCCTGTCAATGGGCAATTCCTCAAGCATTATTTCTGCCATTAGGTTTCCTTTGTGAAGCCTAACTTGTACATAGTTGGTTTAGGTTTTCCTTTGTAGTTTGATTTTTTTTTTCTTCCTCCCTTTTAGTTAGGTGGGGGTTTTGGTTTGTCTCCCTTTCTCCTAGTTAGGTTTTTTGGCTTTTCATAGTTTAGGTTTCTTTCCCTTGTTTGTTTTGTTTTTTTTTTTCTGAGTTGTTTTCCTCAGGTGGTTTGGTTTTCTCTCTTCTTTTGGTTTTTGCTTCAGTTTTGGATTTTTCTAGGGGGATCATAGCTGTGAGAATCTCTTTTTTTGAGTGGAGTGGTATAGTGATTTGGTTACTTCATCTAAAGATTTGACCAAGTTTTGTTTATTTCATTTCTTAGATAATTGTTATGAAGAGCATTAGAATCTTGGCCATCTTTCATATATTTTTTAGTGGGTCAGAAAACATACTTGAATTGGAAGGTTAATCATAAATTGTGTCTTGACACATAAACTCTAAGGTTGCCACATATTTCACACTCTTAACTATTTCTCTATGTCCATTTATGTGTCATTTTGAAATGTCATGTCTTGCAAAAATTTTAAAGTCTTGCTTCAGTGCCACTATAACTCCTAAACCCATGGTAAGCTTCATTGCTTACAACCCAAGAGAAAAGAAAGAAATGAAATACCAATTCAAAAGGAATATAAAAAAAGAAAGATGAAATAATAAGATTGGCTTTGGGGGTATGAGAAAATCTCCATAGGTGTTCAAAAGAATAATTCACCGAAAGTGGAGCAATCTCCATTGGTTTTATAGTGACAACTCCGTCGGGGATATGGATGTCTGATTGGTAGTGAGGCAATGTCCAGGATGCTTTTGAAGTCAAGAGGAACCAATAACTTGTCATGATCAATCCTAGGATTTTTGAATGGTCTTGAGTTGGAATTAATACAATTGTACACACTCAAGTTGTCACATGGTAAATGTGTTTTTTATCCAATGTATGATTATTCTCCCCTTTTGAGCTTATTTTCTCTCTTGTTGTTGACATAAGATTGAGAAACCAAAGATTTAGAATTTGGATTAAGTTTTATCCTTGAAATGTTTGTAACATTTCACCCATGGAGTCACTAGATGTTGTGACCACCAGTCACCATCGCCCAAGTTTGGGACCCCTATTTTTATTTCAAATCATATGCCAGCCGTAGATTCCCAAAAATCATGGAGCACAAGTCAACAGGACCCAAGGAATGGTCAGAATGGATAAAAATCCTCCATTTTGGAAAAAGCCCAACCCTGAAATGCTTGGAGCACAATTATTACATGAAGTAGAAAAGATCCAATTTTTAAAACTTTGTCACTATCTCTTAAAGCTTATCTCCAAAACATATTGGTTTACTTGACATCTTGTTTTAATGTCCCCAATTCAATGGAAGATAATTTAGACAAATTTTTAGAGGAAATTCTTGTGGACAATGAGAGAGGGTAAGGCAAGAATTGTAATGGTGAAATGGGATAAATTCTACCTAGATTACAAGATTTGGTTGTTTTCACATTGAAAATTATATGAATTGGATTAGTATTATTAAAGCTAAATATCTTCAAAAATAGAACTCCAGATAACTTTATGTATGATCTAAGTATCTCCTTTGACTTTCCTTTCTAGGATAGCCTCCTAAAAATTAAAGAAACATTATAAGAAAATGTAGTGGGAAGATGGTGGGGATGGTTTAAATTCTAGATAATGAGAAACATAGATTAAGCATAGACCTCTTTCTTTTATAAACACTTTCAATAATGTCAGAAAGAGACCCAGAAAGAAAATGGGGGCTATGTGAACAAATCTTTTATGTCAAGCTACCATGAACAAGTGGAAGGATTTCAAATAATAGCTAATAAATACTAAAAGTAAATCCTCCATACATTGATAGTCAATTAAATGAAGCTATCAACTATTTGCTTCCTCTCCTACCTAATTGGACCTCATTTTCTTAAGCTAGCCTAGATAAATGGGTTTCAAGATACAATTGTTTAGGGTCCTTTTTCTATTAAATTAACCTAATAGACTATAGAGGTTTATGAATATAATGATCAGCTATGGTACCACATTTGTATCCTTCATCTCATCCAAAATATCAATATTTATAGTGGATCATGGCCCAAGCAAATGTTTTGACCATTGACAACCTTAATAGACGAGGTTTATTAATGGTTGACATGTGTGCTCTATGTCTTTCTAGAAGTGATAATATTGATCATTTTTTGATACAGTGTTCTCATACTTGTAAAATATGGCACCTTGTGATTTCATTATTTCAAGTTTCCTGGGTCATTATGATAACTATAACATATTTAATGTATTTGTGGAAATATTTTTCTTTGAACCATCTTATCATGATGAATCTAAGGATATGGATTCCTCAATTCTTAGTCTAGAATATCTACGAGGATGTGACTATTAGTTTGCTATCCTTGACATATGTTTCTCCCTGTGTAATTGTTTAATAAATTCATTATATTTTATGTAAGTCCAAAGTTGGGAAAAATGGAAGTAAATTCCATTTCAAAATGAAGTCATTAAATGTAATGCACAGTCTTGCAAAATCAAGGTTTTGCAAGATGTGCCGATTAGAAAGTTTTAATCTTTTCAAATGTAAAATGGATGTTATAACCAACTCCATATAACCATCCATAAACCTTTATAAAAGGTTGAATGTAATTGAATCCAACCATGGTCGAGGGTGAGATGAAATTGTAAATCCAATCCCTCTGACTATTGATAGTCATGGTTAAAGTGTAGGTTTTAATATAAATCTTTTGTTTGATTTTGGCCATTGGTTTTGTTCATGAAAACTGATTTCAAGAATCAATTGGCATTACAGTTTGAGTTCAAAAATAAATCTTTCTAGTTGTTAAGGCTTTTCAAACTATCAGTTCCTTTCATATCATATTATTGTTTTATAATTTGTTAAGTTAGTATGAAATCAGCTTGTTGATTTTAGAATAGTTTATATTTTTAGTGAAATACAATAATCAATGTTTGAGTTCTTTGTTGGTTTTGATGAATCAAATCTAATTGGGTGAAACTAATAATGTCACAAGACTTCATGGTAGCTAATAACTATATAATAAGTACTATCAATTTTAGTACAGTGATGCCAATTTGTGTTTGGGAAAAAAAACATAATATGAACAGTCATTATAGCTTGGATAGTCGGCTGACTTGTTCAAGAAAAGGGAGCAGTTTTATTGTAATCTGGTATATGTTATATTTGGCAGTAATGATTTGTTTTGATTAATTGGTAATGAAGCTGATATGGAAACTCTAGTTTGACATGAAGAAATTAATGTTATTGTGAATTTGAACCAGCCTAATATACTTCATAGGAAAGCTTTAGATTGGACATAGTTGGATGGATGTGATGAAAATTCTTCAAATAGTAGTTTGTTAGATTAATTTTATAATATTTGTGACATGAAAAATGTGAATTAAGTGAAAGTATAATTTTCACTTACATTAGGTGTGATGATAGCATTGGGGATAGTACTGGTGGAATATCAATTGAAGAAATTGGGAGGTTGTCAAGGTTTTTCCAGTAAGAGGCAAGTAATTTTGTATCTCTTGGTTCATTGAAGCTCAATATAATTCATCATCTATAGAAATGGTTTTCCCTTAGGAGTTTTTCTAGGGCTAAGTTTTCCAAAAATATTGTGTCATTGATTTTCTTATTTCTTTCCATATTTTTATTGGTGAAGTTGCAATTATGTTAGTTTTTTATATTAGCTGTGAATTTATTTTTTGGCTATTAAATAGTTGTGAAGATATGTGATTAATAATCAATGATCTCAATAGTAATTCTCACATAGTATCAAAGTAATGTTGAGGGTAGAAAATTTTTTCCCTAGGAAAGAAATCAAGGGATTATAGAACCTGGTTGATCTCTTTATATTTATTATTTCCTTAATACCTTGAAATGGCTTTAATTAGTTTGAGAGATCAAGATAAATTGGATGGTACCTCAAATTTTGGTGTCTAGAAGGCCAAAAAAAAAAAAATTATTGGAAGAGACTAGTATCAAGGACTATGTTACCAGTTTTGTAATAATACCAAAGGATGCAACACAACTTGAAACATATGAGAAGGACAATGCCAAGGTGAGGAGGAAAATCCTTGATGGTATCAAGGATCATATCATTCCACATATGTCAGTACTAGATACATAAAATAAAATATGGGATGCCATTTTGAATCTATACCAAAATGCTACCTCTAACATGAAGATTATTTTTAGACAGAATTTGAAGAATACCTAGATGAACTAGGGAGAAGACATCACATGTTACCTTACTAGGTTTAGACTTGTCAACTATGAGTTCACAACTATTAGAGATAGCCTCGATGATGATGACCTAGTAAGGATAGCCCTAAATGGCTTTAATGAGTAGTGGGATGTCTTTGTTCAAGTTGTTATTGGTCAAGACACCTTACCGAGTTGGGATCAACTATGGAGTGATTTCACTTAAGAGGAGCTTAGAGCAACTTTTGTCAATGGTGATGCAGAGCCCTCTGTATTTATCTTCAAGGAATATTAGTTCAACTCAAGGGATTCACAATAGGCTGGTACACCCTCAAGGAACCAAGAACATCTCAAAGATTACAAAAAAGAACCCTAACATTATACACCGATAAAGACAACATCTTCACTCACACAATCAGATTGCTATGTCTGATTGCATTGTTAATAACTCCAGTTCTAAATATCTTCTTGAAATTTTTTTTGGAGGAATTGTTCCAAATTAGTAATTCTAAAACATATCCAAATCTGAGACCAATCCAATAAGCAGATTATGAATTATGTACTCTGAACCAAGACCCATATTTTCTGTCATAAATCAGGAACAAAACTGGTAACCCTACCTAGGGCATCAGATATCTTCCTCAAAATAAATCTAAATGAAACCAAACCAATTCCATATTATCCATTCTTGAGTATAGTTTTCAAATATGTAAGCCATTCATTTTTTTCATTCATATATAAAGTTCCTAGCACAAATCACTGTCTGTAACTCCAATGAAAATTGTTAAAAACCAGTTTTCACTCAAATGCCCATAACTTTCACAAATCTATATAAAAATGATTCAAACTAGTTGGAAATGAAAGGTAGTTCACATATCTTTCCAATTAATATCATTATAGATCTTGAGTCTCCAAAATATGTCCGAATCACACGCTGTAACATGACTGTATTCAGCAAATCTCAAATCTGCAAACATCATCTTTCACCAAAATACCCATAACTTATTCATTTCTTCATAAAATTGAACCAAAACAAAAGCATGAGAAGAATAATTCATCATAATATATATCCATTACTATATTACATGGTTTCCGGGCTGTAAATGGCCGTACAAAGCCTGGAAACTACTCTAAAACTAAAAAAACCAATCAAAACCACAATAATAAAATGCACCAAAAATGTATCAAAGTATTTCCTCTTCTTCCAATTTTGATTTGGTTCGACCATAAAATGGTTTTTATATCCATGTGACAGTTATAAACCTTCCTAACTACCCCCAAGACCAACCATATACCCTTTTACATCATTTTTCTATTATTAACACTTTTCTCAAAGTTGCATTTTACAACTTTTTTACACAACTTTTACATTTTTGACAAAAAATGGCTTCATAGCCTTTACAACTTGACCCAAATACAATAAAAATGACTCAAATGACTTTAGATGGATGTCAATAGATCCATTCACCAATTAAATAAACATTTTTACATTATTTATCATATTAAGACCTCCTTTGACAACTTATTACAAATGGCTTCTCTAGCTTTTATATCTTTGTCTTCTTGAAATTTAAGTGCCTTCTGCACCAAATGGGGCCAATAAGAGTTAGAAAAGTGAAGTGGAATAGGAAAACATTTCCCTAGTGGGAAAAGGGAAAGAAAAAAAGGATTCTAGTAAAGGATCTAATTCACAAAGTGAGAAGAAGAAGGACCTTTCTAAGGTCAAGTACTTTGGTTGTCATGAGTATGGTCACTATGTCACTAATTGCGCATAAAGGAAGAAGTGAAATAAGCAAGTGGGAGCTTTAGAAAGTGCAGAAGAAATCTCTATCAGAATGGAAGATGAGTTTGCAATCATAGATCATATGGTTAGCTTGACCTCATAGTTTGTTTGGTATATAGATAGTAGGGCATCATTTCATATGACATGAGTTAGAGGATACTTCTCCGGTTATAAGGATGAGAACAAAAGTATCCAGATTTCTATGGGGAACTTGTCCAAACTCAACTCAATCAGGAAAGGGACTAGGGTAATCTTTAAGAAACCCCCCTCCAGAAAAAGATATAAACTATTGGTGAATCTTTCATTATTTTGAAAAAAAATAAAAATTATTGGTGAATCTCTTAATTTTTTATTTTAAATATTATTTATATTGGCAATTATTTTGGAATCATAATTTTTTAGCAGAAAATATTGGTAGATCTCAATAACAATTGGAAGTTTTCTAACTGTCATGGAATATTACAAATCAAAATTGAACATGTTTTATCTCATGAAAATTATGAGGATAATTATATTATATTTTAAATCAATAGTGAAAACTAAATAGTGGTAATATATCCCTGAAGTAACTAATAATAATGATAGTTACTAGTGAATTAATTTTAATTTCTTTGATAATATATAATATTTAAGTGAATCAAATCTAATCATGTATCAAATATTCTGACAAATATTTGAGTTTAAATTTTTTAATTAAATAAATTATTGAGTGATTTTAAATATTTTAGAACTAAATTTAATAAAAATGTGGCAATTTAGGTTGCATTAAATCTTAAATTACTAGCAAAAAATTTCTAGGATTCGTAAAATTACAAATATTCACCACTAAAAAACACCCTAAATGGGACTAATCAATTTGAGTTGGAGAATGGAAAGATAATCTCACTTCATGATGTGTTACATGTCCCAAGCTAAGGTACAAATCTAGTTTCCATATATGTCCTTTAGGATAAGGGGTATAATGTAATCTTTAGAAGGATACATATGTTGATTAAGTATAAGGATTTGAAATCACCCATAACTATTAGAGTTAGGAGTGGTCATCTTTATAGGTTACAATTTGATGCTATTAGCATGAATGTTAATGATACTACATTGGGGGAGTATCCTAAGCATTGGAGAGTATTCACATGTTGCATTCATGACTATGTTTGTTATTGATGTCAACATAGCAAAAAGTATGTGAAAACTGGCAGTATAGTAGAGAGAGATCTTAGTTGTATGGAAAAGGTTTTTCATGTCTAATGATGTGCAATCATGGACATGTTCAATATAATGTCTTGATGATTTGGTTCAATGCACAACACATAAGTCAAAGATGTAGGAAATTTGTACTTGATTTATTGTGAATAGTATAGAAATAGAGTGCTCGGGAAATAGTTCTGATGTTTGTATTATATCTTTCTTTTGAGATGTAATAAGAAGATGTTTGATTAGAAATTGATAGAGGATAGTTAGATGATGATGTCAACAGATGCTCAAGCCTTAGTATCGTAAGTGTGAATTTTTGTATAGACTGTGAGCCGATAGAGCTATTGTAATTGTAATTAATTAATTATCTTATTATAATTAATTAGAAAATCCTCAAGGATGACTCAAGGAATTATTTTTAAGATAGGTATAAAGAAAAGATGTTTTCCTTTTCTATAATATGAGTATTCATGTTGTGACCGTTGTATGAAGTACAGAGTGTGAAAAGGAGTAGAGTGTCTAATGAATGTGTGTAAGTGATCAAAGGGATTATTGGATATGAGAGAGACATGGTTACAAGATCTAAAGTAATAGAAGTCTAGTTGATAGGACAGAGAAAGATGAAGGCAGTACTATTCATTTCCATTATTCTACAAGGAATAATACTGATGAAGGGTGCTCCCCTTAATACCATAAACACATAACAGAAACCAAAAAAGAACAAAAAATGCAAGAATAAAATATGGAATTCTTATTTGTGCTGCAAATGCAGAATTATAGAATTCACAAGTACAATATGTTAACCAACATGGGCACCTTCATTTCAGTAATCTGCAAGACTCTGCTCTGAACTACCACCCAGAGCTATCCTAAAAAATATTCGGTCCTTTCTTAAATAGGCAATTTTATCATGCCCAAGAAGGTTCTAGACAATGAAACTTAATGCCTAGGACCGAAAGACCCTAACAATACATATAGAGTTGGCCAAATACATCTTTGACAATTATTTTAGATATTTTAGGTAGCCCAACTTCAAAAGGCCATAACTCTCAAAATATTGCTCCAAATTGCTATTATAACCACTTTTCAGACATGCTAGCTCTTGATCTACAGGCTTGAAACTACACAACCACCCTTCTATTGAGTTTTTGGACCTCATCTAGGCACTTTAAGGCCTCCAATGGTGATCTTAAATATTTTTCTACAAAATTTTCCACCAAAAATCTGCAATAAGTTCTCTAATACTTAAGTTGGAGCAATGATATTTTTATGGTAGGCTTATAGCTCTAAAATGAACCTTATTGTAAAAAATGAGAACATTCCAAGCTCATATGGAAAACTTACTAAAAATAGAAAGTTCCCATAAATAGTAACCACCCTATCTACTAGTCCTTATTAAAATAGAAAAGACTAAAAATAAAATATTTATTTTGGGTGATGCAAGATTGCTCTTACACCTAGGATGCTCCTACATTAGACACTTGGGGTAATTTGATAAGTGACTCTATCACATCTCAAGTGTTCAGAGGAAAACTAGGATGCTTAACCTCCTCCTTTGCTAGCCACGATGAATCCTCAACTGACCTCCCTTTCCATTTGACTAGATATTTCTCATAAGTTTTGTTCAAGGTACTTTTGCCAACATGACAATCTAGCTTCTCCTCAATCTCCTTTGTAGCCGAACTAGCTGCTAGAATACTATACTGCACTTTTGCAACTTCATCTTCATCACCTCCTTCATAATACTCTGTCAAATCTAAAATGTTAAATACTAATGAAATATTCAATTTAGAAGGCAACTCCACTTCATACACATTTCTAGAATCATGGCTTTTCACCATCTTGCATGGTCCAAACTTCTTCACCTTCAACTTATTATATGTACCCACTATAGGAGTTGAGAATCCGACTTTGATAATGCGCCAAGATCACCTGCAGTGCAAATAACTTGCTGAAGAGAAACCTAGGGAGCAAAGAGCTTGAAGCAAAAACCACACAAGAATGATTCACAATAGGAAATTAGAATTGCTATGTGAAAAATGGGATAAATTTACAATGAGGGAGAGGTCGCTTATAAAGACCTCAAGGAAGCTTGTAGAACAAGCTAGAAGGTGGTAGAAGATAAGCTTGACAACTCAACACATATCCACAAAAAGGTGGAACATGCTAGAAGGGAACAAACTCATGTGTTGTCAACAACTAACCTCAACATCCATTAAATACAAAGTATTAAATAAATGCATGAACTTAAGTAAGCTTAAGTAAATAGAATAAATAATTACCAATTAATTAATTATTTACTCTAACACCCACTAGAAAACACTCATTTCTCAAATGAACCATGACTTCATCTCCAATCTAAAATTCCTTATACCTTCTTTTCACATCTATCTTAGACTTATACTATATATTCATCTTTATTATGTACTTCCTCACCTCCTCATGGATGTTCTTCAAATGTCTAGCAAATTCTTCTGTTTTAGTACTACTTATCTCTCCTTTATCCAACTATCATAATTCATAAGAATTTATGAGACTACTCCCATATACAATTTGGACTATGGAGATTTACCAGTACTCCTATTGACAAAATTATTATATGCAAATTTTGCCTATGGTAAGATCATATCCCTTCCTTTTGGCTTGTATCCAACCAAACATCATAGCAAGTTTCCCAAACTATGATTCACAACTTTCATTTGTCCATTAGTCTGTGGATGATGTGTTGAACTAAACTTCAAATTTTTCTTCAACTTCTTCTACAATGTATCCTAGAAATACCCAACAAATTTGGTATCTTTATCTGAAACTATACTCTTTGGCAGACCATGTAGTCTCACAACTTCTCTAAAAAATAATTCTACCACATGAACACGTCACTAGTCTTTTTGCAAGGAATAAAATGTGACATATTTGAAAACTTTTCAACCACCAACAAAATATAATCATGCCCACACTACGTCCTCAACAGTCTAAGAATAAAATCCATTTTGACATCCTCCCCTAGCTTCTTTGGTACAAGTAATGGATGATACAATACTATATTTTTCTTTACTCCTTTCACCATCTGACACACTCTACAACTCTATACAAACTTTTTCACATCTTGTTGCAACTATGGCCAACAATAATTCTTAGCAACCAAAGAAATGGTTTTATCTTAGCCAAAATGTCCAGCCAATCCTCCACTATGCTTCTCCTTGATGAGATGCTCTCTCATTTAACTTCTAGGAATGCATAACTGGCTTCTTTTGAACAACATACTATCTTGGATCATAAAATCTAACCACTTTGTCCTATCAAGTGTAATAGGTTTTGCACAAGCCTTCCACAATTCACCAAAATTAGGATCATCTGGAAACAAAGTACTAAGTTCCTTGAACCCAACCACCTCTATCTTTATTTTTGTTAGCAAAGTTGTTTTCTACTAAGAGCATCTACAACTTTATTAGACTTCCCATTCCTATGTTTCAAAATAAATCTATAACTCTACAAAAAATCAACCCACTTCAAATGCCTTTGGTTTAATTTTCCTTGACTATTCAAATGTTGTAAAGCTTGATGATCAATATACAAAAAAAACACCTTAGGAAGAAGATAGTGTCTCCACTTCTTCAGTGCTTGAACTATACCATAAAATTTTTGATCATAAACAAAATATTTTCTTTTTTCATCATTCAATTTATCACTAAAATAAACATTAGGTCTACCTTCTTGGATCATAAAAACTCCTATTGGAGTACCATTAGCATCACTATCTACTTGAAACACCTTGTTAAAATCAGTAAGTGCTAAAACAAGCTTCTCAATAACTTTTTGTTTCAACAAATTAAAACTCTTATCTACTCCTACAATCCACTTAAACTCTTTCCTATCTCCTCTCATTGTTTCAGTCAAGGGTCCACAAATATTGCTAAAACCTCTTATGGTTTTTCTGTAAAAACTAGCTAGTCTATGAAAAGATCTTACCTCTATTGCACTCCTTGGAGTAGGCCATTCATGGATAGCCTTCACTTTATCTGGGTCCATTTTTAGACCTTCTTTTGAGACTAAAAATCCTAGGTACACCAACTCCTTTACAAAATTACACTTCGTGAGGTTTATCAACAACTTTTTTCCCTCAACTTATCAAAACCCTTGGGAATATGGATCAAATGCTCCTTCAATGTCTTACTAAAGATCAAATTATCATCTAGGTAAACAATGACAAACTTACCTAGAAATTCCTTCAATACCTTGTTCATGAGCCTCATGAAAGTGCTCAAAGCATTGGTTAGCCCAAAAGACATGATTAACAACTTGTATAGTCCTTCTTTGGTCTTGAAATAATTCTTCCACTCATCACCTTCTCTGATATGAATCTAATGGTACCCACCCTTTAGATCTATCTTTTTAAAATACTTAGCTCCAATCAAACAATCCATAATATCATCCATCCTTGGCAATGAAAATCTATACTTGATTGTGATCTTGTTGATAGTGTGAGAATTTGTGCTCATCCTCCATTCTCCATTCTTCTTTGGTATCAATATTTCTGGTACAAAACATGGACCTAGACTCTCTCGAATCAAACACTTATGCAATAACTCATTTACTTATCTATTTAACTCTTCACTTTCTATTGTGTTCATTCTATGTGTTGCCTTGTTTGGTAAACTATCTCCTAGAACCAAATCCATCAAGTGACTAATCTTCCTCATTGGGGGCAATCCATCAAGTACATTATCTGATACAATATAAGAAAAAATTTCCCAACATATCTGCAACTTCTATAGGTACCTCCTCTACTTCTTCTTTACTATCTTTTGAAATTATAGCAAAGCACATATGCTCATGCGTCATATCTTTAAGAAACTCTTTTAGATCAACAAACCATATTCTACATTTTTTTCCTTTCTCCTTCAATGGCTTCAACCTGTGTTTCACTCCATCCTTGGTCAAAGTGTAGGTATTTTCTCACCCATCATGTTTAGCATGTTTGTCAAACTTCCATGGCCTACCCAACAACATATGACATATGTCCATAGGTATGATATCACAAAGTACCTCATCTTGGTAGCTTCTAATCTTGAACTTCACTGAGCATTGCTCATTGACCATGACCTTGTGGTTATCTTGCACCCAAGAAATATAGTATGGATGTGGGTGTTTCTACCTCTTTAGCTTCAACTTGGTGACCATCATTTCTAACGCAAAATTTTTAGTACTTCCACCATCAATGATCACATCATGACATTTATCTTCACATTTGCACCTTGTGCAAAACAAGCTCCTTATTTGATCAGGTTCATTCTTACCACTCCGTAGGAGTCATTTGTTAACTAGGACTTCTCCTCTATCAACATCTTTAGAATGTGATGATCTAGCATCTTCATCAACATGTGCAACTCTGGCCTGGACTTCTATTCTTTGATCTATCCTTCCTTGGTGTTGGGTACATTCAAATGTTATATGCCCTTCTTCTCCATAGTGAAAAAATTTCCCACAGAAGCCTCTTCTTCTAGATCCTTATCCTCTACCTCTTCCTCTCTAATCTCTATTGTTCTAATCATGGAAATTATTGGAATTGTTTCCCCTCTAGTTCTGACTGCTAATTTTAGCCTTATCCTTGTTCTTCTAATCATCATTACAACCTTCATAAGATCATCTACCAAATCTTCCACCATGACCTCTTCCACTATTCTTGTGCTCAAAATTTTTGCTTAGTTTCTCCTCAACTCTTAGGGGAAACTGACATGCCTCCTCAATGTTGGTGCTAAAAATTGCATGGTCAATTTTGGGCACCATTGAAAAATTGAGCCATATAAATGCTTTAAAATGACTTTGTACCCGACTGTACTTTTGAAGCCCCTAAGGTGTTTAATGCTTCTAGCACCTTTCATTCAGCCTATCTAAGTGTTCCATGATGATAAATTAACATCCAATCCATCTTGTTAAGTCTTGTTTTGAGCAAATGTCAAATCTGCATTTTTCCCCTAAGTGTCAAACAACGATAGGAGGTTGTGTTTGCAAGTGAATATCTCACACCCAAAAATGTTTTGTGAATTTTGGCTTTGGGAGTGTCTAGTGTCCATACCCAAGAACTTATGTTTCAAATTTTGAGTCTTTTTGACTAGGTTTTGAATCCCTCAAAGTTGGTCAGTTACTATTTTCATGCTTATGCACTTTGCACATTATTCTAGGAGGCCCTGTTTGGTGAGTTATAACTTTTGATCAGTTGACCAAAATCTTGAAATTCCTATTGTGTTGTATTTTAAACATTAGAGACTTGTTATGTTTCAAGTTTTAGCTTCTAACGAATCCATTTGATCAGTTTTAAAACGTGATTCCAAATGGGATTTCTATTTTTTACTGATGTCTCAATTTGCAGATTTGTTAGTAGCCCTGTTCGTGACATCATATCTCCTGGTCTGTGATTGGTAAGATCAAATGGATTATATCTCTATATTTTCCTCCAAAAATAATCCAAGTGTGTTAGTTTGTAAGTCTTGATGAATCCATATGCACACTTTTTTGGGTCAATTCCATTTCCAAAAATCACCTTTTTGTCACTATTTCCAGTCTGCAATATCTGAGTAGCCCACTTTGACCGCTCGCCAAATGCGCCTAGTTATTTATCATGAGGCCAAATCATAGATTTGTATTGCCCTCATGATAGAGAATCAATGCCCCGGTTTTCATGCCCCCAAGTGTCAGTTTTCCCATTTTCAAAGCCGATTCTGAACCCAATTTAGTGTTTTCTGACATGTTTTCTTGCAGGAAGATTTGAAGGGGCAACTCTGACAGTGGATATCTTTTGACCTTAAATTTTTCATGAGACAAAATTTTACATGGTGTAAGAGTGCGGAGCAAAGAATTAGTGTGCCAGTTTTCAAAGCTCGATCAGGTGTTCTAGTTAGTTTTTAAGGCTAGTCAATAGACCTCCTAGCACAAATTTGATAGGTGGCAGAAAGTGATGAAATGAGTTTTTAAGGGTCAATCAGCAATCAAATTTGATTCCAATCAGTTTGAGATGGTTAATGGATCATTCTGCCATATCAGTTGTTTGAAAAAAAAAAAAAATTTAGTCGGACCCACTTTAGGGCCCAGTTAATTGTATCAAACTAATAAATATGTGAGATTCTACATATTTTGTGAGATCGAACTAATTGTGTCTCATTGAATGTTAATGTTTGTATCTGATTCTTATCAGCTAGATGATCAGTTTCTCTCATGAAGAAAGGGCCATTTCTAACAAAGTTAAGAGGGAGACTATAATGGTTGTAGTTAAACAAAGTTTTCAGTGTGTGTGTACATTGGCTTTTGAGATCAAATGGATGTATGTACCTCACTATGGCTTTTTCTATAATGAGTGAGGAAATGAAGAGCTTGATTCATTTTCTCAGTGGATTCTAAAAGTTCTATGGAGATTGCTTTCCTCTTATAACAAATGGCAAAAAAAATTCTGCAGTTTAGTGGGATTCTGATCTGCAGGAGTTATATGTTTGGTTTTATTACTTTGATGATGAAGACGAAGAGCTGGAGGGGTTTTTGATATCAAACTTCATGTCCATTGTAGATTTTCAATACAAGAACATAGTCATCTATTCCAAAGTCCTCTGGAGCATCCTTGATGCAGATGATTTTCATGATGGGTTGCCATGACTTACATCTATTGAGAGGGAGAGAAAAGAAGGAAATGCAAGAGCACTATGGGAGCTCCATGAAAAGAAAAAATAAGCTAAATGAGACTGGATATGGTAAAGGTTTCAAGAGGTTAAGCACCAAAAAAGGGAGTTTGAAAGACAAACATGATATTGGTCATGTATGAAAAAATCAAATTGGTTTGCTAAAAGGAAATCTAAGAGAATATAATGATGCCAGTTTGATAAAATGTAAATACAAAAATAGAATAAAGCTATGTTTAGATAAGTTTTGAAGAAGAATTCAAAAGGCATCTCTAAGAAAGACATAGGTGTGAAGTATACACACATGCCATTTTTGATAAAGTCTTTATCATTTTTCTCTGATCGATCACCCATTAGTGAACAGTATTTTCAATGAAGGAGCTTAGGCATCAAAGTTTGAAAAAGGCAAGGGAAGACATAGTGATCAATGCCCACATTGAATATGAACTCCATCTAATTCAGCTGCTGATTGGAAGTGCTCACACAAGAAGAGAGCAAAGACAAGACAAATAGCCAATGAATATTAAAATGAAGTAACCCATTTTAAGGAGCACTCACACCCAACATCCAGAGATGTTGATTAAAAATATAGTTTCACATGCATTAAAAGGAAGATGCTACACCAAGCAAGGGCAAGGAAGCCCATAATTTTAAAAGGAAAGTCACCCACCAGTTTCTAGTGTAGTAGGGGAGATTCGTGGAGCAATCCATCCATATAAAACGATGGAGAAAAGTCCACAGTCAACAAACAAAGAGGCTATGGTAGATACAAAAACACTAGCATTTTAAAAAACTGCATGAGAAAGTCTCCAAAGTGTTGAGCAAGACCAATACAAATGAATAGACCCTGCGCTAACAAAAGGCAGTCCATGTAAGAAAATTCAATCAAGAGAAAAGAAATTCCAAATCCATGGCAATCCCCATGCATTAATTTAAAGGAGTCATGCCATGTTAAACGTAGGAAGCAGGGCATTGACCTTGCAAAGGAGGCAACACCAAATGAAGAAGGCGTTTGTTTTAAAAGATGAAAGCCACCATGTTAAGAACACAATAGCCAAAGCAAAAAAACCATGACCATGACATGAAAAGGCATCCACATTCACAAGAAAATGTAGTCAAAGGAGCAAAAGTAGTGATAAACTTTAATCCCGCATTGGGGATACTGTCAAATTTTTAACAATGTAAATGAAAAAGCGCTCAGTTATTAGGATGTCTTAAAGACATGGAGTCTTTTTTGGATGTGAAAGACTACTTGTGGTGGACCTATGCACTTGGAAAAATGACAGGGCATGACATAAGAAATTTTTTGGATGGATGCGCAGGTGTGATGATGTAGCAAAATCAAAGGAAGGACCATAGGATTGCGCCACTTAGCACATTCTGTCGTGCCCGCTTCCCCGCAATATCAAGTTGCACAATAGTTAAATAATGTAGGAAAGTAGATTTTTTCCATGTAGCAATGTGGGACTCAGACATGGTGAGGTGGTGTTGCAAAGCAGTTCAGGCAAGGATCGACTAGATCGTGACATGTGTCATGATCCGACGAATGGCGCTTCCCTACAAAAACAAAGTGCCCACTAGATAAATAATGCTGGGAATTGGGCACATTACATGTGTCAACAAGGCCCAGGATGGGTGTGATGGGGCATGCTTCATAAGTGGATGATGTGGCATAGGCTGGCCAATTAGGGGCCACCATGTGGCAGTCCAGGTGGCACCTAGTGGGGCCAGAGATGAGGGAAAACTTTTTGAATATAAAAAATAATGATTTTAAATTATTTCTTCAAAAAGTGATTTCCACTTTCAAAAATTTAAAATTCAAAAGGATTCTATTATAAAGTTTGATCTTTAGAATTGAATTAAATTTTTGAATTTTTAATCTTTCAAAGATGCAAACCTGGTTCTCTACCAAGGAGGGTATTTTTCAAATTGAGTTTCAGTGGGTTTCTAGAAAGCAAAGTATGCCATATCATATACCGCTGAAATCGTGAGAATTTGAACTTTCTGATTTTGAAGTCAAATTTTGCATAGAATGCCACTAGTTTTTGCTATAGGAGGCTTTCTTCCAGGTTCCTATCTTGCAACCAATTTCATGTATCATAGTTTAGTTGTGATTTTTGGCAAAGTAATGACCTGAATATGGTTAAAAGATAGTAAAAATGCAGTTGGGGTCAAATTGAATTAATTTTAAATCAGCTAAAGTTTGATTCCTTCAACATTTAATGAAGATATCAGATATTTTGGCAAGTAAAGGGATTTCATCATTAGGCAGAGATATTTTCAAGTTTGTTACATGAAATGATGAAAACAGAATCAGATCAAGATGGGAGGAAAGAAGAAAGAGGTTTTTCAGTTGCCAGAGATTGAATTTCAAGTGGACAAATGGCAGTTGCATAATAGATCCAAGAATTCATTTCTTACTACATCTTCCTTTCTTTCTTTCATTTTAGGGGTTGGAAATATTGGAAAGTTTTTCTCTAGAATGGAAACACTTGGAAAAATTGGCCTTGGTATTGACGAATTCTGAATGGACGATCTAGGATGTGCTGGTTCTAGACCATGAAGTTTTGCTTTGGTTGTGATACCCCCTTTCCATCCCATCAGTTTCTCATTCTTGCCATTTTCTCTCTTGTATGAAAGCATATGTTATTATATAGTCTAGTTTATTAGGTGATTTGTGAGTTAATTTCATGCATTTTCATGTATTATTTCAAGCAAATTAATACAAAGTACAGCAAGGGTTTAGTTTTAGTTTATATCTTGTCTCCATTCTCAGTTGAGCTGTGATGTTTTATGATCTTTGAACAAAGAGCCTAGGTCATTTTTGCAGTCCCTTAAGGTTGTATGTTGTTTCATTGTTGTTGATGATTCAAGGAATTGTGTAAATGCTTTAGAGATTCAATAGGGTTGCAGGTTTATTGAGAAGGATATCAGGTAAGAATGAGATTTGAAATGAACATTGATGTGTGTTAGCAAGGTTAATGGATAGATCATATATCTGAATATATGAATAAGTATCATATATCAAAATGCATAAGGGAGATTCATTAATTTTCCCAATGGATTAGGCACTAATCAGATATAGGGTCATTATGTTGTTGTCCATGCATTTTTTTCATCCGCTTTCCCCCACCCACATAAAATCAAAATCAAAATCATCTTTACATTTTATGTTGAAGGACCTAAATGTTTAACCCTCACTCAGCTTGTGAATATTCTAGATTTGCATTTAGCTACTATAGATCTATGTCATTTCATGAGTTACTAGGAGATTTAAGGGTTTTATCTACTTTAATAGATTCAGGGATATGTTTTTGCAGTGGTATGGTATCAATTGAATCTTAGGTCCACCCGCCTAGGTTTAGTAGAGCCTGAAGTAGAAGAAGGGTCAAGCCTTATAGTTGGCCCTATGTCTGAAATGATATGTTGATAATGGGAGTTAGCTTCCCCTAGATGTGTCATATTCTCATAGGGATAATTAAAAACCCTCCAACATTTTCAAACACCAACAAAATGGTGACTTTTCTGGGGAGTTGCATATAGAAAGAACCAAAATCTCTAGCATGAAATAGATTGAATAAGGCATATATATAGCAAGAGGCATTTCTTGTTTTCCTTGCTGAAGTTTCATGTTCCCCAGTTTAGTTTTATTCATGGACAACAGTATGTTATAAAATTGGATGAAAATTGCGTTCTATGACTGTTATAAGTCTATCTTCAATTAGTTCAATTTTGTGAGATGCTGTAATGATAGTTATAGTCAAGAATCTAAGAATGAAGTGTATTCTCTTTCTAAAAGTGTTAGTGATCTGCAAGTTTTTCATATTGAAAGTCTGAATTAGAGTGTATAAGTGGTGAATTGTTTTAATTATTTTTCTCACTAAGTGTGAGTGGCAACTCTAAAGTAAGTCTCTGTACTAGTGCATGATTTGTTTTTAAATATCAGAGACTTTCAGTATTTGTGAGCAGATCTAGTTCTTGGGAAAGAGGAAGTATAAGTTTCTTGATTAATGCTTTATGTGGTTGTTTGTATCTGTTGAAGTACTCATTTCAAACAGAGGAATCACAGTTGTGATTTCATTTTCCTCTTCAAGGAAGTGGAAACTCTACAAAGGATTAGATCAGTGGTGTGAAGGAATTCCATGTTTGCACCTGTGCGAGTCAGCAGATCAGTGGTTTTATACCACAACACATAAAAGTATTTTCAGTTTTCATGTCTCTGTTTTCATGAAAGTTGAATGGTATAAATGGTTGCCTCCATCTAGTGATTTCAGCACTAAGAAAGAGAGGTAGGAAGTTTAAAATCTTAAGAGATGGATTATGACTCTGGATATCAATATGAATTAGAGAATCTTCGTGCGGAGATTGCTAGATTAGAAAGAGAAGATCATGATAAGTTGGTTGTCATATTAAGAAGTAGAATTGGTGATGTTGAGGGTCTTAATGGATTGCAAATTTACATTAAGTTCAAATCTGCAATCATGAATCTTCATGAGTCCTGTAGACCAGAGAAGTCTTCATGGCCAATGTTTCTCTTAGAACTTTTTACACTGCATTCAGTTGATTGGCCAAAGGAGGCAAGATTCCAAAAGATTATTAAATTTCATGATATTATCATAGAATTTGAATGTGAGTTAAAGGATATTGAGTCTAATGTTAGTGAATGTAATGAGTCTGTTCAAGATGATATAGAAAATGAAGAGTCCCAGTTTTATGAATCAGAGGATAGTAATCAGCAGTCTAATAATATGCATAATGTTAGTTCATCTTCTTATGACGATGAGTATATAGAAGAAGAACAGTGTAGCAGTAATGATAATATTTTTTCTAATGATGAATGTGTTTGTGTTGAGATGCCAGTTGTTGAGGTGTTGTCTTAGGAAGAAGAACAATGTGGTGATCAAATTTCTGATTTTTTAGAATGTATTACTAACAAGTTTTCTGTTACAAACTTGTCAAGCTGTCCGGATAATGATCTAAGCCAAGGAGAACAAACTAGGGATGAAATCTTGCTAAATGTTGATGATGAGATTTCTAATTTTTTGGCTCATGATTTTGAAAGGTATGCTAACCAATCTAAGGATGCTTTTTTTTTGACATGTTATGCAAATTCATGTGGTGAATTCATTTTCCTTAAGTATGATGTTGAGAAAGATGTAGTTTCAAAATGTGCTATCTCAGGTTTGGGGGGTGTATATGATAGTAATTTGTATGTCAATGCACATAATGACTTCTATGATGAGAATGAAAATTGAGAGATAAGAGTTGTTGCCGATTCAATGTTTTCCTATTTTCATAAGGTTGAGATAAGTTCAGATAGCTCATGTGATAAGAGAAATAGTAATGAAATGGTCTATCCTAGTGAGCTATTTGAGAAAGAATTAGATACAGATCATCATACTGTGAACACACAATTTCATGATAATTCTTATGATTTGGGATCTAATCTATCATGTCCCACCCCGACCATCATAGCACTATTGACATTTTGTTTCTTTTGGACTTTGATAGTTAGACTCTAGATGACACATTATTACCCACTATGGACATTGATATTTTGATCCTTAGACTATTTTATTTCATGTTATGTTATTGGGACATTGATACCTATATCATTAGGCTATATGATGATTCCTTATGATGTTACTAGGACACTAATATTCTAAGTAGTTTTTATGATGTTATTCAGATATGCTTACTTACCTTCTTGATGATCCATATGTCATGATTAAAGCTTATGTTATACTCAAGTGAATGTTTGATTTTTGAATTGTGGTCTCGATATGGTGCTAGATTATCATGGTTTAGCATATTTAGAGTAACATTAAGAATTCATGTATCATTTGAATAAACTAGAATTGTATACTTATATTATATTTGATGCATTGCTTAAGGTAGATTAATTCCATAATTTTCTGTAAGAATAAATGATCATAATGTTTTACTATCTAGATTAGAGAATTGCTACAAATGTGAAGTGTGTAATGTAATATGAATGGAAATACATATTTCATATTAGTTATGTTATTCATTGATGATAGAATCTATGTGATTTATATTTACATTACCATTTTATCACCTTATTCTTGGACTACTGATATTTGCAATAAGTGTGCAGGAAAGAAGCCCATGGATTTATGGAGAACCTTGCTAGGTGTTTGGAAAAACCAAGGTTAACCCTAAGGAGGGTATAACCCTTTTACCCTTGTATTTTATTTGTAAAACCAATTTGTGTGTATTATTGTGATTCTATAAAAGTAAATTTGTTTTTCTTGATGGCTTGCCAAGTGTGTTGTGTGTATTGTGGTGTCACTTGACACATGTTCTCCTTTGTAGCATGCTTAGTGGGATGGTAGGTGGTTGAGTGAACCAAGGAGTGGTTTGGTAGGATTTATTTTCCCTAGGTGTATTTATGGGTCCAAGAGGGATTCTTTCCATGCTAGGTCGAATGCACACCTTTTGTGAATTTCTAGGAGGTTTACACCATCCCTAGGGGTAGTTTGAGGTCTTATTTTAAAGCCCATATGATATACCTAGGGGGTAGGGGAATTTTTAAGTATTATAAGCTTCCCTAGGCATTGAAAAGAGCACCCAAAAATTGTGGATTCCCAAGTTGGCCGAATTTGGAAACTTAAGCATCAAAAGAAAACATTCTTTAGAGAGAGTGGGTTGGAGAGTTCTTGGGGGGAGAATTTTTGGATAGATCTGGAAAAAGAATCTAAGTGGGGTAAATTTTGGAAAAGAAAAGAAAAACAAGGAGAAGAAGATAGCTTAGGAGGAGGATTGCTGGTAAAAAAGAGAGGGAGCTCAAATTTACTTGGAAACCAGGTTGGTAACCTTATGTACCCTTGCTATGAAAGCTTGTTGTTAAGTAGACTATTTTTATTGTGTTATGCATGCGAGTTTTCTATAATGTAGTTGTAATATGGTGTGTTGTAATGTTGTGTTGTGTAAGGTTGAGGGATCATGTTTTAGTTTTGGTGTACGTGTGTATTGTGATTTACTTTGTGTTTTGAATTCATATGTTCTTGTTGCAATTTTCTGTTTTGGGTGTGACAAGGTGAGCCTCATCTCTTGGGAGGGAAAGAGAGCCTTGTGAGGGTAAGGGGTGCATAGGGAATGTGTTGGGTGAGAGTCTCTCCTAGTGTAGGAGAGGGATGCCATATGGGTGTTATGGGCCCCATATGCCACCTTGCTGGAGTTATAAGTATTGTAAAGATGCCATGTGAGGGCATGTATGTGGTGTTGGGTTGCCTTGTGAAGGCATGTGTATAAAATGTATAGCCTAATGAAGGCATAGTTGCAGGTGGAGTCTCCTCAACATTCATTTTCCACCCTTACCCCTTGAGATGGATCTACATGTGATCCTAAGTGGTCTACCTTGGTTGGGAATTTTTGTGGTTTTATTTGTCAACTATAAAATGTGTGAACAGTTTTGTAATGTGAGCATTGTGTTGTAAATGGTTGTTAGTAATGTATGTCCACCTAGTCAAGGTTCTCCCTGCTTGGGGGTGGCCTTTAAAAGGCCTAAGGTTGGGAGGAGAGTACCATGGGCTTGTTTGTGTGTGTTGTACTGCAGGTTGTGATCTATGGATTGAAGACTTGAAGAGAAGAAGGATGTTGTCTTATTTTCATTTGCAGCAAAAACATACTTCCAAGTGAATTCTTATTGTATTAGGGAGAGTCACCCTTGGGTAACTCCCAATATTGTGTTTTATGACAGCTTGTAAGCTGGAAAATTGTATAAGTGGATTGTACTTGTTGATATGTTGCTACATTCAGTGATTTAAGAAATTTATATATCATGCACTATCCTATAGTATATAGAAATGAGTAAAGTTGTTATGTTTTTGTTTCTAAAATGATTCTAAGAGAAAATGTGTGTCTCCATTTGAAATTGATACATTTGGTTATAAAGACATTTTATTAGAATTTCAAATAATGTTCTGGTTGGAAGGAACTAAAGTGGTTAGTGAAGTTAGTTAAATGTATTGTAGTAATGTACATCAATATTGTAGATCAAGGAAAATAAATATAAACAAATAAAATAAAATAAAAATGCTTTCATTGAAAAAGAAAAATATATTTATATTTGCTGGTTCCTTTGACTGTAATATTGGTGCACTACATAATCATTTTCTGGAATATGAAGAAAATGCAGCATATATTCAATCTGATATATGGTGTACTAATGTTGCAAGTGAGGATAAATCAGATTTTCCATACTCTTCATATTTGGAGGCACAAGGTGAGTTACCATCTGATTCATGTAACTTGTTCAATGAAGTAGAATATAAAGTTTTTGTGTTTCCAGTTGAAGGAATCCATGAATCTATTAGTAGAGATCAATTTTAGTTTGATTTCAATTGTTATGATCACACTGATGCATATTTTTAAAGTGAGTAAGGTATATAAAGTTTTTTTGATTTCTATGTGCATTATGAAGATGATGATGATAGTTTTATTTTGCCTAATGAAATGATTGAAAATATTGATATGTTGGGTGAGATAAAGGAAAGTGAGATTTTTAGTTTTCCTCAGGAGAATGTAAATAAAAATAAGGTATATGATAGAGGTAAAAGGTTCTAAAACTTTTGGTGGCCTAGGGCCATCCCTTGTATATAGTAGTTGTAGATTTCCTTGCTTTCAATAAAGCTGTTCGAGAGAGTTTGTTTGTTAGGTGTGTGGTTTGCTTCTCCCAAAGATCTAAAATCTTGCCATGCCCGCAAGGGGCATGCATCTCTAGATAGAGCCACTGTTGGCGCTCAAAATTGCATGGTCAATTTTGAGCACCATTGAAAAATTGAGCCATATAAATGCTTTAAAATGACTTTGTATTCGACTGTACTTTTGAAGCCCCTAAGGTGTTTAATGCTTCTAGCACCTTTCATTCAGCCTATCTAAGTGTTCCATGATGATAAATTGACATCCCAAGCCATCTTGTCAAGTCTTGTTTTGAGCAAATATCAAATCTGCATTTTTCCCCTCAGTGTCAAACAATGACAGGAGGCTGTGTTTGCAAGTGAATATCTCATACCTATAAATGTTTTGTGATTTTTTTCTTTGGGAGTGTCTAGTGTCCATACCCAATAACCTATGTTTCAGATTTTAAGTCATTTCGAGTTCGTTTGACTAGGTTTTGAATCCCTCAAAGTTGGTCAATTACCGTTTTCATGCTTATGCACTTTGCACATTATTTTGGGAGGCCCTGTTTGGTGAGTTATAACTTTTGATCAGTTGACCAAAATCTTGAAATTCCTATTTTTTTGTATTGTAAATGTCAGAGACTCGCTATGTTTCAAATTTCAGCTTTTGACAAATCCATTTGATCAATTTTCAAACATGATTCCAAATGGAATTTCTATCTATTTACTGATGTCTCAATTTGTAGATTTGTTAGTAGCCCTATTTGTCACATCATATCTCCTAATCTATGATTGGTAAGATCAAATGGATTGTATCTCTATAGTTTCCTCAAAAAATAATCCAAATGTGTCAATTTGTAAGTCTTGATGAATCCATATGCACACTTTTTCGGGTCAATTTCATTTCCAAAAATCACCTTTCTGTCATTGTTTCCAGTCTGCAAAATTCGAGTAGCCCACTTTGACTGCTCGCCAAATGTGCCCAATTATTCATCATGAGTCCAAATCACAAATTTGTATTATCCTTATGACATAGAATCAATGCCCTAGTTTTCATGCCCCCAAGTGTCAGTTTGCCCATTTTTCAAAGCCGATTCTAAACCCAATTTAGTGTTTTTTGACATGTTTTCTTGCAGGAAGATCTGAAGGGGCAACTCTGACAGTGGATATCTTTTGACCCTGAAATTGTCATGAGACAAGATTTGACATGGTGTAAGAGTGCGGAGCAAAGAATTAGTGTGCTAGTTTTCAAAGCTCGATCAGGTGTTCTGGTTAGTTTTTAAGGCTAGTCAACGGACCTCCTGGCACAAATTTGATAGGTGGTAGAAAGTGATGAAATGAGTTTTTAAGGGTCAGTCAGTGATCAAATTTGATTCCAATCAGTTTGAGATGGTTAATGATTCAGTTTTCCATATTAGTTGTTCGAAAAAAAAATTTTATTTTAGCCGAACCCACTCTAGGGCCCGACTACTTGTATCAGGCTGATAAATATGTGAGATTTTGCATATTTTGGGAGATCGAACTAATTGTGTCCAATTGAATGTTAATGTTTGTATCTGATTCTTATCAGCTAGATGATCGGTTTCTCTCATGAAGAAAGGGCCATTTATAACAAAGTTAAGAGGGAGATTATAATGGTTGTAGTTAAACAAAGTTTTTAGTGTGTGTGTACATTGGCTTTTGAGGTCAAATGGATGTATGTACCTCACTATGGATTTTTCTATTATGAGTGAGGAAATGAAGAGCTTGATTCATTTTCTTAGTGGATTCTAAAAGTTCTATGGAGATTTCTTTCCTCTTATAACAAATGACAATTTTTTTTTTGCAGTTTAGTGGGATTCTGATCTAGAGGAGTTATATGTTTGGTCTTATTACTTTGATGATGAAGACAAAGAGCTGCAGGGGGTTTTAATCTCGAACTTCATGTCCATTGTAGATTTTCAATACAAGAACATAGTCATCTATTCCAAATTCCTCTGGAGTATCCTTGATCTAGATGATTTTCATGATGGGTTGCCATGACTTACATCTATTGAGAGGGAGAGAAAAGAAGTAAATACAAGAGCAATATGGGAGCTCCATGAAAAGAAAAAAAAGCTAAATGAGAGTGGATATGGAAAAGGTTTTGAGAGGTTAAGCATGAAAAAAGGGAGTTTGAAAGACAAACATGATATTGATCATGGATGAAAAAATTGAATGCATTTGCTAAAAGGAAATCCAAGAGAATATAATGATGCCAGTTTGATAAAATGTAAATACAAAAATAGAATAAGGCTATGTTTATATAAGATTTGAAGAAGAATTCAAAAGGCATCTCTAAGAAAGACATAGGTGTAAAGTATACACACATGCCATTTTTGATAAAGTCTTTATCTTTTTCTCTGATCGATCACCCATCAGTGAATAGTATTTTCAATGAAGGAGCTTAGGTACCAAAGTCTGAAAAATGCAAGGGAAGATACAGTGATCAACGCCCACATTGAATAGGAACTCCATCTAATTCAGCTGCTGATTGGAAGTGCTCACACAAGTAGAGAGAAAAGACAAGACAAATAGCCAAAGAATATTAAAAGGAAGTAACCCATTTTAAGGAGCACTCATGCCCAATATCTAGAGGCACTAATTAAAAAAGATAGTTTCACATGCATTAAAAGGAAGATACTATAGTAAGAAAGGGCAAGGAAGCCCATAATTTTAAAAGGAAAGTCACACACTAGTTTCTAGCATAGTAGGGGAGATTCATGGAGCAGTCCATCGATATAAAATGATGGAGAAAAGTCCATAGTCAACAAACAAAGAGGTCGTGGTAGATACAAAAACACTAGCATTTTAAAAAATTGTTTGAGCAAGTCTCCAAAGTGTTGAGCAAGACCAATACAAATGAATAGATCCTACACTAACAAAAGGCAGTCCATGTAAGAAAATTTAGTCAAGAGAAAAGAAATGCCAAATCCATGGATATCCCCATGCATTAATTTAAAAGAGTCGTGCCATGTTAAAGGAAGGGTGCAGGGCATTAACCTTGCAAAGGAGGCAGCAACAAATGAAGAATGCATTTGTTTTAAAAGATGAAAGCCACCATGTTAAGAACACAATAGCCAAAGCAAAAAACCCATGACCATGAGATGCAAAGGCATCCACATTCGCAAGCAAATGCAGTCAAAGGAGCAAAAGTAGTGATAAACTTTAATCCCACATTGGGGATACTGTAAATTCTTTAGCAATGTAAATAGAAAAGTGCTCATTTATTAGGATGTCTTAAAGACATGGAGTCTTTTATGGACGTGAAAGGCTACTTGTGGTGGACTCATGCACTTGGATAAATGATAGGGCATGACATAAGAAATTTTTTGGATGGATGTGCAAGTGTGATGATGTGGTAGAATCAAAGGAAGCACCATAGGATTGTGCCACTTGGCACATCCTGTGGTGCCCTCTTCCCAGCAATTTCAAGTTGCACATTAGTTAAATAATGCGGGAAAGAAATTTTTTCCATGTGGTAACGTGGGACTTAGACATGGTGAGGTGGTGTTGCAGAGCAGTTCAGGCAAGGATCAACCAGATTGTGACATGTGTCATGATCTGATGGATGGCACTTCCCCGCAAAAACAAAGTGTGCACTAGATAAATAATGGGAGGAAATAGGCATGTGACATGTGTTAGCAAGGCCTAGGCTAGGTGTGATAGGGCATGCTTCATAAGAAGATGATGTGGCATGGGCTAGCCAATCAATGGCTGCCACGTGGTAGTTTGAGTGGCACCTAGTGGGCCCAGAGATGAGGGAAAAAATTTTGAATATAAAAAATAATGATTTTAAATTATTTCTTCAAAAAGTGATTTCCACTTTCAAAAATTTAAAATTCAAAAGGATTCTATTATAAAGTTTGATCTTTAGAATTGAATTGAATTTTTGAATTTTTAATCTTTCAAAGATGCAAACCTGGTTCTCTACCAAGGAGGGTATTTTTCAAACTGAGTTTCAGTGGGTTTCTAGAAAGCAAAGTATGCCTTATCATATACCGCCGAAATCGTGAGAATTTGAACTATCTGATTTTGAAGTCAAATTTTGCATAGAATGCCACTAGTTTTTGCTATCAGAGGTTTTCTTCTAGGTTCCTATCTTGCAACCAATTTCATGTATCAGAGTTTAGTTGTGATTTTTGGCAAAGTAATGACCTGAATATGGTTAAAAGATAGTAAAAATGCAATTGGGGTCGAATTGAATCAATTTCAAATCAATTAAAGTTTGATTCCTTCAACATTTCATGAAGATATCAGATATTTTGGCAAGTAAAGGGATTTCATCATTAGGCAGAGATATTTTCAAGTTTGTTACAAGAAATGATGAAAACAGAATCAGATCAAGATGGGAGGAAAGAAGAAAGAGGTTTTTCAGTTGCTAGAGATTGAATTTCAAGTGGACAGATGGCAGTTGCATAATAGATCTAGGAATTCATTTCTTACTACATCTTCCTTTCTTTCTTTCATTGTAGGGGTTGGAAATATTGGAAAGTTTTTCTTCGGAATGGAAACACTTGGCAGAATTGGCCTTAGCATTGATGAATTCTGAATGGAAGATCTCGAATGTGTTGGTTCTAGACCATGAAGCTTTGCTTTGGTTGTGATACCCCTTTCCCATCCCATCAGTTTCTCATTCTTGCCATTTTCTCTCTTGTATGAAAACATATGTTATTATATAGCCTAGTTTATTAGGTGATTTGTGAGTTAATTTCATGCATTTTCATTTATTATTTCAAGTAAATTAATGCAAATAACAACAAGAGTTTAGTTTCAGTTTATATCTTGTCTCCATTCTCAGTTGAGCTGTGATGTTTTATGATCTTTGAACAAAGAGACTAGGTCATTTTTGTAGTCCCTTAAGGTTGTACATTTTTTCATTGTTGCTGATGATTCAAGGAATTGTGTAAATACTTCAGAGATTCAACAGGGTTGCAGGTTTATTGAGAAGGGTATCAGGTAAGAATGAGATTTGAAATGAACATTGATGTCTATTAGCAAGGTTAATGGATAGATCATATATCTAAATATATGAATAAGTATCAGATATCAAAATGCATGAGGAAGATTCATCAATTTTCCCAATGGATCAGGCACTGATCAGATACAGGGTCATTAAGTTGCTGTCCATGCATGGTTTTCATCCGCTTTCCCCCACCCACATAAAATCAAAATCAAAATCATCTTTACATTTTATGTTGAAGGACCTAAATGTTTAACCCTCACTCAGCTTTTGAATATTCTAGATTTGCATTTAGCTACTGTAGATCTATGTCATTTCATGAGTTACTAGGATATATAAGGGTTTTATCTACTTTAATAGATTCATGGATATGTTTTTGCACTAGTACAGTATCAATTAAATCTCAGGTCCACCCGCCTAGGTTTAGTAGAGCCTGGAGTAGAAGAAGGGTCCAGCCTTATAGTTGGCCCTTTGTCTGAAATGATATGTTGATAATGGGAGTTAGCTGCCCCTAGATGTGTCATTCTCATAGGGATAATTGAAAACCCTCCAAACTTTTCAGACACCAACACTCAATACTGCTCATTCAAACTAGACTTAGCTTGTCCTAAATGCTTGGCCTTAACCCATTAAGATAACAAGTAACTTTCTCCTTATTAACTTTTGAATGGGCAGTTCTAATGAGAACTCAATAGAACTCTTTGGTGTACTTTTGAATAGATTTTCCCACTTGCTCTGTCCCTTGCATCTTCTTCAATAGGTCAAGCTCATAATTCATGGGAATTAATTGTCACTTTAGTTTCACTATCATCCAATCCCATCTGATGATTTTTTCCTTTCCCTTTCTATTTCGCTCCAACTAAAACTCTTTCCACCAGATCTTTACATGTCCCTTTAATTTTCCTTCACAAACTTGACCCTGTCTAGATCCTCAATATCTTCATACTCAAAGTACTCCTCTAGTTCATTTATCCAATTAATCATCTCCTTTGGGTTAAGATTTCTCAAAAATGTGGGAACCTCAAACACATAACAAAAACCAAGAAATAAAAAAAATGTGAGAAAAAAATATGGACTTATTATTTGTGCCACAAGTGTAGAATTATAGAATTCAAAAGTACAATATGCTAATCCACATGGGTGCCTTTGTTATAGTAATCTACAAGACTATGCTGGGGACTACCACCTAGAGTTGTCCTAGATAATGTTTGGGCCTTTCTTTAATAGAAAATTTTATCTCACCTTGGAAGGTTCTAGACAATGAAATTTAATACCTAGGGCTGACAAACCCTAACAATACATATAGAGTCGACCAAATACATCTGTGACAATTATTTTAGATATTTCAAGTAGCCCGACTTCAAAAGGCAATAAATCTCAAATTGTTGCTCCAATTGACTATTATAACCACTTTTTAGAAATTTCAACATCTGATCTACAAGCTAAAATTATGCAAGTGCCCTACTGTCAAGCTTTCAAACCTCATCCAGGCACTCTAAGGCTTCCAATGGTGAGGCTGATTTTTTTTTTTACAATTTTTTCCACCAAAAATCCATAATAACTTCTCTAATAATTAATTTGGAGCAATGCGATTTTTATGGTAGGCTTATAACTCTAAAATGAACCTTCTTGTAGAAAATGAGAACATTCTAAACTCATATGAAAAACTTTCTAAAAATAGCAAGTTCCCATAAATAGTAACCACCTTGTCTACTAGTCCTTATTAAAATTGAAAAGACTGAAAATAAAATATTCTTTTTGGGTGATACAAGATTTCTCTTACACTTAGGATGCTCATGCATCAAATACAAATATCATTTGGATAGTGGGTTCATTGGTCATAACCTTGAAGTTGTTTGGGTGGTGGATCTAGTTGTCTTCCACAACTTGTAACAGGGACTGATATATACTAATTTTTTTTATAGATTCTTAATAGGGCCCATCCCCTAACAAGGAATATTTATATTAATACATCATATTTTAGGTACCATCGCCACTGGGGTTTTCCCTCTAATCAAGAGTTTCCCTAGTTAATATATCTAGTGTTTGGTGTGTATGAGTATCTTATTGTGGTTTATCATTATATTTCTCATATGGTTAAAGTTTTATAATATTGATCATTGTGATATTAGTTGGATAACTAATTTAACCCTCCCCCTCCCCCCCTCAGTTATATTGGTGGGCTATATATTCTAACAATTGGTATTAGAGCATCAGATCCTTGAAGGATAAGCTTAATAACTTTGGGAGATTGGTGGCGAGTCATTTTAGTAAAGACAGTCCTAAGTCAGATAGAGGAAATTTTGAGACCTAGAAGATGGAGACTCTTGGTGAGATATCAAAATTTTATACAAAATTGAGCATTGAGTTTCCTAATTTAGAATCCTTTTGTTGCACATAAAAGGATAGAAGCACAAACAAATTCTTATCTGAAGAAGAAAAGAAGAGCAAGGAAGGTATTGACATGCTTATGAAAAGAGAGCCATAAGGTATGGAAATTTTTGTTTGTTGGATATGTAAAGAGTTTGGTCATTTTTCATCTAGATATCTTAAGAGAGTAATGAAATCTAGAAAGAGTTCACATTCTGATGAAGATGAAGAATTTAAAGCAACAATAGAAATATTCTTGAATGGTCATCATGTTAAAGATAATGAGCTCGAATTGGTTAAGGAAGATGAAGTAGTATAAGAGATATCTTTAGTAACTATTGTTGATCTAAAGGCTAACCATAAAAATGTAGAAGTTATCATTAAGACTAACAATGATTTGTAGAATGGGAATCAGATTGAAGTACATAGATCTAAGCCTAGAGTAGAAGAAAGAGTTGAGTTGACAACTTGTAGCAGAAGTATATCAAGGAAGATGAATGAACAAGGTGAAGTTGTGATAAATAAGGCCACATTTGTATGAAAATTTAATCACAACAAGAAGACATAGACTATGAAGAGACTTATGCCCCTATAGCTAGAATGGAAGCAATAAGAATGTTCTTGGCTTATGTAGCAATTAAGAAGTTCAAAGTATATAAGATGGATGTTAAATCAGCCTTCTTGAATGGAGAACTTGAAGAAGAGGTATCTATTGAGTAGCTTAAAGGATTCCCTCTAATAGTAGATGAAGATATGGTATGGATACTAAATAAAGCTCTATATGGTTTGGAGCAAGAAACTAGAACTTGGTATGCAAGGTTTGACAAATATTTGGAAAATTTTTGATTTGCTAAAGGTACAATAGATAGTAACTTGTATTTGAAATAAATTAAGAATGGTTTTTTGATAATAGTAATATTTGCTGATGACATCATATTTGGAGGTAATGATGAAGCAAGTGATAAGTTTATTGAAGAAATAAAGAATGAGTTTGAAATGAGCATGATAGGAGAAATGAAGTTTTTCCTAGGATTGCATATTGTGTAGGATGGTGATGGTATTTTCATTTTACTACCTAAGTACTTGAAATATTTGTTCAAAAGGTTTAGATTGGACAGTTGTAAGCATGTTGTTACACCTATGATAACTAGTCACAAGTTATCTAGAAAAGATGAGACACAGGTGAGCAAAAGAAGTATAGATCCATGATTGGAGGTTTGCAGTATCTGACTCATACCAGACCAGATATAGAAAATGCAATTGGGATTGTAGCTAGATTTCAAGCTAATCATAAGGAGTATCATTATACAGTAGTAAAGAGGATATTCAAATATTTGAAAGGAACATCTTACTATGGAATTTGGCATGATATATCAAGTGATTTCTCTCAATGTGCATATACTAATACAGATTGGGTAGGCGATATGGATGACAGAAAGAGCACTAGTGGAGGAGCACTTTTTCTTGGAGGACAATTCATTTCTTGGCTAAGCAACAAAAAAGATTGTATTTCTTAGAGTACAATTGAGGTAGAGTATGTTGTAGCAACAAATAATTGCATTCAAGTGATGTGGATGAAATAGATGCTGAAGGATATCAGGATTGAGTTTGTAGAATGTGTTATCATTTAATGTGATAGCACAAGTATAGAAAGTATTTTTAAGAATCATGTATTGCATTCTAAGAACAATAATATATCTATTATGTATCGTGTGTTGAGAGAGAAAGCATCATAAAAAGAGATTAGGTTAGAGTATGTGAGTACCAAAGATCAAATTGTAGATATCTTTACAAAGAATTTATCTTAAGATACATTTGAGTACTTGAGAGGTATGCTTGGGGTTATGCCTTTGTCTACTTTTGAGTAGATGATGAGGTAAGTGCATCAATCCAGTGGTACATAGCACTATTGTTAGACTAGACTAAATGTTGATGCTTCCCATATGGGGGATTATATGTCATGAAATGAGTCATCGAGATCTCTTGGTACTTGGTCTTGAACAATGTCTTTAGACACTTGAACTAGTTGAATAATTGGAGTAGTAAATTGACATAATGAGGACTTTTTCATTGATTTCAATGGGGGAGAGAATATGCATGAAAAACATCTCCTTAATATATATAGGGAGATATGTACATGAATGGGGGAGAGATAGTTATTAGGAAGATCTAGATAGATTCATGTAAAGAAGAAGGAATATCTCTATGGGGGAGATATGTATTATGAGTTGGTTACTATAAAAAAACTATTTTAGATCCTAAAGAAGAAGAAGAACAAAGCAGTGTTCCAGAGGATTTTAGATTTGATTAATGAAGAGGATTTGAGAAGATGAGTATAGCAGCAACAACAACAGAGTATTGTTTTGATATTCCTAGAACTTAGATGTTTTTCATCTATGTTGCCATCAATGCCAAAGGGGGAGGTTGTTAGCATGGATGCTAATGATACTACATTGTGGGAGTACCCTAGGAATTGGAGAGTATTGTAGTGTTGCATTCATGAATGTGTTTTTCATTGATGTCAACATAGCAGTAAGTCTGTGAAGACTGATAGTATAGTAGAGAGAGATCTTAGTTGTATAGACAAGGTTTTTCTTGTCTAGTGATGCATGGTCATGAACATGTTCACTATAGTGTCCTGATGACATGACTAATTACACAATATGTATGTCAAAGATGTATGAAAGTTGTACTTGATTTACTAAGAGTAGTATAGAAACAAAGTACTTCGAAAATGATTTTTGATGTTTGTATTATATCTTTCATCTCTGATGTAATAAGAAGATGTGTGGTTAGATAGTGATAGAGGACAGTCAGATGATGACATCAGTAGATGCGCAAACCATAGTATCGCACATGTGAAGTTTTGTATAGATTATGAGTGGACAATGCTATTATAATTGTATTTAATTAATTATCTTATTATAATTAACTGGGAAATCCTCAAGGCCAACTCAAGGAATTATTTTGAAGATATGGTATAAAGGAAAGATGTTTTCTTTGTTTGTAATATGATTATGCATGTTGTGATCATTGTATGAAGTACAAAGTGTAAAAAGGAGTAGATTCTTTACTAAATGCATGTAAGCAATACAAGGGATTATTTGATGTGAATTTTGTGATCTGGATACAAGATTTGAAGTAGCAAAAGTCTCGTTGGTAACACAAAGAAAGACTAAGGAATTACTATTCTTTTCTATTATTCTGCAAGGAATAATACAAAGATCATTTGGACAATGAGTTCATTGGTCTTAACATTGAAGCTATTTAGGCAGTGGGTCTAGCTATCTTCCACAACTCCTAATAGGGTTGGAATCTCCTAACAAGGATTTAAAGTCTCCTTATAGGAATTGATATGTACTAGATGTTGTTATACACTCCTAATAGGGTCTATCCTCTAACAAGGAATATTTATATTAGTAGATCATCTTGTTAGTACCATCCCCACGAGGGTTTTCCCTCTGATCAAATATTTCCCTAATTATTATATCTAGTGTTATTGTGTATGAGTATCTTGTTGTGGTTTATGATTATATTTCTCATATGGTTAAAGTTTAATAAGGTTGATAATTGTGATATTAGTTGGATAACCAATTCACCCCCCCCTCAATTATATTGGTGGACTATATATTTTAATGAAAGCACTCATGAGCATCATTAATCCTAGAGATCTTTAAGAACTATGACATAGGAGGATGGTCCATATTCATCACAAAGAACTTAAATTTCTTTGTAAGATAGTGACAAGTTTTCTAGAGGTAAGCACATAGCATTATGATGTATGTAAGGGATGTGTGCTAGGGAAGTTTGTGAAAACATCTTTTCCAAGGAGTGACACTAGATTTATTGGTGTTCTTGATCTAGTATATTTATATGTATGTGGATCAATGTAGATGAAATCGCTTAGAGGATAGGAGTACTATACTACTTTTATTGATGATTTCTCTAGGAAGACTTGAATATACTTTTTGAAGACCAAGGATTCAAGGTTTTTAGTCACTTCCAAGAATTCAAGGCTCTTGTGGAAAAATCAACAAGAAGGAAGATAATGATTCTTCAATCAAAAATTGGAGGTGAGTACAAAGGAAATTTCTTCTAAGAGTTCTATAGTAAAAAAGGAATCAAGAGAGAGTGCATTGAGCCTTACAACCATAGTAGAATGCAGTAGCTAAGAGGAACAACAATTCTATATTAGAGGCATTATCCCCAGGCTATGTTGTATGACTAGGACATGCCCTATTACTTATTAAAAGAGGCATGTATTAGAATAGTTTATATTCAGAATAGGGTTCTACACAAGGTACTAGGGAAGATAACACAAGAGGTATCTTTCATAGGGAAGAAGCTAGATGTTGGTCACTTTAGAACATTTAGAATTTTGGTATATTGTCATATTCCAAATGATACATGTAAAAAATTTGATCATAGTGCAAAGAGAGGGTACTTTTTTGGGTACTGTGAAACCTCAAAGGCATACAAGGTTTCTATTCTAGGGACCAAAGGAATTATTTCCAAACATGCTATCAATTTCATGGAGAACAAAGTATACAGAAGGTGTGGAGGTTTTCCAGCAAATGATTAGAGTGAGAAACTAGAAAAAGCTGCAAGGTCAAGTCAAGGGATATAAAGCTCAAGTATAGTTATTGATACTAGTGTAGGCTTGGGTGGTGAGGATTCATAAAGTATGGAGCAATGAGTGCAAGAGGAAATGCATGAAGAAGACATAGAGGTTGACATATCATCCTTTATAGTTGGTAGCAAGAACTGTGAGGTTCAAGATACATAAAGGGATACTTAGGAGGTTGTGGGAGCTTCTAGGAAGAGTACTAGACAATGGAGACAATCAACCAAGTTTAATCACTATGTGATACTAGTTAGTCAATTGGTAAAAGGTGAGCCTTCTAGCTATCATGAAGTTGTAGAGCATTAGGTATGACAAGATACTATGGTTGAGGAATATTCCTCAATAATGCAAAATGATGTAGGAGGTAGTGCCTAGACCAATAATAGGGTTGTAGTTGGATCATATTGGATCTATAAGATAAAGTACAATTCTAATGGTAGCATCGAAAAAATACAAGGCAAGGTTCATGGAAAAGTGGTTCTCTCAAAAGGAGGGAATAAACTATAAGGAGACATCTAATCTAGTGGCTAGGTATACTTCTATATGAGCTATGATCTCATTTTTAACATGAGTGGGATTGCAGATCCATCAAATGGATGTCAAGACAACATTCCTTAATGGTGAATTGAGGGAAGAAGTATACATGGAGAAACCATAAGGCATTTTAGTACATAATAAAGAGACCCATATGCATAGATTGAAGAGAGCCTTTTATGGAATAAAACGATCTCCCAAAGTGTGGTATGAGTGCATTGATACATAATTCCTACTACTTGGTGGCTAGGGGTAAGGGTCTCATTCTGGTTTTATATGTGGAAAAATTGTTTCTTACAAGATCACTAGGGCTCATAGAGGATTGCAAGAGGGACCATATAGAAGAGTTTGAGATAAAGGATTTTTGACTTATGCATTAATTTCTAGGCATAGAGGCATGGTAGATAGTTGGAGAGAATTTCCTTTGTCAAGGGAAATATTCCATTGAAATCTTGAAGAGATTTGGGATAGAGGATTGCAAAGTCATGTTTACACCTATGATCATGAATTGGAGGAGGGTAGATACATCCAAGGAGAAGGATTTAGATCCCACATTTTGTAGGTATATGATCAGTTTGTTTATGTATTTGGTCAACACCAGATCATATATAACATTTACAGTTAACTCTCTTAGTTCATGGTTGAACCAAAGAGAATGCATTGGATAGGGGCTAAGCATGTGTTGAATCACTTATGTGCTATAATTGAGTATGGAATCATATATGTTAATGGAGAAAATATTAGATTGATATATACTTGGAATGTTGACACATAGTGAGAAGCAAGTAAAATTGACAAAAAAATGCTTCAAGGTGTTGTTTCAGTTTAGGATCAAGAGTTGTTTCTTGGTTCAATAGGAAGAAGAAGCTCATGGCTCAGAGTTAAGAAAAAGTAGTATACATAGCATCTAGAATGGATGCATGTGAAGCTATATGGCTTCAAAAGTTGTGAGTAGCCTTGTTTGGTCAAAGAGTTGTGACTAATGTGATACACTTCGACAAATAGAGTTGCATCAAGTTATATGAGAATATGGTATTTCATAATAGGTTTAAACATATATACATTAGATATCACTTCATAAGAGATTCTATACAATGATAGATTGTTTAGCTACAATACATACCTATAAAGGAGTAGGTAGAAGACCTTCTAACTAAGGCATTATGGAAAGAAAAATTAATCTTCTTCATAGATAAGTTGAGTGTCATGCAGAACAACTTCCTCGCTAAGAGGAAGTGTTAGTTTATTAGTTTGCAAAACTGTTCATCCACATGTAATTGTTTAGTAAATAATTGTTTTACTAACTAATGAGTTAGAGTAGGGATAATTATTTGTTAAATAATTGACTACATTTCTAGAAGCAACTAGAAACCAAATTTTTTATTTGTTTTTGGGTTGTTTTGATCTTAGTTGTCGATTGAGAATCAATCTCAATTTTTTATTTTACAACAAGAGTAGTATAAAATAGGTTTTGTGGTGTATTTGGAGAACAAAAGTTGGAGAAGCATTTGCACTATTAGCAAATGAATTTGCAGATAAAAAATAGTCTTGCAGTGTTAGCAAGGGTGCACTAATAGCATTGGAGATAGAATTGGGGGCATATCAGCAAGAGAAATTAGGAGGTTTTTGAAGTTCTACCAGTAAGAGGCATACAACTATGTATCTCTTGATTTTTTGAAGTTCAATATAATTATTTATCTATAGAACTGATTTTCCTTTAGGGGTTTTTCTAGGGACAATTTTTTTGAAAATATTGTGTCATTGTGTTGCTTATTTTTTTCCATATTTTTTAGTGGTGAAGTAGTAATTGTGTTATTCTTTGATATGAATTTATTTTTAGTGGTTAAATAGTCATTTAGATAGATGATTAATAACAACTACAATAGTAATTCTCACAGTGACAATAGGATTTTTAGAGACCTGTCTCCCCCCCTCCATGCAAAATAAATAAATATGAGGTATGAATGCTAATTCCTTTGATAATGAGAAATCTTTCCCTACTCTTCAATGGATTAGAATTAAACATCAACAAGGTATAACTCAAAAAATCAATATTAACTAGATGAGAAAAACCTAGTGGATTCCTCTTGAAAAGGGTTGGGTTGAATGTGAGGTTGATGGATAGACTAAAGAGAACTGAAGGGTTTTAGTTGAGGGTGGACTGCTCAGAGATTTGAAAGGGATTTTATTGAATGATTTAACAAGAATTTTCAATGGTCTTAAATCAAATAGCTAAGGCTATGTCTGCTATCTTCAAGATTTAATTGGGTCTCTCACCTTAGTTTTATCTAAGTGTTCTTGTTATTGTTCGCCAAAAATCAAGGCCACTCTAGTATGATTTTCTTTAAGTTGCATATAAAATTTAATTACTAAACTTATTTGTGGCTTTCCACTACTTCTAGGGTTACCATTTCTTCAATTGATGAATCATATTATTTCTATTTACAAAAGTTTAGGAAACTCTTTTTCATTTTCTTAAAGAAATTGATGCTCTCACACCATTTTATTTGAAGTGGTAATTTGTAGACTTATAAGTGGAGTCTTTTTCAATGGGATTTTGAGATTTTGTGTGTCATACAAGAAAGGATAGGGTCTGGATCTTAAATTTTCTATTTGGAATGCATCCAAATCATATTTGTGCCCCAATTCTCATGGATAAGTATTTAGTAGTTTTGTAAGAATTTGGATGAAAAATTCATATAAAACTATTGGTAGGAGTAATAAATGTGAAATGTGAGGGGATGGTATAGAATCTAATGTATAAGCTGAAATAGTGAAGCACCAATTCAAATGAAATTTGTGTTTTGCATGTTTAGAAATATATGATTTTTTTGTGAGAAGATTAACATGATCAATATTTTTATTGGTTGAGTGGGTCAATCAAATATAAAGAAGCATCCTATCCTACAGTTGAATAAAATGTTCTTACAAGAACCTAAAAAAAGAAATGCCTGTTGAGGGACATTAAATACAAAACAGTGGCATAACAAATAAAAATAATAATAATGAAAGGATTTTTTTTGAAAAGGTTCATATTGAAAGGATGTAGGTGAACCTTATTTAATGTTCTATAAATATGTATTTATGTTGTATCTTCAAACTTTTGAAATGATCACACCACACAATGGGTGTCTCAATTGAAGTCAAATCTATTGTTCTACAAATGTTCCATGGGATTGTCTACGACAAAACCTCTTCCAAAATTTTCCTTCTTCCACAAAAAATCCTTTGCTTTTATACATAGTTATGGGACTTAGACTCGCCTCTAACTTAGAAAATCAAAATCTGACTCAAACTCTGACTTGGTGTTTGGACTCAGCAAGGACTTAGAAAATTGAAAAACCCATGAAATTCAATTTTTTTAAACAATTTTAAGATTGTTTCATGCATCTTTCAGTCAATTAACATCAAATACACAACAATTGACATAAATAGAAGCTATTTAATACACATACACAATTTTGCATAGATCACATGATTATAAAAGCAAATTTCTGAAGGAAAAAAATTGAATAACACAATATAAAGTTATAAACAATAAAGTATAAACTTAATGTAATAAACATAGTGTCACTCTAGTGTTAAAGACTCAAATTTCTACAATATTCATGGATTATGAAATCGATGGTATCAAAAGTTCAAAACATATATCAAAATAACAACTAGAAGACTAAGGCTCATAGTAACTTATGTCCTCCTCTGAGTGCGCCTAAGATAAGTCATGGAAGACTACAGAGCCATCCTCTCTCCCTACATTTGAGGCTAACCCTAAACCTCAACCTCATCCTCATCCTCATCCTCATCATTATCCTCATCCTCACCCACATAATCCTCATCATCAGACTTGGACCCATCACTCCTAGCCTCAGGCTCCCGTACTCTATCTCCTTGTGCTCTAGCCTCCTCGACTGCCATCACTAGTGCCCCAAACTTTCGATCCACCTAATCTACCCACTCCACATCTTCTTCACTAAAGATAGGATAATCTATCTTTGTGTTCCACTTTGCATGAGGATCAATATTCTCTAATACAATCGACGATGCATCGGTGCCAAGGATCTGTCTATGGTGAAGGTGAAGGCTGTAGTGAACAAAGACAAGATCATTCAATTTTTTCACTACCAACATGCTGTGCTTCTTCAAGTGAATGTGCTCAAATAGATTCCAATCACATTCACATCCTAATGCACTAGATGGCTGGCTCAAGATGTGAATCACAATCCTCTGTAAATTTGGCACCCTTGTGCCAAACATCTCCCACCATGCATCTGAAATAAGAAAATTTTGAATTTATCAAATTAAAATGGTAATAGAATTATAAATTAGGATGTAGAATCAAATATTTTTACTAGGTATCAATTTTATCCTATTTTTCTTACACAACTCTTGTGCAAATAAGCCCACTTGAGCTTTCTTAAACAACTCAATCTCATATACTAAAATTTTTCCAACTATTGAATCAAGTGACATTCTCTCTACAACATTGTAGAGGCTACTCCACACCTCATCATCAGCCTTAAAATGTGGGCCAAATTGGTATGCTATATTAAGGAAGTAGGCTGATGCATGTATAGGCCTATGAAGTAGATTGTGTCAACGTCTATCAATATCATCCCATATAGGCCCATACCTATCTTGATTCCTTGCAAAAAAAGAGTGAATGGCCTCCTTCATCCTATCCATGCCCTCATAAATGCAACCCATTGAGGACTTCTCTCCATCAGCAATTCATAGGAGAACAACAAGCAACTTTACAAACTACAATCATTATGAAAGTTGGAAGAGAAATAATTAGCTTTAAGTTTTTTCTTTAAAAAATAAACAATAATTTATAACATAATTTCATAAAAAAAATAAAGTTGAAATGAGGACAAAAAAGAAAATTACCGTCACAATATCAGCAATCAGTGTCCAAAAAGAAGCCTCATCAAAAACATGATTAGATGCATCAATCCTTGCAATGGTCTTTGCATATGATGATGCAATCAACTCCAAAATAACAAATATGAATCTCAAACCTCCCTTTGAATCAAGCAAAGATTTCAATGTGAGAAAATTGGTTGCAAATCTAGTGACCCCTAGATGAGACAACTCCTTTTTCTCATTGTGTTTCCTCATTAGGTTGAGGACCCATGTATGATTATATATGAATTTTCATACACTCCTTCCTTTCTCTATAATTTTTTTTATCCAAAGGAATTTACCAAGATCCTCTAACATGAGGTCAATGTAGTGAGTAGCACATGGGGTCCAAAATATGTGAGTGTGTCTCTCCATAAGAAGCTTTCCTATAGCAACATAATTTTTTTCTTTATTTGTAACTATTTGCAACACATTCTCCTCACCCATGTCCTTTATCGCTCATCCATTACCTCACATAGATATTGAACATTCTTTATTTTTCTCGAGGCATCAATTGATTTGAAAACAACTATGGAACTTGGCAAAAAAGAAACAAATTAGTATAATGATTAATGATAAATCATAATTTATAAATTCATAATTTATAAACTTAATTACTTAAGTACAAGTTCTACTTCTAAATTTTTAATGTCTAAGACTCTAAGTACAATTATGGTTTACTTGATGAGGAGACAAGAAAGTTGAGGAGTATTCTACTCTTATCAATCCAACCATTAGCCATGATGGTGCAACCCTTCGTCTTCCACACCTCATCCTACTCCTTGATTGCACCTTCTACATCAACCACCCTTTGGTTCAAAATAGGGCCTCCTAGCTCGTCAACACTAGGGGCTTTGAACCCCAAACCACAAACAACAATAGCATCAATTCCAATTTACCAATAAGGGGACCTAAAAAAAATAAAATAAAATTTAAAGTCAAACAAATTAGTATATTATAAATAAATATGAAAATAAAATACAAATTAAAATGAACAAAATAAGCATATTATTGTCTCTTCAAAGTTGAAAGTTGAAACTTTGAAAGCAAGAGAAGACATAAATTTAAATTTAAATAAATAAGTACCTTGCTGCATTTAATAAAATGTTGTTGTAGATGAAGAAGTCTCCAATTGCCAATTTTGCATAATCATGCTTTTTCTTGTTCCAACCCATGCTCTCAAGTGATGGTTGTGCACATGGAGCCACGTGTGGAACAAACATGGAATCAAGTGTTGATCTTTGCTTATAAATTTGAGGCTCAATGGTCACACTCATAGAAGTAGTGGCATCCATAGGTGGAGTAGGGGATAATGGAGAGAAAAAACTGGAAGATCCGTGATGGGCTAGTTGTGCCATTTCTTCTTGTTGCTTCTTTTTCAATTCTTTTTTCTCCATTTTTTCCTGTAGAAGATTTTGCATGTCTTGCATAACATCTTGGGGTACATCTTTTCATTTTTTAGCATCACATCTATGTATATGTGTTAGGTGATACTTCAATCTATTTATTCCTCCCCTATTATATACTCCATTGCAATGCCAACATGTAACAACTCTCTTTTTGTGCCACGGGATGGCATGTTTCCAAGGCATATCCCTTACTATTGCACTTGGGTCTACATTAGGGTTAAATACAGGCATAGTTCCACTTCCCTCACCTTGAGGCATTATGTCAAATTTTAATGTGTTTGCTACTAGCCTACTGCAGTATGAATATATTATAAATAGGAAAAAAAAAATTAGCATCAAATCGGATTTTTAAACTTTAGGGCCTCCTTACTTTGTCATCAACATAAATTAGAATAAATCTAGATTCTAAATAGTGGATAGCAGAAGTAGAGACCAAATAAATGTAAACAAAATGAGAAGTAAAAAATATGAATGTGAAAGTTTAAAATATATTACAAAACAACACAAAGAAATGCAACTTGTTTCTTACCTCTTCAAATTTGCACAAAGTCAAACAATGGAAATGCAAGTTTGTAAAAGCCTCCTCCAAATGCTCCTTTAATCTTCTCTCAATGCTTAAGTGCAAGCTACAAAGTTGCACAAACCATCAGCAATCGATACAAGAGAGTTAACCGATTTTTTGATTTCTCTCTCAAAACCCCAATATTCTTCTCTAACTCTTTCCTCTCTCTTGTGAGCATAAGAAAATGGTGGAATGACCTTTTTAGGTTAATTAGATGTTATAACAACCAAAAAATGCAACTTAAAATAATGATTTTTTAATTTTTTTTTCACTTTTCATGTGTTGGCCACTGGTGAGAATCCTGGGCTCAGGATTCGGTGAGTCTGGCGAGTCCTTGGACTTAGTGAGTTTGAATGGACTCTACCAGGACTTGGTTGAGTCCGAGTCTAGAGGCAAATTGCATCGAAAATAGCTTAGACTTGCAAAGTCCTAGTCAAACTCATCAAGTCTCATCACACTACTTTTATATATTTTTCCATGTTTTTCTAATGGGACATTTAATGCTTCATCCTTTTTATTATTAAGCATTTTTTTTCAATAAAAAAATTTGATATTTCTTCTCGTGGATTGTCTTTTTTTTTTGTGATATTAATGTTAGGATTTAATTATCTTATTTTCTTCTTTCGAGCTAACAAAAAACATAGATATTCTCAAAAGTTTGACATTATTTTGTTAAATTCAATGAACTGGTATGTATACAGCCACTCATAAACATCGTATACTAAAGAAAATTTAAGCTTATAGAAAATATGCCACATTTGACTATTTAAACTTTTAGCTTGGGAATAAAGTCGTAGTGTGTGATGTTTAAGTGTCCATATCTATATTTATGATTTATGTAAAATGAAACATTTGCCAAATAGCTTGTCTCTGAATATCTCCCTTCTCATTCTACCCCCTCCATTTATTCTAATGGCTTGCTATGATTGCAAAATATGCAATTGATATGTATAAAGAAAATCTGTAAAACCTTTATTTACTTTCTTTTTGTTTGAATGAAAATAATAGCTCTAGGATAGTGCACACCAAATATCACAACAATTATCTTGATAGACATAAATGCAAATTGTGGAATCATAGACTATGTGCATACACATATTTTCAGCTTTCTTTGTCCTTTTTTTCAATCATATTATTGAGTTCAATATTATATTAGAGTTGATTAGTGATTCTTATTTTTTTTTTTTTTTTTTTTTAATCATATTCCATAAAGGAAATTTTAGTTGATGCAATTTACTAATATTAAATTGAATTGAATGTTTATGTTATGTTTAGACTCCTTTAAGGAGCAAATGTGTGTTCTTTAATTGAATGTCTAAAAAATGGATTTAGCCCAATTATGTTTAATTGTAGTATCTGACCATTTTGAATAATATGTTACTTATATAAAAAAAATGTTACATCTCCCAATGAAACATATAATAACAAAAAAACCATAATCTTTTTTGCTATGGAAGCAACAATAAAGTTTGGAAATACAAACTCATACAACTCATGCAAACTACTAAAAAAAGTCTCACGAAATGGATAAATAGAAATACGAAATATGAATCTTAAACACAATGGTAAAATTTGTATGAGACTACATCATTATGAACATATGAATCTTGTCTTTAGTCCACTTGCAAACCTTCAAGCATCATGTTGTTGAGCCCCCTCCTTCACAAGTTTGACAATGTCCAAAGAACAAGAAACCAATTAGAAAAATAAGAAAAGGGATGAATTAGAAAATGGTACTTCTAGAGATGAATATTTACAACTTACAACCAAGTGAATAAATTAGAAATGGTACTTCTAGAGAAGAAAAAATTAAAACTTATGAAAAATGAGGCATAATTATATGCATCTTAAAATATTTAATTCTTGGATAATATGTTACATATCCAAAATGAGACATATAATAACAAAAAAAAAAACATCATGTTTGTTTTTATGGAAGCCAAAATAAAAATTGGAAATACAAACTCACATAACTCACATAAAGTACAAATAAGACTCTAACAAAATGCATAAATAAAACTATTAATATGTATATTAAACACTATTAATCTCTCTATAGGATTGCATCATAGTGAGCCTCTAACTCTTCTCCTTGATCTAATTGCAAACCTTCAAACATCACACTCTTGAGCCTCCTCTTTCACAAGTTTGTTAGCCTCTAAAGAACAATAAACCAATTAGAAAACTAATAACTGAATAAATTAGAGAAATGTAAATCTAGATTAAAAATAATTAATATTGAAACCCACAACCAAGAGGGATGATTCATTATCTAAAATATAACTCTTAATTCACTTGTCCTCACATCCTGAATCTCTCAATACAACATGCCAAGTTTGTGCATGTTGGTAAAAGTTTCCAAATGTCACTTAAATTTCCAAAATGTACATTCAAATTTTTTACACCATTATGATTCTCCAAAACATTTCAAATGTTATTTACTAAATTAAAAATAAATATAATGAAATCATGAAGGATAATTTTGTCATTTTATCACTAAGGCCCTCATTTACTATTTATGGGCAATAGAAGTTATTATAAATAGTAGTTGGATTATTTTTGCAAAGGGGACAAGAAATTGAGATAATGAGGATCTAAGAAAGTTATTTTTAAAAAAAAGTTTGTTTATTTTGAAAAGATTTGACAAAAGACAAGTTCATGTTTGATTCACAAAATTGTATGGTATGAAAAATGAACCACTATGATAGATGATCAAATACTTTGATGTTTCAAATTTCTACACTCTACTAACATGAGACATCAAGGAAATATGAACTTCAATTTTATAACTTCTCTTTATCTAAATACTTGTTTTAACCATGTAAAAAGAAATCAAAATTTTCAAGAACTTAGAAATTCAAACAACAAAATAGAGAAGTCTCTTGGACAACTCAATAAGCTCTTTTCTTAGAGTAAATTTATACATGGAGGACATTAGTGTAGCATGTTAGGGTCTTATATGAATAGAAAATTAAGATACCATATAGAAAACATTAAACAATTTGTGCCATGTTCTAAATGTAGACAAATGCATAGTATGATTATACAATGATTATTAATAACAATAATGAAGTTAATGAATAGATAAAAAATTTACAATGAGAAATGAATGTCTATAATCACTAGAAATATCCAACATTCTTAGGCTCCTCCTAAGTAATTTTTTCCATATGCCTATGTGTAGAGACCAAATAAATATATTGGACAATTATGTGGGGATTTTCCTTACTCAAACTCCTACATTAGTGTTATAGTAATAAACACATGTGCATGCGCCCCCCCCCCCCCCCCCCCCCCCCCCCCAGCCCCAACCCCTCCCCTCTGAAACACACACACACACACACACAAAGAGTTATTGTTTAGGGAGAAGGGAGAGAACAAGTTATGCCAATTATTATCAAACATTAGTTACCATTAATTAATTCTATTGTAGTCACAACCAATCTCATGTTCAAATCATTAGAATAAATACAAAACATTACTTTATTATAAGTATAGCTAAACAAATAGTAAACTCAATCACATGTAAATACATAAGAACATTATATGTACATGGAAACCAAAAACAAAAATGATAATCACTACTTAGATCTACTACCAAGACATAACTAAAATGATATAGATATAATAAAATGAATTAGGAACCAATGTACAAGATACACCAATATCCAATTTTTATGTGTAGGAACCAACCTATAAGAGGGACCACTACTCATGCTCACTAAGATTTGAATAACTATTCAAGATATAAGACATCAATATGAAATAAGTATATTCAATGTAGAAATCTTAAATGATTATAGAGTTTTCATCTAATATGTAAGAGGTTTATTCATGTAGTACATATAATCTTCAGTGACTATTGAGTCAAAAATCACATCTTCCACTCATATACTTGACACATCACTCACTCGTCTTTTGGATTTTGATACAAACTTTTTCATTTGTTAATGAACCTAGATCAAATATATGTGTGTTACAATTCTAATTACATCATATGTCATCTTAAAAAAGATTGATACATCTGCAAGCTAGCCACAAGAAAAATCCTTAATTAAACATGTTAAACATTTAGGTCCAATATGGCACATGTCACTTTAGAAGAAGAAACATGTTATTCATTACCCTAAGTATACTTAACCATTCTATTGGAAATATTCAAGATATAACAAGTTACTAAGAGGGGAGGGGTGAATCAGTAACTTTACAATTTTTAAGTTAATTCAGCATAAACTGGAAAATCATTCATTCACCTAATCTGATGCATGCAAGAGATAAATAAATATTCATAACACATATGCATAGAGATTTTGGTGACCCAGAAACCTTCCAAAATAGAAAGTAAAATTGGGGTGGGGATGAAACCCACAAAGCTTCTTTTCTACAGTAGGAAGTTAGCTGGTTAAGGCATACAATGATCACTTCTGGTGATCTTCCCTGTTAGGAGCAAAGAGGATTGCCAGATCCACCTTGTTAAAGGATTTAAAACATACTTTACAAGTATGCACTTTGTTAGGATATTTATACAAAGACTGTTAAGTCTACCTTGTTAAAGGGTTTTAGATGATTCACCTGTTAGGATGAACCAATCAGATCTGCATATACCTTGATTAGATCCTTTGCAATAATCACCTCTTGTGATTGATGAAATCTTTACTGCACCTTGTGAACCTTGCTAATATACTGCTCTACTATTGAATTTGCATCTGTCTCTTGTATCACAATATATTCATACATGCCTCATATATATTACAACAATTACAACTCTCTATTATATACCATTTCAGTAATTATAGATGCAAGGTTGGCTAAACACAAGTAAACAAAATATAACTAAGTCGGCCAAATAGTAAAATAAACTCAAGTTCTTCAAACAGACTTGATGACCTTCTGATACACGGCATCCACTATGTTACATGGCATCGTCATGCACTCGGTAGAGGTAGGGGCTTGGTTCATACTAGTCATACGACGTTGCCTGGAACTCGGTAACCATTTGGTGACTCAGTAGATATAGTGTCACTCGGTAAAAACTAATTTCTTTGTTAACCGACTGAGCTCGGTTAACACTGAGTCCTTTTTCACTCGGTCAATACTGAGTCCATCTTTACTCGGTTAACACTAAGTACATCTTTACTCGGTTAACACTGTGTCCATCTTTACTTGGTTAACATTGCTTCTATCTTTACTCGGTTAACATTGCGTCCATCTTTACTCGATTAACACTGCTTCTATCTTTACTTGGTTAACACTCCACTTGGTTAACACTAAGTGTAACTTTACTCAGTTTGAACTGTGTCTTCGACGCTCGATTTAAACTATGTCTTTGACGCTCGATTTGAACTGTGTAATGAGTGTTGTCACTAATGGCAAATACCTTTATGCCAACAATCTCCCCCTTTGGCATTAGTGACAAAAACAATTATGAATCAAAGTTTATGTGCAAAATAAAAATGACATACAGTTCAAAATTGATCTTTTTGCAAATCTTGCAACACATATCCTTTTATTTACATATATCTCCCCCATACAATATGTACAATATTTATAAGTCAATACATATATCTTTTGCACAGTTAGCTCTTGAAGTCTATCTCCTCCTTTTTGACAATAATGCCAAAAAATATATATTTACACAAAGATTCCAAAATGAGAAATAAATTTTGAATGTACCTTGAGAATAAGAGCCAAAGTCTTATCCCAGTTTTCTTGCAAAATTTTGCTGGTGGAGAGTGCAATTTGAACTTCTGCAGAGAGTTCAATCATGTGATCTGCAATAGAGAAGTTGTTGTCATGGATCAATATTTTAGAATGAGCAATATGCTTTTTCATTGTGTCCATGACAGGAAGGATCATATTCTAGATGTCAATCAGAGTAGACCTGATCCTTGCTTCCTCTCTTAGCAATTCAGCCTATTTCTCTGACAAGAACCTTATTCTTAGATGATGTGATGAACTTGCACTATGGTCAGATTGTAGCATTTGGGCACTGACCTTCATATCCGCATCAATTTTATTCAACTTTTCTCTTATTTCCTTAGTAAACTCAGTAACATCACAAAGTTTTCCAAAAAGTGAAGTTACATTATTAAAAGAATGTTCAAAATTACTCAAAATTGTAGACAATTCTACCTGTTTTACTACAATATGCTGAGCAATGTGCTCAAGCACCTTATTATCAAATTTCTTCTCTGCCTTTTCAATCAATTTCTCTTGGCCGGAGCTGTCCTCATTAAATTTATATACAGGCTCTTCTAACTGAATCAAAATGTGTTGAGTAGAATATACTTCAACACCTATAGCATCTGTTATGATATTCTTAGAATTCTCAATAATGTTATATTCCTGGTCTCTCTCATGCCTCGGCTGTTTTTGCCTAGCTTTCTGCTCTAATAGCTGACTAAGCATTCTCATTTCATTAACTGATGCAGTATCTAGATCTATCTTAGGAATGACAATGTCCTTATCTAGATCTATTTCTTCATCCACTACCTTACTGGAAAACATGTATCTCTTTGGTTTTTCTGTAGTGACTGCACCTTTGCCCTTTGAAATTGAAACAATAGTGGATGATGCTAGACTAGCTGACAAAACTGGAATAGGACTAAGTAGAGGAAGATTGAGAGAAGTGCTAATAGTATCAAAAATTGGTGTTGCTCCCAAAATTACTATATAGGATGGAGTGGGAGAACTAACAGTTGCCAAAATTAGAGCAGGAGAAGTCAAAATTGTAGTACCTGTAGGTACACTTACTATACACTCTGTAGTAGAAGTTGATATACTTGAAAAACTTACTGTTGTGACTGAGGATGATTCGGTCAAAGAAGGTGGCTGCAGCTCAGTTAATGAAGTGGTAGACACTTGCATAGATGGTACCCGGAGCTAAGAGGAGACAAGTGAAGATTGATCAATTGATGAGGCTGTTGAGCTCACAATCTCACCAGTAGAAGCTATCTCCACAGTTGATGTACCTATTTTAGGTGGAGAGTGAGGAAGAGATGCAATGACTTCGGCTGCAATTACTAGTGGATCTTCTTCCTCCTTAGCTTGTTCTGCTTCTTTCTTCATTTCTCTTTCAGCTTCTTCCTCAACTTCTAACATTATTTATTGCAGGTCTTCTAGAATGTCTTCAATGTCATCACCATCATCATCATCATCAATATCATCACTATTGTCACTGTCCTTGATTTCAACAGTATCATCACTAGGTTTGTGTAGATGATAGATATTTTTCCACATGTTTGTTGCATCATTTACTACATGCTCAATGTATTTGACAAGTATCAAACAAGTGTGGAATCTAATCATCATGTTACCTTCGTGGTCTTTCAGTGATTTCTTCACTTCAGCAGCAATGAGACTCGGCAGGAGATTCCTCAGGGTCTGCTCATAAATGTCTTTGACAGTCTTGGTTGCAGCTTCCCATCTTGGTTGCAACCTCTCCAATAGCTCTTTGGAGATCTAAGAGGCTATCTAGTCTGGGGAGTATTTCCATTTACCCATTTTGTTTAGTACTAGTTCCTCAATCTACATTTTCTCCTGTTTTGTTTTGGTTTCAAACTTTAATGCTTTGAAGTTTGTGAAGCTAGCTCTTGCATCTAATTGCTTCTGTCTTGCCTCAAGGGTGAGTGGAGTCTTAACAAGTACATGTTCCTTCTTTCCTTGTCTTATTCTCCTAGAGAACACTGTAGCAGTTTGCTTTGTAGGTTTGGTGATAGTCACCTTACTTTTTTTTCGTTGAGGCTTTTCTTCTTTTTCAGACTCGGTTTCCTCCTCTTCTTCATCTTCTCCTCTCCCTTCTGTTATCATGAGAGGGCCAACATCTATTTTTAGTTTGGCTATGCTCCTCTTTCCTTTGCTGATGGCCTGAGGGATTTTAACTTGAAGCTCAATTCTGGCCTTAGCTTCATCATATGTTCCAAAAACTGGTTGCCTTGGGTCTACAGGTTCATTTACCAATGCTTCTATGATGTCCCTGGTTTCATCAATATTTACCTCATAGGGAAGAGGTTTCACCCATGCTACCCGAGGCATGACTGCCTGTATGCATACCTTGTCACAGTCTACCATGAAACATACATCTTCCTTGTATTCTTCAACAAGTTTTGGAGGAATTCGAAACCTATTGTTCATTCTTTCCTTAAATTCTTCAAAATAACTATCCAAAACACTGTCAAAATTTTCACCTAATTTGTTGATGAATTCATTTGTTTGATAAAGAATTGGCATATCCTTTTTCCATACTATTGATCCTTTAGACGGAAAGGACTTTAGATCATAGAAAAACAAACAAATCAAAAGTGAACCAAATTTACAGGAGTTGTTCTTGGAAGTCCTTATGCTTTCCATATTTTTATTGAAATGGGACAAAAGAAATTCCGATAAATCAAAATCTACATTCTTCTTTACTATTTTATATGCCAAATCCACAAGTTCACAGGATACACTGTTTGGATGACTTGAATTGTAGATTTTATGAGCAATGATGTGAATGCCAAATCTTAATTCAACATCAATTACTTTACTGAGCTTAAGTCCTCTACCATCCCATTCTGCTTGGGTTAGTCTCTGCAATTCTTCCCGACCTAGGGTTTTGGTAGTCTTGGCTTTGCTCAACATGGGGAGTCCAGTAATTTTGCTAATCATTTTCTTAGTGATAGGTATTGGTTGCTCTAACCACAATTGGCCATTGTGAACCCGACTGAGTACATACCTAACCCATTTTATTTGAAATTTCCTTGGCAAATGTGAAATATGGGTTAACCCTTTTGTTTCAAGATGTTTATGTTCGGGTTTCAAGATTCCATCTATGCTCATTTCACCTAGGGCATTGTCAATTTATAGGTTTCCAAGTTCTTGAATGGAACACTTGAAATGAGAGCGAATGTCATTAATAAGAAGTACCTTTAGAGGGATTTGTGACTGAGCACCGTTAGGGTCCAATGATTCTGCAATTGTTGGTGCCAATTTGAAGTTCGGGGTCTTCCATTCCTCTCCTCTGACCAACATTTCTGAACCTTTCTTTGTCTTGGAGCTGCCACTTTCGGATGTCATTGCTAGTCAGTAGGTGTAGAAATTTTTTGAACAGATTCTTTGCCCTTTTGAAAAAATTTGCTCGAAAATGCTTTAAGCTCTCTCTAGAATCGTAGAAGATAACTTAGCTCTTTGTTTATAGTGAAAAATGAGATCAAATTTTGCCCCTTTTGACAACAAATTTTCCATAAATGTTTTGGTACGATGGTAGATGAAATGACAGGTTGTCATCCACTAGCTCGGTAGATATTATCAACTCGGCGATCAAATGAAAACATTGAAGTACCGACCTAACTCGGTTAGGTCACGAACCAACCCTGCTCGATTGACACAACTCGGTCAATGAAACTTTGTTGCGCCTAACTGAACTCGGTAAAGTCTCTTACCGACCTAACTCGATAGCTACTACTCGGTTAATGAAGCTTTGTTATACCCGACCGAACTCGGTAAAGTCTTGAACCGTCCTGAAGTCAACGTGTATTTGAAATACTAATTTGATCATCCTTCTTCCTTTGGAGCTTCTTAGGGTAAATATTGGAGGATGTAGTTCCAATCTTTCTTTTATGAATATTAATTGGAAATGGTGGAATCACCCATTTCTTGAGTGACATTTCCATTACTTGATTTATTTTGCTCGGTAGATTTTGGAATCCATTGTTGCTTCATTTGCTTCTGAATGTTGTCTGCTTTGATTTTCTTCTCATCTTCAATTCTTTTGATATTCATGCAATTTTTAGCTATATGACCAAGTTCTGTGCATGTATAGCATCTTACTGTAGTGTCCTTTTTCCTTAGGTGATGTCTAGCACAATTTATGCCAGAATGTCCATATTCTCCACAATAGTGACATCTGCACTAGGTGTTGTAGTCCCATCCAAATATGGCTTTGAAAATCTATTTAGCTAGATTGAATGATTTGGTTTTGCATTGGAATTCTTTGTGACCATGCTTTTTGCATTTGTGACAGTTGCCCTCAAATTTTGGTTTTTCTTTACACTCATTTGCCTTATGACCATGCTGATTGCAATTGAAGCATTTGCCACTGAATTTTGCTTTCCCATTGCTCCAGCATTTGTTTGATGTATGTCCTAACATGCCACAGTGATTACAAGTGGGTCTTTTATTCCTTTGTTCACCTTGTTTGGAGGATTCACCTTCTTCCTTGTATCCAAGACCAGCTTTATCCTTTTGTTTATGAAGGTTTTCCTCATTTTGTTGATTTAATTGATTTATATCTGTTTGGGATTTCATCATTCTTTCATTGACTTCCCTTTCAGAGATTAGGTCATTTTCCAATCTTTCATTGATTTGTCTCTATTAGAAAGGTTAATCTTTCCTTGGATATATTTTAATTGGGATATTCCAAGGGTCCCTACATGTAGTTTGTCCACTTGTACACATGTGGAGGACATGTCATTGTTTGTCCTTTATTCCACATGTAAGGACAACTCTTGTTTATTTCTTTATTTAGTTTATCCTCCTTAAGAGGATTGTGACAGTTTGCACACACCTATTATGAATGTGGCATTCATAGAAATGGGAGTTACAAATGCAACCCCTCTCTCATCTCTATATAAGAGATGCTCCTCCTTCCTTCTACATAACTACACACCACTCTAAGCACTTGATGTTATTGTATTGAGCTACCTTTGCTCCAACACTCTCTCTCTCTTTTCTTTAGGCATTTGCCTTCATTCATAATAACTCACAAGGGGTTTTCTTTGCTTTCCCCTTATAAATCCTTGTCTCCATTATTGAACCATCTTGGTGTATGCTCTTGGAGTTGCTTATCTTATGGTAACATTGTTTCACACTTAACTTACTTGGATTGTTTCTCGTTCCTTGCTCAACATTATCATTTCTTACATGGTATCAGAGCTTGGTTATCTAATCCTTGTTTTAAGTTTTGTGGTGAAGGTTGCCATTCATTGGAGCACACCTTACTTGGAGACGTTATTGAGAGAAGAAGATTGTGTTTTGATTTTAGCTCTTTTTAACTAATCTTGTGCATGCAAGCTTCATTTTTTACTAACCCTCTTTGGAAGGCTTGCCGCCAAAGGGTTTTCTTGCAAAGCTTCATATTTTTTACTGACCCTCTTTGGAAGGCTTGCCGCCAAAGGGTTTTCTTGTAAAGCTTCATATTTTTCACTAACCCTCTTTGGAAGGCTTGCCGCCAAAGGGTTTTCTTAGTAAATTTTAATTTTTTTTGGTTTGTATTGGACGGCATGCCGCCAAAACAAAACATATTACATTAGTAAAGCTTTCTATCTCTCTACTTTTTCTTACTTCATTTATCAAAAAAAAAAAAATTTCTTTGGAAAAAAATAATATATTTTACTATATTGTGCCTTTTTTTAAAAACATAGTGCAAAGTTTTTTTTATATATAAAATAAAAACATTCTTTTATTTTAGTTGGGCGGCCGCGCCACCCGCGCGCCACGCCGTGCCTCAGCGCACAACCGCCGCTGACGGCACTGTTCCCATTTCTCTGCGTGCCAGCACCGCCGGTCCTGACTCACGCCGCCGCGCGCAAACACCGTCGTTGCAAACTCGTGCTGCCACCGTTGCCAGTTCAAACTTACACCACCGCCCCCGGTACAACTCTGCAACTCTGCGACCCTTGCCACGCGCAACCGCCGCGCACTCTTACGCTACTCCCCACTCTGTTTGCATTTTTAAACCCCAACCACCGCTTCTGCCACTCCCACCGCGTGGCGACCACCAACCTCGGTCGCTCCTGCCACGCGGCAACCACCGACCGCGGCCCTCCTGTCGCCACGCGGCAGCCACTGACCGCTCCCCTCCCCTTTCAACTTTTTAAAAAAAGTTTCCCCCTCTTTGTTTTACAATTTTGTTTTAACTAAAACTAATCCAACTTCTATTATATTAATTTTTTAATTGTTTAATAAATTAATTTTTAATTTTCTCTATCACAATTAGTTAAAATTAAAAGAAAATATTCTTAATTTTATAAAAAAAAAAAAAAACAAAAAAAACTAATTGTTTTTTTTCAATTAATAAAATTTAATTTAATTTAATTTTTTTTTTTTTTTTCTCTCTCATTTAACAACTTTTTTTTCCAATCCATCTGATTTTCAAATTAAGGGCATTTATTTATTTATTTTCCAAAAAGCGAAGAATTTTTTTTCCTAATCATGTCAACATTAATTCCAGAAATCAAACTTAATTATTCTAATTATCATTCTTGGAAAACTCATATCTCATTTATTTTTCATTTTAAACATCTCTTCGAAATAGCCACTGACCCTTCTCTTGAGCCCGATTCAGCGGCTACTCAAGACGAGAAAGATACTTGGAAAGCTAAAAATGAAGAAGCTTTAGGGTTAATTGGTATTTCTATTATTCCATATTTATATGTCTTAATTGCTCACTGTTCTAAAGCTCATGATGCATGGTCCATCTTGAAAACCAAGTATGACAGTGATGATGAATACCGCAAAATACAATTGCAAGATCAACTTGAAGATCTCAGGTATGCAGATTTTAAAGGTATGGATGAATTCCTCTTAAAATTTGATTCTCTTAAAAGTCAAATTATGGCTTTAGGTGTTCAATTAGAGGACATTCGTTTAATCCATCTTATTCTTAAAAAATGTCTTCCTAGACAGTTTCAACAGTTTATAACCAATATTCATGCACAGCTTGCTATTCCTACTTTAACTTCTCAGTTAACTTATGTTATTTTTCAAACTTTATTAAGACAGGAAGAAGCTAAGCTAATTCAGTTTGGTACTCTCAAATCAACTGAACATGCATTTGTGTCTAGAAATTAAACTAATAATTTTCGTTCCAATAATCATAATTACAAACAATCTAATTCTAATTCACATAACACCAACAATAAATTTCATCCCAAATATAATAATACCCATCATCCTAATAATACTCGTAATACTAATAATCTAAGGAACCATTCCAATTCCAAACCTCATTGTTCTTATTGTGGCAAAGATGGTCACCTTGTCAATAACTGTTTTAAAAAACAAAATAAAAAACCTATGAATCATAGTACCAATCATCAAACCTCAAACTATAGAAAAGGTAATTCAACTAGTTCTAATCCTTGTCATGCTTTTACTTGTAGCTTTAATCTTTGTAAACCTTTAGAATGGATTGTTGATAGTGGTGCATCACAACATGTCACTTCTCATAAAGAAATTTTTGATTCCTTACAGCCTGATATTGCTAACATTCCTATTCAGTTAGCTAATAATTAGACTTGTAAAGTTGAAGGACTAGGTGATGTTACTATTCCTAATGGTAAATTTCATGATGTTTTATATGTACCTGACTTGAAAACTAATCTACTTTCTGTTTCACAGCTATGTCAGAACTATAAAGTTGAGTTCTACAAAGATACATGTTATATTATAGATCCTCAAACCCTCAAAGTGATTGCTCATGCTAAAATGGATAATGACAATTTGTTTAAATTCCATGAATTTGCTACTTCACGATATTCTTTACATACTTCTATTGATTTCAATATATGGCATGAAAGACTTGGTCATTTAAATTCTGATTATATTACTTTCATGCAAAAGCATAATATGGTTGATGGCTTGCCAAACATTATTCCTTCCAAGATTGCCTGTACAGGTTGTATGAGTGGTAAGATGCATAGGGAGCCCTTTCCAAGTGGAAAATCATGGCGAGCAACTCATAAGTTGCATCTTGTCCATAGTGATCTTTTGGGTCCCATGGAGAATACCTCCATCCAAGGTTCTCGATATGCACTTACCTTTGTTGATGATTTTTCTAGACGAACTTGGATCTATTTTTTGCATAGCAAGGATCAAGTTCTTGATATATTTATTGAATTTCAGTTGTATGTTGAAAGGAAATTTGGGTATAAACTTAAAATTTTTAGAACTGATAATGGGAAGGAATATGTGAATAATGCTTTTGATTCTTATTTGAAATCGTGTGGAATTAAGCACGAGCTTACTATTCCTTATACACCACAAAAAAATGGTGTAGTGGAAAGAAAGCATCAGACCATTGTTGAAATGGCTCGAAGCATGTTGCATGCTAAGAATTTGCATTATAAATTTTGGGCTGAAGCCATGTTTTGTGCAACTTATATTCTTAATCGGACTCCTACCAAAGCTCTCAAGGCTATCACTCCAGAAGAGGCTTGGTCTGGTAGGAAACCGAATTTACATCATTTACGGATATTTGGTTCTATTGCTTATGTCCATACGCCTAAACAAAAAAGGCATAAATTAGATGCTAAGTCATCTCCTTATATGTTTGTTGGCTATGATGAAAACACTAAGGGTTATCGTGTTTATGATTCCACTACTAACAAAGTTCAAGTTTCTAGAGATGTTTGTATTGCAGAAAATGGAGTTCATGATTGCTCTACTACAACGGATGAAGAATTCAGTGGCACTAAAATTGTGCTAGTGGAGGACCAACCTCCTTCTCTTAACCCTACTCTTTCTCTTAATCAAGTACCACCGGTTATTTCTACTCCTACATCTCATGATACTCAAATAGATACTAATGATACTTTTCTTATTCATGATTCTTCCTCTAGTGATAATTCCATTACAACTAAACGTAAACCTAAATGGGCTCAAAACCTCATCAATGAAGCTGATGATTATATTTCCAAATCTGGTGGAATTAAACATAGAAAGATTAATTATTGTAATTATGCTTTGATGACTACTATTATGAATTCTAATGATCCTAAGTCTTTTGATCAAGCTAACTCTCAACCTCATTGGCAAAAAGCCATGCAAGAGGAATATGATTTGTTACTTGCTAATCACACTTGGGACTTAGTCACATTACCTCCTGGCAAAAATCTAGTTTCATGTAAATGGTTATATAAAACAAAATTGAATACTAATAATGAAATAAGTAAATTTAAAGCTAGACTAGTTGCTAGAGGTTTCTCCCAAATTGAAGGCTTAGACTATAATGAAACCTTTGCACCTGTTGCTAAAATGCCTACTATCAAATTAGTTCTTGCTTTAGCATCTAAAATGAATTGGCCCATTCATCAAATGGATGTTAAAAGTGCCTTCTTAAATGGTGAGTTACATGAAGAAATCTATATGGCTCAACCTCCTGGATTTGTTAAGAAAGGTAGTGAAAATCTCGTTTGCAAATTGAACAAATCTATTTATGGTCTTAAACAATCACCTAGAGAATGGTATTCTCAAATTAATTCTTTCTTCATTTCTCAAGGTTTTACTAGAAGCAAAAATGATCCTAATCTATTTATTAAAGATACTACCGATGATATTATCATTGTTATTGTTTATGTAGATGATTTAATTCTCACTTCTAGTTTAGACATTTTGATTTCTGATATTAAATTCCAACTTAAACAAAAATTTCAAATGACCGACGTAGGTATCTTACATTACTTCTTAGGTATGCAAATTTTTCAAACTCCTAATGGTATCTTTGTTTCTCAAAGCAAGTATGCTTATGATCTTTTAGAAAAATTTAAGATGAGTGACTCTAACCATGTTTCAATTCCATGTGAATTAGGAACTAAATTAATGAATGATATGAATACTCCTTTTGTTGATGAAACTTTGTATAGACAGTTAGTAGGAAGTTTAAATTATTTAACTCTTACTAGACCTGATATTGCTTATAGTGTTGGTTTAGTGTCTCGTTTTATGTCTAAACCTCAACAAACTCATTTTAAAGTTGCTAAACGCATCTTGAGGTATATTAAAGGAACTATTAATATAGGCTTATTTTATGATCCAAACTCTGAATTTATTTTACATGGCTATACTGATTCCGATCTAGGTGGAGATCCCAATGATGGGAAATCCACTTGTGGTTATTTTTTCTTTGTTGGTTCAGGTCCAATTTCTTGGAAAAGCAAAAAGGAACACTCTATTTCCCTATGCTCAACTGAAGCTGAATACAAAGGTTGTACCAATGCAGCTAAGGAAGCTTTGTGGATTCAAATAATTCTTGATGATTTTGGTCTACCTCAACAATTACCTACACCTATACATTGTGACAATCAAAGTGCTATTGCCTTGGCAAAGAATCCAGTGTATCATGCTCGCACCAAACATATTTCACTTCAACATCACTTCATTCGAGAACAAGTTGAAGACAATCAAATTATTCTTCTTTATTGTAAAGGAGAAGATCAAGTGGCTGATATTTTAACCAAACCACTTTCTAAAGAGAGATTTCAGTTCCATTGTAAAAATTTGGGTTTACAACCCGTTGAAGTAAACTCCCCAAGTAAAGATTAAGGGGGGGTGTTAGAAAGGTTAATCTTTCCTTGGATATATTTTAATTGGGATATTCCAAGGGTCCCTACATGTAGTTTGTCCACTTGTACACATGTGGAGGACATGTCATTGTTTGTCCTTTATTCCACATGTAAGGACAACTCTTGTTTATTTCTTTATTTAGTTTATCCTCCTTAAGAGGATTGTGACACTTTGCACACACCTATTATGAATGTGGCATTCATAAAAATGGGAGTTACAAATGCAACTCCTCTCTCATCTCTATATAAGAGATGCTCCTCCTTCCTTCTACATAACTACACACCACTCTAAGCACTTGATGTTATTGTATTGAGCTACCTTTGCTCCAACACTCTCTCTCTCTCTCTTCTTTAGGCATTTGCCTTCATTCATAATAACTTACAAGGGGTTTTCTTTGCTTTCCCCTTATAAATCCTTGTCTCCATTGTTGAACCATCTTGGTGTATGCTCTTGGAGTTTCTTATCTTATGGTAACATTGTTTCACACTTAACTTACTTGGATTGTTTCTCGTTCCTTGCTCAGCATTATCATTTCTTACAGTCTCTCAGTTCTTAAGTCACTTTGTAGACTTTCATTGATTTTCTTTTCAATGTTTAAATCATTCCTTATTCTTTCATTTTGTGCTCTGAGAATCCTGATTTCTTCATTTGCATTAGAGATTTGGTCTATAAGATCTTCATGCTGATGGGATTGATTATGAATTTCATGACTTCTATCTTCCAATTCTTCTTGTGCTTTGTTTCTTTGTTCCAAAACTTCACATAGCCTGATTGACTATATTTCTTGCTCTCTTTTAAGCTTTCTTACCTCTTCTTGCAGAGATCCATTCTTTTCTAGAAGTTCTTTGATTGCTTTGTCAGCTTCTTCTGAATTACTTGATGGTAACAAATCTTCAATCCTTTCTTCAACATAAAGATGGTCATTCATTTGTCTTGCAAGTTCCTTTCTTCTTTTTAGGGATTGAGAAAGATGTTCCTTTGCTTCTTTGAGTTGAACCATGGCCATTTCTAGATCTAGCTTTTCATTTTCTATAACTTTTTCCAGTCTGAATATCTCCACTGACTTTGATCTTTGCTCAAGTTGTCAAGCTTTGTCCTAAGAACCAAATAGCTCTGATACCAATTGTTGGAAATATTCAAGATATAACAAGTTACTGAGAGGGGAGGGGTGAATCAGTAACTTTACAACTTTTAAGTTAATTCAGCATAAACTGGAAAATCATTCATTCACCTAATCTGATGCATGCAAGAGATAAATAAATATTCATAACACATATGCACAGAGATTTTGGTGACCCGGAAACCTTCCAAAATAGAAAGTAAAACTAGGGTAGGGATGAAACCCACAAAGCTTCTTTTCTGCAGTAGGAAGTTAGCCGGTTAAGGCATACAATGATCACTTCTGGTGATCTGCCCTATTAGGAGCAAAGAGGATTGCTAGATCCACCTTGTTAAAGGATTTAAAACATACTTTACAAGTATGCACTCTGTTAGGAGATTTATACAAACACTGTTAAGTCTACCTTGTTAGAGGGTTTTAGATGATTCACCTGTTAGGATGAACCAATCAGATCTACATATACCTTGATTAGATCCTTTACAATAATCACCTCTTGTGATTGATGAAATCTTTACTGCACCTTGTGAAGCTTGCTAATATACTACTCTACTGCTAAATTCGCATTTGTCTCTTGTATCACAATATATTCATACATGTCTCATATATATTACAACAATTACAACTCTGTATTATATACCATTTCAGTAATTATAGATGCAAGGTCGGCTAAACATAAGCAAACAAAATATAACTGAGTCGGCCAAATAGTAAAATAAACTCGAGTTCTTCAGATAGACTTGATGACCTTCTGATACATGGCATCCACTACGTTACACGATATCATCATGCACTCGGTAGAGGTAGGGATTCGGTTCATACTAGTCATACGACGTTGCCTGGAACTTGGTAACCATTTGGTGACTCGGTAGATATAGTGTCACTTGGTAAAAACTAATTTCTTTGTTAACTGACTGAGCTCGATTAACACTGAGTCCTTTTTCACTCGGTCAATACTGAGTCCATCTTTACTCGATTAACACTAAGTACATCTTTACTCGGTTAACATTACGTCCATCTTTACTCGGTTAACACTACTTCTATCTTTACTTGGTTAACATTGGATCCATCTTTACTCGGTTAACACTGCTTCTATCTTTACTCAGTTAACACTCCACTCGGTTAACACTAAGTGTAACTTTACTCGGTTTGAACTGTGTCTTCGACGCTCGGTTTGAACTGTGTCTTCGATGCTCGGTTTGAACTGTGTAATGAGTGTTGTCACTAATGGAAAATACCTTTATGCCAACACATTCCTTAAAATCATGCACATACCATCTCTAGAGAGAACATACTATAATCCTCTAACACATAAATTTAGAACCTCAAAGTAGTTAGCCAATGACTATTACATGTAGCCTCTATTTTTTAAATTTCTAAAGCTTACGTAATATTAAAAATATATAACACATTGAGATAACATGAGTATAACTACTTTCCTTATAATTTATAATTCATGATACTCAACTACAAAAAAAAGTAGTAATTTTTTTCCATGGTATGCACACCACCTATGTAACATACCATTATATAACATACCATAGACATTTTCAAATCAACTACAACCACTAGAAAAGATATGAGATGATGATCAAATCCTAAATTTTTTGATAACTCTTTCATTATTCTTCTAGAAATTAAATTCTTAGGCATAGACATCATATTTATTGCACTCTTCCATTTATACTTTCATATCTATGATAAAATTGGAAAAAACCTTTGACATTAATGATAACATTTATCCAACAATATTCACCTTTTTTTATTAATACAAAACCAACAAATAAAATCTTCTTACAAAGTAACACTCTTGAGGAAGCTCCACTTTTCAATAATTTTGGCAGTATGCCCGTCTCGACCCCTCCTCCCCCTCCCCACCCTCTCCCTTTAATATTAATGATTATGGGGCTAATTACATATTCTTTTAATACTTTTCCTTCTATCTAAGATATACCATTCATTGAACTAAAATATTTTGAATCAACTCTAAATAACCAATCTTCTTGTTAAAAGGAATTAACACTCCCCTTGAATTTGTGTTTTCTTTAGAATATGATAATGTAGGATAAATCTCTCTCTCATCTTCTATTTAAAGAACTCAAAAGTTTTATCACACTCTTCCCTTATTTACCAAGGTTAGTTACAATACTTCCTTCCCAAAAATATTATATCTCTTTGGTCTAAAGGAATTCATTATGACCAATGTTGCAACTATCTACAATAGGCTTACTAGAGCTTTCCTTTATGGTTTTTCAATCTTCTAGGCCATCTGGAGCAATGTATCATGTGTCTAGACCTTGCACATATATTATATACACCATTCATTAAATTATGAGGATTTACCAATCTTCCTATACTATTTTATTATTGTTTTCTCTTAAACAATTTCTTGTATATTTGTTCCTCTCATACAAAATGTGTTTTTACCTTAAACTAGTTTAGATGTGTTCACTAAATGTAGTAGATAATTTCTTACAATACTTCCAAAGTTTTCATATGTATAACATATCATATTAAAATCTACTAAATGAGAAAATATATTCCTTACCACTAGATTTTCTAGTTTTCAAAGAGAAAATCTTCCTTATACTACCTTACTTCTACTATAGTATTGTCATAATCTAGGAGATTTAAAGTTTTACAATGATAGAACTAATATAATCTATTGATAGGAAGTATGATAAACATAAAGTAAAAAACTCTAATTACAACAAGAAACATATACACTATACCTAGAATGCATCTATTTTATAAACTTAAATATAAATAGAGAAAATATCTAGTGAATCAAGGATTTTGATTATGGAAAGATAAAGTATGTAGATATTAGAGTCATATCTAGTGATTTTTGAGCTATCAAACTTTAACACCTACACATTTTAAGGATGTCTACTTGGTGCATTACAACTCTCTTTAAAAGAAAATAGAAAATTTATGCTTGGTTTCTGAATGTCCCAAAACTCTTCTATCCATGGTACCTATTTACTACCAACAAACATTGAGATGGGAAAGTTGTTCTAGCAATATTACTTTTTTCTTAGTAAAACCTCTACTTTAGAATTCCCCCCTCCAGATGGGAAAGTTGTTCTAGCAATATTACTTTTTTCTTAGTAAAACCTCTACTTTAGAATTCCCCCCTCCATGGACAACAAGATGAATATAATCAATGAAATTGGCAATGAGATAAGTTATAGAAATAGTTCCCTTCTTAATGGAGAAGGATCACTTACACAAAGACTAGCAATAAAAATGAAAATTGCTAGAGGAAGAAAATTTCCATTTTTCACATAGTATGAATACAATATGTTATACATGTTCTTATACATTATTATTTTATTTTATGTGGCCAAACACTATTGGACCTTTCTATGTCCATGTCATACTTTTCAAATTATGTTTTGATGATACTTTGGTAATGTTTTTACAATATGTCATGATGATACATTGACACTAGTTTAGGACTTTTTTCAATACTACTTTTTGATTTTATTTTGATGATATTTACATATTCATGTTAGGACATATGATGATGATAAAATTGATTACATTTATTTGAGATACTAACCCTTATATCCATATGTGTAGATTTATTATATTTTATTTTGGCATGTTTGTATGTTAAGGGACGAAGCCATAGTTACTTCTAAGATCCACACAATGTCTTGAATCCCTTTATTGCTTATTATTATTATATGTATATCTATGGTGATGTAAGTTTTCATGTACAAATGTTAAATTCTTTTGAAGTAGGAAAATTTAATGTGCCTTAAATAAGTAATAAAAATATACACAATGATCAGATCTAAGAAGTATTTGCTAAATAATCTAAATGAATTTTGAGAACTTTTTCATTTTAAAATGATTTTTTTTTTCCCTTAGAAAACTAACATCAAATTTAGTAATTTTATGAATACTGAATTAGTGTTGTTATTAAACACACTATAGGGAACCAATCATATCAGGTGCTTTAGCATATTGAGTCACTACAACATTTGGGGTCAAATTGTGATGACAATGTATGACGACGGTGTAATTTGTGGTCATTTTCATGTTTTGTTTGCAATTGTCCCCAACGCCATCACAATAATGACATTGCTGCCATAATTGCGATGCTCATGTGAGTATAAATAATAAATAATAAAACATAACATAAATCATTCCCCATTTGTTTTAATTGTGGAGAGTTGTGCATGAAAGAGGGTGGAGAGCTCGGAACATTTTCATTCCCTTGTAATTGGTGCATTTCATTATTGTGATCATTTCATTTTTTTTCCATGCCCTTGCTCTACAATTTCATTTCTATGTATCACTGCATTTTATTGTTATGCCCTTGCTCTATAATTTGATTTCCATAACCTTGTGATCTCTGCATTTTTTTGACATTCCCTTGCTCTGGGATTTCTTTGCCATTCCCTTGCTCTAGAATTTTGTTTCCATGTCATGCCCTTGCTCTATGATTACATTTTTCATGCCCTAGATTTACAATTTTCTTGAAGGAAGCTATATTAATGTTTGTTTCTTTTCCTTCTAAATAGGTATGTCTTTTTATTTCCTTCTAAACATATATATTTAGAGATTTTTTAAAGGTTCTTATTACATCTTAGCACAATAGAAAAATTGATCCAACTACATACATATTCTAGAATCTAAATAATAAAACATTAAAACTCACTCAAATCATGCTAAATAACTTACCTGAAGATTCTTCACAAAAATAATGTAGTTCAGGAAAAATGGGTAGAGTTCACAAGAAATTTTATAGAAACATATCATAGTGGATATTTTTAGAAAGGAACTAGCCATAACCCAATTAAATGGGTTTAGGTTTTGATTAGTTAGGTTGGTTACAAATTCCTATAGAACTATCATATGATTAGGTACAATAAAAAAAAAATCACCTATTCCTAGCTAACAGGATCAAATATAGTTTTCCAAGGTGATAAAATTACATATGCAAGGAATTTAAGAATAACTTTAGTAAGCAGTTGAGTGTAAGGAGTTGAAGAAATAAGTTTTTCTTCTTTGTAAGTGCAATAATCACGAGGCCCATTCCCTTGTAGAAGCCTCCACCACAATGACATTACCTCTACACCATGCATAGGATGTTGAAGTAGTTCCCAACCTTGAAACACTCTTATAAGAATTTGATACTTGGGATCATTGTAGGGAGACTATGGCAATACTTGAAACACTCTTATAAGAATTTGATATTTGTACTATGAATTCTCAAAGACACTTGCAAGTGATTCAAATGTCATAGTACCTACCACAACACTTTCTTGGATTCTATCTAGTGGCTTCCATATTTATCCTCTATGTTATCTAGCTATTATTTCCGTTGTGCGATCTCTTTCTAAAGTAGCTCATTCCCTTCTCTTTCTAAAACCATTCCTCCTTCACTCTCGTGCCTTAAATTTTGATAATCAAACTTTTGAATATCTGCCTCTATCTTATCTAAAATCAACTTCACACTATGTTGCAACTCTGGCATAGGTGTTTCATTACTAATATATTTCATCTAAACATTCAAGATTTCAATATTGGTCAACACCCTCACTTGCATACCTCTAATGTCAAGTACTTTTTGTATTGTTTCAACACCATGTTCTTGCCTCTAAGCTAACAAATTCTTCAAGTGCATTTTCTTGTAAAATAGTAATTTTGTTGGACAATTGTAAACTCTTAGATAGTTTATTTTTGTTTTCATGTATGTATGTATGTATGGGTAAGTGCACCAAGATAGTGTACAAAAAAGTGGACACCTCCCCTCCCCCCACCCTCTGGCACCCCCCACTCTTATAAGAATTTGATACTTGGGATCATTGTAGGGAGACTATGGAAATACTTGAAACACTCTTATAAGAATTTGATATTTGTACTATGAATTCTCAAAGACACTTGCAAGTGATTCAAATGTCATAGTACCTACCACAACACTTTCTTGGATTCAATCTAGTGGCTTCCATAATTTATCCTCTATGTTATCTAGATATTATTTCTATTGTGCGATCTCTTTCTAAAGCAGATCATTCCCTTCTCTTTCTAAAACAATTCCTCCTTCACTCTCGTGCCTTAAATTTTGATAATCAAACTTTTGAATATCTACCTCTATCTTATCTAAAATCAACTTCACACTGTGTTGCAACTCTGGCATAGGTGTTTCATTACTAATATATTTCATTTGAACATTCAAGATTTCAATATTGGTCAACACCCTCACTTGCATACCTCTAATGTCAAGTACTTTTTGTACTGTTTGAACACCATGTTCTTTCCTCTAAGCTAACAAATTATTCAAGTGCATTTTCTTGTAAAACATTAATTTTGTTGGACAATTGTAAACTCTTAGATAGTGTATTTTTGTTTTCATGTATGTATGTATGTATGGGTAAGTGCACCAAGATAGTGTACAAAAAAGTGGACACCTCCCCTCCCCCCACACTCCGCCACCACCCCACCCCCCCCACCCACCCACCCAAAGAAAAAAAAGAAGAAGAGTGAAATCTTCAATAACCTGATCTAATTTTTAAAAACCCAATTAGGTTACTTAAAAGTGAAATGCTGGCCAAGCTTGGTATCCAAGCCTGGCCATTATACTTTACAAAACCCAAACCCAATAGGTTTTGTAAAGTATATACTTTTACCACTATTTTCATTTGATGGCATTTTTATACCCTTAAATGACAACAACAACATGGATTCTACAGTGAGAACACCAAAACTTGATCAGGTTTACCATATAAACTAATTTTTTATTGCATCGCCATCCATGGCAACCCAAAAACAAGGTAAGTCTTCATTCTATTCCTCATTTATGTATTTTTTTAATAAAATTTTATAATTTGGTTTTGTAATTTATAAGTTTTGTAATTGTTTTTAATTTTTTTTTAATATAGATGCATCAAGGAATCCAAGAAAATGAAGGAGAGAAGAAAGGCCACCTCCTACACAATCAAACCCTCCACCTATCATGACACAACCAAAAAACCCTCCATTCGTAGTGACACAACCACAAAACCCTCAACTCAATATTCCCATTCAACAACCAACACCTCCTATAAACCCTCCATGCATATAATAACATCATTTAACTACTACACAAGAGGACCTCATAAACTACCTCTCACAAAATAGTGCTAACATTAACCAAATGGTCAATAGGTTGTAGTCATCTACCCTTGGTCACCACTCAACCCTAGTGAATACACTTGAACAAATGGCCCAAGATGCAAATAAGGTGTCTAGTGAGGTTGTGAAATGGGGTATATGAAGGGATAGTGTTTTGTATGTTATGTCGATGGGTTATCATATCAACAAGTGAAAGATAAAGACATAAAGAAAGGTATTATATGTTCTCTTTTCACTGATCCTATATCCTACAACTCCCTATTACACACAACCAAAACTGTTACTATTCATTGGTGTACTCATGTTAGGATGAGATCATGTTTTTGGGATAGGTGCTATATGGTATTTGACCTACCAACATGTAATAGTTATGAGGCACCTATATTTTTTTTGAGAAAGCTATATTGTGGGTTCCAAATTACTTTGACATCCATCAGTTCTAGGGTAGAGGAAGAGTCTCTACGTAGGATAGACTTGGGGCTCATAGGGTGGTACCACAACATGAGAGGAGATATACAACACGAAAAACCATGGATCATGTTGTTCTCCCATCAATTGTAAAGAAGTCTATTGATTTATAGACTCTTTATGTGGTTGCATCATTGACAGATGTTATCGTTTAACATGGCTCTAGTTAGGTGATTTTCCTTCACCTATGGCACCCCAACCATCATCAAATGCACCTTTAGGGTCATCATAGCATGTGATAGCTCAATCATCATCACCTATGGCACTAGGTTCATCACAACATGTGACATCTCTATCATCATCACCAATGGTACCTTGGCCATCATAGCCTACAACAACTCCATCAACATCACTTGCACCACCAGTGTCATCTCTGTTTGTGTCACCTATACCGCTAGTGTCATCTCTTCTTGCATCACCTACACCACTAGTGCCATCCTCACTTGTGCCACCTACAACATCATCATGTGCATCATTATAGTCTTTGGGGCTCAATAAAAATTTTTGTTTTAGCTATCAACACATGCATGATGGGATATATATAGATGTGTCTCAAGATGGAGTGTCATATAATCCATGTGTACATTGTGGGCATACTTATTATTCATAAGGAGGTGGGGATTTCACACTCACAGATGATTTGATGGCAATGGTCTTCGATAGATAGGGGACATAGGTTTGTTTGTTTGTTTGAGTTTTGATATGATATTATTTAATCACCTAAATATCATAAAAGTTCAAAAATATATATATATATATATTATAGATTACTCTAGATTGATATGTGAACAATATAAAATATAGGGTGTAGAAAGTAGTACAAGAACACCACAGAGTACATGTTCTACTAAAGGTGAGAAGCTAGGAGAAAGAACACCTAAGGTAAAGTTTTTTTAAATATTCTTAAAAGTACAATAATACATTGGCTTAAAAATATTGTTTCTTAATAGGTATGACACTAACAACCCATTTATAGATCTTATTCCATCTCCTACCATCATTGAAACCCTCTCATTCATCAAATCCATCCAATTCCCATCCACATCTCTTGCTCCTAGCATTACCCAAACCCCATCTAATGAGCCTCATGAGTTTTGAAATGATATTATTTAATCACCTAGAAATATCATAAAAGTAGTTTTTTTTTTAAAAAATATAGAGCACTTTAGATTGATATGTTCAAACAATATGCAATGTAGGGTGTAACAAGTAGTACAAAAACATCACTCATTCTGCTAGAGGTGTGATGCTTGGAGCAAGAACACCTAAGGTAATTTTTTTAAACATTCTTAAAAGTACAATATTACATTGGATTAAAAATATTGTTTCTTAATTGGTATTCTTAAAAGTACAAAAATACCTTTCCATCTCCTACCATCATCGAAACCCTCCCAAATTCATCGAATCCATCCAATTTCCATCCACCTATCTTGCTCCTAGCATACCCAAACTCCACCTAATGAACCTCATGTGAGTTCATCCTCCATATATCCATTCACATTGAAGAACCTCCATATCAGATAGGCTTTCGTGCAAGATTGTGAAGATCATGAATCTCCACTTATATTTCTTGACAAGGTTCCAAAAGTTCATTTGCATCTCTCTTTTCCTTCTTGGTCTCTTAGTTTTCAATTTCTAGGCCTTATACTATCCTTCCAATATCATCCTTCATGTCCTTTTATCTTCTTGCCCTCCTATGATCTTCTTGTTGTTATTATTCCTTCTTTCGATTTATAACATTATCTCATATTTATAACAATACTCTTTACTATTTTATAGGGCTTGTCGTGGGCTCAAATTTCTCAAATTGATGATGCCACACTTTCTGCCATTAACTTTGGCCTTGAGAGCTATGCGGTATCATAGCTTGCACACCTATCAAGTTTATGATTTGAGTTAAACTCATGATGTATCTTATTGATTCCTCTTATGTTATATTTTTTTCTTCTTTAGGGTACTCCATATAGCTAGAGGTCTGGAGGAAAGGGGAAAAAATCAGCAAGAGCACCAAAACAAAAAAAGGTATTAAATACAAGTCAAGTTTATATTTTGAAATTTATTATGAATGAATGTATATACATGTACTCAATATTGATAAATATGTGTTGACTTGTTTGCTAAATACATTTAGAAATAATTTAGTTTTGTAGAGTTGATGAATGTTCCAGAGACTACCGATGTTGAGGCAATGGAAGAGGTAAAATTTCATATTTTCCTTCTCATAAATTTAAGGTTATAGTATTTATTTTTTCTATATACATATTAAACAATCAAATTTAAAAATTATTACATGTTTTTTTTTTTCAATTTTATAATAATTATCAATAATTTTTCTTACTAAAATGTGTTATTTATCTTTTATCTATTGCATCACTCTTTGAGACTTTGTGCAAATCCTTTCCCCTTTCATTTTTTTAGGACTTCCGTGTGTCAAAGATGGGGTCAAACACAACATAGGCTAGAGGTTTTTATGTAGAGTCTTAGTTGAAGCCCTTTTGTGATTTTAAGTTGGATTAGTTGTTTCAGTGGTAGAAATACCTAATGCTTACTTTGCAATTCTAACATTTTAACACTTACATATAGGTTATGCCTCATACTAGCACAAGAGATCTAGCTCAAGTTGTAGTACATTTTTTTAATTTTTTACTCTATTTATAATCCCTAATGCCACTCTATAATGCTAACATTCTATTGCTCACCACACAGGTTGTGCCTCATAAAAACATTAACTCACCAGTGCTTGTACCTCCTTCTGTCACGAGAGATCTAGCTTAGGCTACAATACATTTTTATTTTTTTTTAATCTATTTATAATCCCTAATTCCACTCTATAATACTAACATTTTATTGCCTTTCATATAGGTTGTGCCTCATACCAAAATTGATTCATCACTGCTTCTACATCCTTCTAGCATGGGAGATCAAGCTCAGGTTGCAATATGTTTTTTTTTTTTTACTCTATTTGTAATCCCTAATGCCATGTTATAATGCTAAAATTTTATCGCTTATCATATAGGGTATGGCTCATACTAGCATTGATTCATCAGTACTTGTAACTCTTGCTAGCATGGAGATCTAGCTTAGGCTACAATACATTTTTGTTTTGTTTCTTTTACTCTATTTTCAGATGTTCTTAACCCCAAAATTCTCATTGTCTCTCTAAATGTTATCTTTTTAACCATTTCAACAAGTTGGCATCTTGCACTCTGATTTAAATTTTTAAAATAGTTATTCCAAATATTTTGAACAATTCTCCTAAAATTTCTTTCTAACATTTTGTCATGCATTGGCTTCAAAATATTTTCATCAATGTCAATAAGAAACTTTGGTTTTCTATGAATTATTCTATTAGAGGTTGATATACATGCATGCTCTATATTTTCATTACTTACATCATGTGCATTCAACATTTCAACTTGAGATGTCACATTAGAGAAATCAGGTGGCGTAAGTGTATTTATCATAATCATTTCAACTGGGGTATGTTGAACATTTTCATTTATCAAATTAGGTGCATTTTTTACATCACTATCAATAGGTAGATTTTCATCACTTACAATGGAGTCATTTGATGATGTACCTTCGCATAATCTCCTCATGCACTCTCTTGTTTCTACCTTTTCTACCTCTCATTTTTTAATCATTCCTCTCTTGTTCTTTCCCATGATTGTAGATGCAAATTACCCTACAAATAATAACATGAATAAAATATAAAATAAGATACTAACATAAAATAAGATTTTGGCACATGAAAAATATCAAATTTAGCATTTCCAAGCCAAGAAAACTCAAACTTGCATACTTGGTAAA